>VZSZ01011436.1:867300-895185 GCA_013398815.1 Ibidorhyncha struthersii | reverse complement strand
GTTGTACGCTGTGCGGAGAGAGGCTGCGGGCCCGGGTGCGGCGGGGCCAAGCCGTGCGGAGGACGCGGGGCAGCGCCGGAGCCGGCGGCGCGGTGAGGGTCCGGGGAGGGGAGAGGAGCGGAGGGGCGGCCGCCGCCGCCGCCGCCTCTCCTCAGGGGCTGGGCTGGGCCCCGCCGTGGTGAACGCCAGCGGGTTTGGGGGAGAGGAGGGGAATCGGGGCCGTCTGGAGTTCGGTAGTGTACAGGGACGCGGGGTGGGCGGGCCCGAGCACAGGGCAGGAGGGTTGGAAAAGACATGGAGCTGTGGGAGCGGGGCCAGAGGAGGCCACAAAGATGCTGCGAGGGCTGGAGCCCCTCTGCTGGGAGGACAGGCTGGGAGAGTTGCGGGGGTTCAGCCTGGAGAAGAGAAGGCTCCGGGGAGACCTCAGAGCCCCTTCCAGTCCCTGAAGGGGCTCCAGGAGAGCTGGGGGACTCTTGATCAGGGAGTGCAGTGGTAGGATGAGGGGTAATGGTTTTAAACTGAAAGAGAGGAGATTCAGATGAGATATTAGGAAGAAATTTTTCACTGTGCGGGTGGTGAGCCCCTGGCGCAGGGTGCCCCGAGAAGCTGTGGCTGCCCCATCCCTGGAGGTGTTCCAGGCCAGGTTGGACGGGGCTTGGAACAATCTGGTCTAGTTGATGTCCCTGCTCATGGCAGGGGGGTTGGAACCAGGTGGGCTTTAAACGTCCCTTCCAACCCCAACCATTCTGTGATGCTATGACCTGGCCTCCCCTCCTGCCCCGCGGCTGCGGCAGAGCTCCTGCACCTCATCTGGGGGGTCCTCTGTGGATACTGTCTTTATTCTTCCTTTAAATTAGAAAATATTCTCATCCTCATAATAAATAAGCCGTAGCCAGCTGGATGCGTAAAGAGGTGCCGAAGCTGTAGAAACATAGGGCGTTTTGGAAATTATTAGGAAAAGCTTTAAGGATCGCTCTTTTGCACTTAGGGTAGATATCACTTAGATTCAGGAAACCTAAATACAAGGTAAATTGTAGCAGCAGCTCTTAATTTTAATTTTTTCATAATCTCATAAGTTTTCACAAGTCCGAATGAAACACAATGAGAGGAGGGTGCACACTGGCCTGCAGAAAAAGGAGCTTTTAGGTTTATAACTTTTTTAAAAAAATCATTGCAACTAGACGAACTATTTAAATAAATAAAGAATGTGGCATCTGCTCTCAGTGTACACAGTATGTATTTTTTTTCTACTAGTTTTTATCCTTTCTGTTGTCAGCATAAAATAATTCACCAGTACAAAACTGCCGGGGCTCGTGAGACCTTCTGGTAGAAGGAGAAGTTGGGCTGTCAGTAAGCAGGCCTAGCTGATGAGCTGTGAAGATACGGTTTTGATTACAGAGGTGGCTAGGGTGTGTTTTTTCATGCCTGATTTTGCTCAGCTGTGAGAAATTCTGCATTGCTTGTGTCCCAAGTAAGTATATTGGATGCCTCCAGATAGAAAGTTGGGGAATTTTTCCCCAACTTCAGTGCATAAAAGGCAGTGTTGGAGTGTTTGTGATTAAGGCTCAGGAAGATAGTACTTCAGTTAAAGAATGATTTAAGGAAGAATGTGGTTCAAGATATGTCTATCTAAGCTATGCAGTCAACAGATCAGCCTTTATAGGTTTGTATCTTTCAGGACTGAGCTTTTTGAAGTGAGGAGTTCTGCTCCTATGGTTTCAAAAAGAAATTTCATTCCTCCAACTGTATTGATGTTCATAACTCTGTACAGTGAAAGCCACCTTAGGGCAGACTCTATTCAAGGACAAATGACCATCATAAGTGTCTTGGGCTTTTTAGATCTCACAGGGGCTGCAAACCATGCCCAAAGCCTTGGCCACTGCTGAAGACTACCTTGTTTAAGAGATTTCATACTATGATGGGTGTAAGCAAAGTCATACCAAAGTGGTATGAATTTAACTTAAAATACTTCGAAAAAACAAGATAGTGCTCCGTCTCGGTCACTTCTTACTCTGGTTTCATTTAAACAAACCTGAGCGGCTTAAAACTAAAACAAACCTTGTTGTATGCCACCTTACTCTAATACTTTTATTGGAAGGGATGAACTCTTTACGTGAAAAGGCAAAGTAAATGGTGTTGATGTTATGCAAAAAATGTTTTTATTTTTCTACTTGACAGAATAATAACCATAAAACCCTCTAAATGTGTATCATTTCAAGGTAATAATACAGTGGGAGATTGTATAAAGAATAGCTTTGAAATTTCACTAACTAGCTGGAGCCTTGCTGATTTGCCAGAGTCACTTTAATGCATATTTGCTTTGCAATTGAGTCATATTTGCTTTGCAGTTGAGGGTTGTGATTGAAGCACTGGTACGTGTATCTGTGCCTTGCAGTTAGGGCTCTGATGGCAGTGAATACACCGCTTGCAGGTTTCACCAAGTTCTGGGGACCTTGAGGTGCTCGTCGTGGGGCACCTTGCCAGGCTGAGTAAAATGGGCTGGCGGAAACTTAAATTCAGTGTTTGCAGGGCTTGCAGAGTGCTGCGCTTGGAACAGAATAATGTCATGCAATGGCACAGGCCCGGCTGTTGGTCAGACAGATTAAAAAAAAAAGGCCCTAGGGTCCTATGCCAGCTGTGTCCAAGTCCCCAGGGTACCCGTCCAGGGAAGAGGGCCAGCCCCATACTGGGCAATGCTAACGACAGTGCAGGCTGCAGAGAGTGATTCTGACCTCTGTTCTGTACTTGCAAGGCTGCATCTGAATTACTGTGTCTAGTTTTCGCCTCCCCGGTAGGAAAGGGTTAAGAGGTGACAATAGGAGAAATTCTGATTAAGTATTAGGAAAATTTTTCCACCGTGACAATAGTGAAGCCCTGGAACAAGGGCCCAGAGAGACAGGAGTCTCCATCCCTGGAGCTACTCTGAAGCCGACTGGACAAGGCCCTGGGCTGCCTGACCTAAATCAGTCCTGCTTTGGGCAGGTGTTTGGGCCAGATAACCTGTAGAGGTCCCTTCTTATAATTTCAGTGGAGTTTCATGTGCTAAGCAGGAAAAGATTATTGCTTCAATCTCACAGTTATCTTTTTCTTGTCTTCTAGTAGCATCTCACCTGCTGTTCAACATCTTCTGCGATTAGACTTTCAACTAGTAGGAAGAGAGAAATATCTCTGTGGGCTCACTGGAGGCTTTTCTGTAGTACACCATGCCCTATGTGAAACACTGGAAGCATACTATTAGCTTGGACAGAAAGTCCACCAAGAGGCGTTTTGGAGAAAGATGTTCAGCAAATGGCAGAACTGACGCTCTGACAAGTACTTAATATTTGAACTATACCTGTTTAGTTTACGTCAGCCTGAAACTCTTACTGTGAATTCATGACTTGAAGGAAAAGGCATAAAATACCCTTATAAAAAAGATATATTGTTTCAATTTGGAAAAAAGAATGAGCTAAGTTATGATAGCATTAGCAATAGTGACTGTCTGCTTCCTGGGTTAATAGTCTCATTGGTTTTGATAGAGCTGCTTAAGGAGAAAAGGTTTAATGTTGTCCGAGTTGGAAAATGAGCTCGTACAGCTACTTGCTGCACGTGTACTGATACTGAAATCAAAGTAGTATAAATTCTGTTTTAATCTTTGTGTATGTGTGCTCATTTTCAGACCACTGCAAGTACGGAGAGAACCTCTGGTCATGATTTCCTTGTCGGACATGTTTACAGGGGTGTGGAGACATTGGGAAAGGAACTTTTTATGTATTTTGATCAGAAGGCTTTGAGGTAAGAGGCCAGAAAGTGGCTTCCTTTGCCTTCAGATTGTATGTATTTGAGGGGTCGTTTTGTTGTTGCTAAGGTCAGTTTCAGAGATCTGAAAGTTAGTGTTACTGATAAACTTCTCAGCAGCCTCTCTGCAGTGCTGGAAATACTGGATATAGTCACTTCCATTTTCACATAATTTATTGCTTTATTCTTAGTCTAAGAGTCCATGTAAAGATATTTGAAAAGGACAGTTATTCCTTGAAATGCTTTATTTCAAACAGGAAATTGCATTTTCTAGGGGCAAAACTTAGAGAAGTGCATGCAGTTACAGTTACTTAATGTCTTCCACTACAAACTGTACTTGCAGTTCCTTTTAACTTTCCTTAAGAAATTTAGACTGAAATTCTGTTCTTAATTTTTAATGATTCAATTGCTCTGATAAAAAAACTCATGTGGAAAAAGTTGCCAAACTTAAACATTCTGTGTGTACATTTATGCTGCCTTTCTGTCTTTCTCTCTTTAAATGATATTAACATCCACTTGATTGGGAAGTATGGTTTGAAACTTGGCAGGTGAATGGTTTGGGTGTCATAACTGTAACTCTTGTAACAGTATCTCCTGGACAAACGGTAAAACAGCCAAATCATTGTTCATGCTTTGCAGAGCTTATTAGGGGTTTGTTGGCACATTTAGGATTTTGTCATATGCATTAACCCCTTGGACGTCACCTTGTTCTAGCCACCAAGGTTGTACTAGGAATCTAGTTTACTTTTTCTCATTCAAAATGCCTCTGTACTGCAAAGTTAACTGCGAATAAATCTAACCAAATGCACAGTGTAATGGATTATTAAAAAATCCCCTCTCATTCTTTATGGTAGTTAGTATACAGTACATAAGTAAGGTCCATGTATTTAATAGGTAAGGCTTGCATTTAATGGTTTTCTTTTGGCCTTCTGCTTGCAACATAGTTCTAATTTTCTAAATCTTTAAGGGAAAAACAACATCACTTCTACATTCAATGTAGTCTTTGTCGCCTAGTGGCGGATCTTGAACAAAGGTGTAAGGTCATGATTTTGTTCATTTAGAACGGATAATGTCAACAAATACCTTACAATTCCACGACATAATATTTTGCCAGTGGCACTGCTGTTATAGGAGGGAGATGGAACTATAAAACTGCTTAGCTGTGAGTACAACAGTTTACAGTAGTTGCATGCTGGATAAATACAGGCAGTGATATATTAGTAGTGACCTGGGATGATGTGTAGACTGATCTTTGGTAGCAGGGTCCTGATGGTTATCAGGTATAGTGCTATATGCTTATTTCTCCTAGCATTAGAGAACCGCAACTAGTCTTACAAGCACATACCAGTCTTTACATGACAATCATACAAGTAACTAGTAGGACAGGACTGCCTATGTGTTTAAAGCAACCCATATTAGTGAAGGATAAGATTATGGTCTCAATCACTTTCTCTTGCGTTGTATTGTGCTTTATTAAATAGAAAAGGAGAAGAAAAAGCAGTTTTAAAAAAGAAAAAGATAAGTCAGTTATAAAGGAAAATACAGATACAGATATTAGCCTTTTTAAAATGACTATTGCACGTACTAAAAATTGATTGGATAAGCAAAGGAATAAATTATACAATAGAAAAACATTGTTTCAACAAACTCAATTACATTATCAGAAGAAAAAAGGCATTACTAAGGAATGTAAGTAAGCATTTTGCAAAAGTTCTCTTCAAAGAGAAAGCA
Source organism: Ibidorhyncha struthersii (assembly GCA_013398815.1). Lineage (NCBI taxonomy): Eukaryota > Metazoa > Chordata > Aves > Charadriiformes > Charadriidae > Ibidorhyncha > Ibidorhyncha struthersii. Next base: position 889,677 of record VZSZ01011436.1, on the reverse strand, counting down.
AATGTGGCCAAGTTCTAGTATGGAAAATATAACCCCTTGACCCTGAAAGGTCTTTAATAATTCTTAAGTTACTAGCCAATGCAATAACTTATTACGCTTAATGGAAACAACCTTCAATTATAATTTAATAATAAGCTTAAAAGTTTCATCAGTTCATCAGTTATTGTAGCTCTAGAAACTGTATTTAAAAAATCCCTTTAGTCATGTCACTTATGTAATTGGAAACTTTCTAGAAGTTATGTACGGGAAAGGTCTCTTCTACACAGGAGGCAGATGTTACTTTTTATCTGATAATGAATATCTTCATTCTCTTGTTTTAAAAATGTATATTGTGCATCATAAACATGTTGAGGGGGTGTAGGGGAAGGCTTCAGAAAATGCCTCTTACAGCAGTCTGAGATTGGCTGCCAGGATTGTTATTGGGCGAGGAAATACGGAATACACCTTCAAAGGATGTATTATCGCTTTATTAAAGTTAACTCTCAAATATGGGACTTCCTTGTCATGAGGAAGGTTACTGATATACAGATTCTGTTTTCTGTACGTAGTTTCTCAACATAACAAAACCGGCTGTCCTTGTCTGCTAAGATTACATGTAAAAAGCTGGTAGTCATGCTGTAATCATGTTAGGCAGACGTGCCTTGTGAAAGACTGGGCCATGAAGGGTTATGAACTCATTTTACGCTCTCGGATTTTCTCAAGTGGGGACTGACTGCCTGGTGGGACAAGATAGCCAGGCCATGAAATTGTTTTATATGGTTTGGCTACTGCTTGCCTGACTTGCAAATGAGGAGGATACGTCTGAAGTGTTGCCATGTTATGGGCAGCAATTAGCAAACGAAGTTCAGTGTATTTGCAATCCACTGTGGGCAGTAGAAGCTTGCTTTTTTTTTTTTTTTTTTTTTTAGTACAAATAAGCAATGACACCTTCTGAAGAAATTAGTACTTCTGCTTTTTGATGTCTGTTTAAACAAGGACATTGAAGTCACTGAAGAAAGTAAAGGTATTTTGGCAAATCTGAGGATTTTATTTTTTTTCAGTTTTGCCTTGAAAGTTATTTAAATAATCAATGAAAGCTGAAAAAAATTTTCCGATACTTGTGAGCTGTGCAGGAGAGACTTGCGTGGACTGCATGTTTTGCAATGGAAATGATACAGTTATGGGAGAGAGGTTGTCCTGGTTTTAGTTTCTGTAGTGTGCTGTTAATGTAAATTTGGAGTGATAAATGGTTTAGAAAAGTTTCTGAAAATTGATAATGCACATATGTTTTCGGATAAATGAAAATGGAAAAAATATTCTTCAGAAAGAGCTAATTGTTAACGCCAGATCTCTTAAAGGAAAGACAATCCACTGTCTTGAATGGAAATTACATCTTGGCCCTTGGAACTTGATAATGTGACTTGTCACTGTTTTTTACATCTCCATATAATAGTTTGACTGTGCTGCTACTAATCTTTTATTTTTATGGGGAAAAATTTTTTAAATGAAAGCAGAGCCTTACGATATTGTATAGTGCTAAATAATTCTAAACCCTCACCTTTTTACTTCAAAACATCAACAAAAAATCATCAACTCTGACTACTGGCTATCATTGAATAACAGATCCTAGGTTTAATTAGCATGGCTTTTCTATTTGTGATTAAAAAGAGAAGATTTCTGTTTTGCCCTATTTCAGGACATCAAAGGCAATGAAACACATTGGAGTGAAATTTTTTACATTCAAAAGCCTTAAGAAATTTGCATGTGTAGCGATGACTCAGTTATTTTTTCTAGTCATGAACAGACAAGTCACTAAGGTAGCTAATAGATGGGGTTCTTAATGCTGCTTTTGAACAGTGTGCTGGAGCTTGGTAAATGAAACCACCAGTTATTCGTGTGAACACTGTTTCTTTTAAAAGAACTTTCTGAAAGCATTTAGTGCTTTGCTATGTGGTATCAAGGTGCAAATGTTTGGTTTAAAAACAAATTTGACTAGTTAAGCCTGTGCAGTACTATTCATGGCACTTGAGAATTGGAAATGGCTATTTGAACATTAAAGTGGCTGAAATAACTATATCAGCTGAACAGATTTGTAAGAAGAGAGTTTTGGAAAGACACAGGTTTTTAAAAATTGAAAAAAAATTTGAAAAAGATGGGCAAATGCTTTGAGGAAGTTACATAAAGAGTTGACTTTAAGACTATGCTTAATGAAATGTCTTAACCTATCTGTAAATATTTTAAATGCCCGTCCTTCCAGAAATGTGAAGAGAGAGGTTAAAAAGAAATACACACCTGATGTTTCATTTCTTTGGTCATTTGTGTAGTTTGATCTGTTAAATATTTTGTAGCTACAAAATAATCCGCCTATTCTGATATACAATGGATAGAAGTAGAGCACTCCCTCCGTCTTCTGTTTTTTTAGGGCTTGAATGTACCAAGTGAATTTGTAATAAATAAAATGTATGAGACCATAGTCAAACTTGTCCTTTGCTCAAGTATACTAGCTCCCAGCAGAACATATTATAAAATGTAAGGCCTCTTAAAGCATTAGTGATCTGTAAAAGGAATGCTTGAAAGAGTCTGTTCCACTCCTTTGCCATCTGTGCATTTTTCACTTTATTACTTTTATTAATTTTTAATTGACCTGCAGGTTTTGCCTGGGTTGTAGGCAAAGAAAAGCAGAAAACAACATATGGCAGATGTTAATTACTTTGTTTATGGCAATATTGGAAGTAGCTTTGATATGATAACAGTGTTGGCACTGTGAGGACTGAAATCTTTCCTTTCATACCAGGTGACTTCTGCCTGATTTAGCAGAAAATTTCTGGTAAAGTAGCCTCATTTCTTTCAGCCTCCCTGAGGACATAAGAACGTATGTTGGAAGACCAGTGTGTCAAGCGAAAAAATTTTTAAGTGTGATACACCAGAAAAGTGTGTTACTTAATGATGAGGTTTGACTTCTGTATAATGAATTATTGTGAAGACCACTGTGAAACTGCTGGTTTAGAGTGTTTCTGACTTGGGGAGGGTTCTTTTCTGGGAACTCAGCAGTGTGTAAACAAGTAGTTTGTTGCCATGTTACTTTTAATCACAAGAATGAATGTACATACGTACTGATTTGGTTAGGTAAGAATAGTTCGTAACTTCAAAAAATACACTAGTGTAATGCTTGGAAACACTGTTAAGATAAAATACCCACAAAAACTCTCTTTCTCTCCAAGGATACACTTCGGTATGAACGGTTCCATGCACATTAATCCTGATGGAAGCAAAGACAGAAATGGAGCACTACCAGTTTTGGAGATACAGCTTACAGAGGATACTGTTTGTTTTTTTGAGGTGACAGTAGAGTATAGGTAAAGCAGAAACTAACCAACTTAAACACAGCTTAGTTTATTTCTTTTTATAATGTTCTTTTAAGAACATAGTGAAAAATCACACACAGCTTGTTAATTGCTTGGATGAAAGCCATCATAGACACAAAGAAACAAAACAACTTGCTAAACATACCATATTTATTGGTATGGTAGTTTAATTTTGTTACTTTTCTATCAGTCTACATACAGTTAAAGTAGTTCTATGCCATAGTCTCATGAGATAGTGTCAAGACTAGGAATCAAATGTGGATTTCATTCTGTCCTTAGGTCTGAATACTGACCCCATTGCTCCTTTAATTTCCATGCAAGTCTCTCTTCCCTAACAAAAATAAGGACCCGTGATGATTACTGGTGTCAAATTTTTATGCTTCCAAGGTTGTGGTGTTATTTTTGTTTTCTTTTTGGAAGCAAATTGGTATAATTGTTCTAATTGACATTAAGCGGATGTTTTTGTCCGTCAGCACTGTACTTCTCACTGCTAATAAAAATAACATAGCAAGCTTGATTTTAAAGCATTTGAGGCTCTTGGGTGAAAAGGAGCATGTAAATTCAAGTAATATATATGCATATTTACTATTACAAAACATAAAAGCTTATGTAAGCCTGTGACTTCTTGTATTGTATTATTTTCAAACAATTATGCTTAAACTAATAAAATCAAAGTTTAAGAAAATAATTGTCATATTGTAACTACTGGACCACGTAACCATACCGTTAGTTATGTTTGATGGTCCAAACACATGGTCTTTCCATGTTGAAACTAGTTTTAAAGGAGGACCTGGCAGTTATTTTTCAAACTAATATGAACAAAATGAGGATAGTTTCTTGTATGTTGGACCAGGTGCGTGTTCCGTATATGTATCATTGGCCTGGTTTTGGGAGGCGTGGTTAATGTAATTTCTGTGCCTCTTCCTGTCAGTGAATATTCTCATGGTTTCTGTTATCTGCATAGCAAGTTCTATTATTGGGTAGACGTGGTGCTGAGGGACGTGGTTTAGTGGTGGGTTTGGCAGTGTTAGGTTAGTGGTTGGACTCCATGATCTTAAAGGTCCCTTCCAACCCAGACGATTCGATGATTATACTGTCACGTGTTGTTTTTAAACCCATACTGCTGTATTAGCACATAATTAAAATAAAAGTAAATCTTAATGTATTTTTCTCTTCTAGAAATGCAGCTGAGAGTGAGCGGAAAGTGAGAATGATGGAAAGCTTGGATGTCTGTTCCCCAAAGTTTAGCTTCTTAAGAGCGGAAAATGAGATTAAGCAGCAGAAAACCCGCATGTTGTGTGATGTGTTACTGGATCAAGCAGTATTACCTGGAGTGGGAAATATCATAAAAAATGAAGCGCTGTTTGACAGTGGTCTTCATCCAGCTGTTAAGGTGGGTGAAATGTCTCAAGATTGTTTTTAACACCACCAAAGTATTAGGAATGTAAATACATATTTATGTAATGTTTTGTCATCATCTTGCCTTTGTTTTATCACCTGTCATTTCTTAAGTTATTCTAAGACACTAAGTTAATGCCTTATCATTATAACTGGAGGTATTTGTCATGGCATTCCTTGGAACCTGTTGCTGCTATACTCCTGCCTCAGAGTAGAAGTATTTTGTGGAGCTAAGCTTTCTCTCTTACAACTTGAAACCTCTTCTTAGTAGGGAATTCATTTAACTTTCAAATCCTGACTTTCTCTGGCATCCTGTTGTGCTACCATTAAATTGTCAGCCTATAAATAAAGGGAAGTGAAGAGTGCTCAGGTTTTCTGTGTTCAGTTGCTACGCAAAATAGTTTATGTGGCAGAGTTAATTATTTTTGCGGCTGCTTCTTCCACTTCCCATCCTGCTAGCTGGCATCATTTGCTGTTCTGCCATTGTTTACCATACTTTTTTTGGTTAATATCCTCAAGCATGCATCTCCAAACTTTGGTTGAAAAGAAGTCTGATGTTTGCAAAACAGACTGAGATGACATAGAATGTAAAGGAAAGCTGGTGAAGATAGTAACTGAAAGGTTTTTTAAACATAATATTTCTGAAAGTTCTTCATAGGATCAGTCTGTATTTTAATTGCGTCTGCCACATGAGCTGGTAGAGTAAATAAAAATGTGACTTAAAATTTTGAGTTCTTAACAAGTATTTGGTTGATATGTGCCTCTGATTATGATGCCTTTGGCTCGAGTAGTCTTCCTGAAGACCTGTCACAGGAAAGAGCCTCTGATGATAGATAGGTCATATTGTAATCCATGAGGAAATTAAGCGGCAACTAAGAGTTGTTAACTCCACGTGATTCCTGTGATCAGGAACTCTTAGGTCAACATAGAGGAAGACAACTGAAATTTTTACCTAACGTTTTGCATGGATGAAGCAAAGTACATTGCTTGGTATTCAGTGAGTTTGTGTAGTATAGAATGTGAAAATGTACTGTTTTACTGAGATGGTGTATATATATATAATATGAAGTCAGAGAATTATCATAACAGGAGGCAATGCAATTCCACAGCAGCTGAGGGCGTTCCAAGTACCCCTGCATTACAGGTCTTTCTGCTGTTGTCCCTTAGCATTGATTGTAATAGTCTAAAAATCATTCTTGTCTTTCTTGCAGGTTTGCCAACTGACAGATGCTCATATACGTCACTTAGTGAAAATGACGCGTGATTTTACCCTGCTTTTTTATAAGGTATTGGCACATGTTTCTGAGAAACCACCAAAAATTGTGTGGCGTGTTACCTCTATGTGATCCTCTAGTGAAAACAGCAAAACGTTACAGCAGGACAAGTGTTTCCGTGAACAGGAATGTTGGTTTGTGTGTTCTTTGTTAATTGTGAATTGTCAAATGATGGAAAGGTGGGGGAGTCTAGCCTGTAAGAATCTGCACAGCTTGGCCCAGATGCAGCAGAAGAGTTTGACAGATGCTGCCTGAGGCCCAGTTCAGTTTTGCTGTGCATGCGCTGTACCGTCACTTGGTGTAGGTTAAGCATGCACGTATATGTACAATAACATAAAGGTCAAGCTGGGAACTAGAGATTGCCCCCAGGGGAGGATGAAGGTCATTCATGTGGCTTCCTTTATGAAACTTGAGATAGCAAGTATATTCATTTGACTAAATAGATTCTAACTTCTAATAATTTTTTTTTTTTTAAGTGAAACAATGGTTTTGGTTGCTCAAGTGAATTAAACTCCAGCTTCTCCCTGCTGCCACAACTTCAGTAGGATTTCATTTCTTCCCCTGTAAACCCTGTAATTCCTGGTTGCTCTTTAGCTTTCCAAAATTGAAAAAGAGAGAATTTAACCCAATTCTTGTATGTTTTTCTTTAAGCTGCATGCAGAGGAATGAACAGCAGCAGTGAATTTCTTGTCTGTTTCTCTCGATATTCATGAAAGGCAAGGAGCTAGTGCCGCTAAAAATTCTTTTTTTGGTAGACGAGGAGGAGGGCACCTAGCTGTCCTAATACTGTCTTTCAATCATAAAGTCTAAAAATGTAATTTGTTTAATAGTCTGCTTAAACGTCTACTTTCCCCCAGCGCTCTGAAGAGTAGGTTAGCCTGTTGGCTGGGAAAACCTTTTCATTCTCCAAACTTCATAGTGAAGCCTACCAATAAAGTGATAGCATCCGCTTCTGCGACAACTATAATACTAGGAGATTTAAATGTGTTTTTATACGGACAATAAACAAACAAGTTAAACTTTCTGTAGCTCAGTTTAGTTATTTTCAAAACTTTTATAATCTATACTTAGCAAGTATTCACCAGTCAAGTGCTTTTAAAGGAGAGCTACCCCTGGCCCCAAGTCTCTTTAAGGTAAAACCAGAATGAGAACAGGTTAATACGAGGGGTAGTAGTTGATCATTTTTTTTAATAGAATGTTTGTAGTAATTGTACTATATCATTTGTAGTAACATCTTACAGATGCAAAGGTGAGGAATCTTGTTTGTGTAAAAAGCTGTTGCTTTTGTTTGGTTTTTAAATAACTGGATGGGAGGAAACTGCTAATAAGAAACTAATTGTAAACCTTGAGGAGAAAGCAAACTGCTTGTGAATATTCATGCAAATACACATTAGTAATTCCTTCTGATTGAATTACTAGATTGTAACAGCAAAAGCATTCTCATTCAGTGAGGCTGATGAATAAAAGCACAGCAGAAGCAAATATGTTGTGCTCAGAGACACCTGTATTTTGGGAGAACTCCAAGGATCTTCATGCACTGTGGAGCCAGAGCTCTGGGACCCTGCCAGAGCTGGTGTTGCTGGGCCAGCTGTGGTGTCGTTTGAACTGTGCTCAAGGAACTGCGGTTGTAGTGCAGAAACTTGTGTGGCTCTGCAGGCTTGGCTGCATCTCTGCTGGGCTTTTCTTGTTCGTTTCTTGGTTTTGGTGTTGGTTTCTTTTTTTCTGCCGGTTTTAGCTGGGGTGTGTCTATGCTGACTCCGTGTGAACTGTCTCATGAAATGTGCCTGCTTGTCAGCGCTCTGGAGGCTCTTCAGGTCACTGTGCCCTTTGCGCTCGTACTGTACTTAATTTCATAGGACTTTCTGCCAGCATCTGGGGAGCTTGCCGTAGTGCCAAGTGGCTTTTCATGAGCCAGCTTCTCTGGCACGGCCAGTGTTAAGATGAAGCTGAGCATCTTTACTGGGCACTACCCAACTCCTACAGAATCTCTGGAATATTCCTGCACTGCACAGTTCTTTAGGTTTTGGGAGGGTTGATTAACCCAGGTTGTAGCATCAGGTCTGAGCTGGCTCTGTGGTGTGGGTTTGGGTGTTTTTGAGGTGAGGGAAGGTGTTGTTTGTTTGTTTTATTTTTGTTTTTTATGCTGCATTGATTGGAGCTCATCAGCCCTTTAAGAACAGTCCTGCAGGTGCCGGGTCAAAGACGAGTGGTGCTGAATCAGATCTGGCTGGTCCAGCTGAACGCAGTGGATCCCTAGCGCATATTTGCTTGCACCATGCTAGTATGTTTTTTTTTGTCTTGTCTTTTATTTCATTATGTGGAGAATTCCAGACACTACTATACCCAATTTAAAGTAAATTCTTTTCATAAAAGAACATGAAATGCAGATGATAACCCTTATGAGTGTGCCTTAAATATCTTACATAGTCATTGAGTTGTCGGTCTATGCAGTTTTCTCTTATTTTAGCTTCAGCTGAACTGTAGAGGGACTGACATAAAACTTATACCGGGTCTCTAACTTGGGTTTTAAACACGTTCTGTTTTAGTGCCGCAAAACTGGGTCTCCACTCTACAAACACTACAAAGTATACAAGCGCCCAGCCTGTGGTCAGTGTGATGGGAAGATCACCGTGTGCCGTTTAGGAGAAAATAACAGGATGACTTACTTCTGCTCTCGATGTCAAACAGTGCATCCCCAGCTTGTCAATGTTAGGTATGACAGTAACTTTATAACACTTTAAAGCATTGCTGTCCTCACACTGCTGTTAGAGTAAGAGGATGTCACTTCTCAAGTAGAATGGATCCTTGTGCTTTTTATATCTAAATTCGCTTGACTTTGCAAAAGAAAAATGGTTTGCCCATTGGCATTTAAAGATGGTTAAAAGCTTTGATTCTTTGGTACTACTTTTTTCAAAGGTCCTATCTGTTACGAAATAGATGTTACTATGTTACTCTAATCAACTGTAGGAATTACAAAACAATTCTGGGTGCTCAGAATTATTCACTGTTTCTGGAAAAATTGCTCCTTGTTCTTGGTGTTATCAATATAATAGGCTTGGATGTTTACACACAGCTGAGTCGAATGGCATAAGGAAGGCTGGAATTTGTGTGTCTCTTCCTTTTCATAGGATAGCCCCTTCAGTCCTGGAATGTCTAGATAGCTTTCCATCTATGCATTTTTGTTCTGGCTGTGGAGTTGCTCTGAGGATAACTAAAACTGCAGTAAATTCAGAGTGCAGCAAATATTTTTTTTTTTAATTAATCTTTTTTTTTTTTTTTTCTTCCTCCTTACCGGATTTGGAAAGCTTTTACTACAGGTATGCCACAGAGACACTTTAAGTTCCACATAAGTTGGGCTAGCAGCAGCTTTCCTCCTTTAATTTTAGAAAAGCCCAAAATGCATTTGATATCGCAAAGGGTCAAAAGGTAAAAGTTCCAAAAGCACTTTATTCAGACTCTTACATACGTTAAGTTATGCTTGAAAGTTTTCATCTGAGCTTTCAGAATCTTGCCTTTTTATTCTGAGCTCTGTCAATCGAATAAAAGATACTGCTTAGCTTTGCAAACTTTGCCTTCATTAGTGCGTGTATGCGTGTGTATATATATTTTTTTTTATTTTATTTTTTTTTTTTAGATAAGACTTACAGAACATACAAATCCCTCTCCCACCTCCCATGTTCTTTCAAGATTCAGATGGCTGAAGGGATTTTGGTTAAAGCTTAAAAATCGCCTTTGAGTACAGATCAAATATAGAAAATTCCAGCATGGAAGATAAATATTTCACATGCTGATAACCCCAATCTGCTGTATTTTCAGAAAGTAATATTAGGAAATTTTGTGTAGAAGGATAAGAAGACAGCAGTGTTCCGTTGAGTCAGACAACTAGAAAATGATGCAAGGAAGAAAAATGTTTTTCTCTCTGTTCTAGAACAAGCAGGGGTTCTGTTGGGGTTGTTTGTTTGTTTGGGTTGTTTGTTTTAAACAACTAATTAAACAGTGGTGCTTTTCGGTGAAAAACATAGTAACGGTAGGTATAAAATAAAAAGGTCTCTTCTTGTGCTGTCCTCATTCTAATGGTCAGGTCTTTGTGTTCTATTGCTCTGTTTTCTGTTAAGCAGCAACTGTTACCAAATAAAAGTATCTTTAGCTCAGGTGGGTTATCTGCCCTTCCAAGCTTTTCAGGGTTGAAGGCTGAAAGGAGGCCCTGTGATCAGACTGACTTGCTACAGATCGTAAACTAAAATTTAACCCGGTGGTTCTTGTGTCAAGTCAGGTAGCTTATGATTTTGCTCAACTGAAAAATGAAGAAAATATGCAGAGTAAGCTACCTCATCAAATTCAAACATACCTTGAATCTCTAAAATATACTTTTCCAGATCTGTTGGCTGTTAGGGTAACAAAGTGGTCTAAAGGGTACCATTTAAATGAGGGCAAAAAAAATGGGTTGCTAGATTGTGTGACTTTCTGTAGTCTGGCTTTTGAACAGTTCTTCATCCAGTAATGCATTTGTTAGTAAGCGTTCCATACGAGGGATGGGGAAAGTACTGAAACAGTCTGCCTTTCTTGCCAATTTTCTTGCTGCAGTACTTGAAAATGGCAGGGAATTTGAGAGAGGCTGGGGCATTGTGCTGGAGAGTACATCAGTTAATTATTAACTTTCTGTCTGGTTTTGTTTAAATATTTTTGTTTGTGTTACTTCTGCAGCATCGGGAAAGGTTTGCCCTTGAGGTAAAGGGGGGAAAAAACAAATCCGACTCCAACCATGACATACTGTCCAAGCTATGATAGGCAGGCATAACACTGTGCTGCTTGTTCTCTAGCCCTGTGCCTCCCTGCACATAGTGGTGTAAGGCAATTTGTAGAAGAAACGTCACAAAAGACTAACATCATTCTTTTGTTTCACAGCAAACTGCCAGCTAGAAATAGCCTAATTGGCTGGGCATGTGGCAGGGGGTCATGTTCTAATGAACACGTAGCTCAGAAATCTGAAGAGGAGTGGACGTGTATGCGCTGTACCCTAATAAACAAGCCTTCTGCTGAAATCTGTGATGCCTGTTTGACTTCAAGGCCTGAAGGTATTGAAAGATTGTCTGGAACCTCTACTGGGAATGGGGGGAGGATGGTAGTTTTGTTGCTGTTTTTACAACTATAGAACTGTAGAAGTGTCTCATTGTGAATCGTATTTATATAACTTTAGCTAACTTAAAGTTAGATTTTGGGGAAATCTTGCACAGACAATCATGGAAACTGTCTTGTCTTAAACCGTAAAGGTGTATTGTCTTCCAGCTTTGTGTGCAGGTGAGATTCTATAGACAAATCTCTGCAGTGCCCCCCCTGTTTTTACTGGGGCAAGGTGTGAGACAAAATGCTATTCTTTCAGCTCTCTTTAAAATCATGAGCTTGCAGCATATGCCCAATTGAGAAATCACCAGGGGGCAGAAAAGTAATCATCATTCTTTCTTGTGAAGAAAAGCAGTATATTTTGGTACCCTCCCCCAAATGATGTCGGGTTTCTCAGGGGCTAGGTTTTTTCCTCCAAGTTCAGCGTAAGGATGATTCTGGACTTCTTACCTAAACTTGTTTTTTGTGTCATACTGGATCTTTTAATGCTGCTCTCCAGGTCTGGTGGGCAGAAGCAGCTGTGAATGAGACCTAGAAAGGGACAGGAAGATGGAATGAGTAACGTGCTAGCTTCTCTCCAGACTTCTTTATTGAAATTTAGATATTAAGGAGGGATGAGTGAGGTAATGGAGAGACTTTCCAGTGAGACCTGTTTTCTATGTGAAGAAGAGCTTTGCATTCTTTTTTTACGTTCTGTAGAAAAACTAAGTAAATTACTCTGTGTAGGGATTTACAGGAAATTATTTGCATCAAGACTGTTGCTCCAGAACACTTTGAATTGCTACATACATTCCAAGAAACAAAGTCTAGAGATGTGCATGTGTGTGGCATTAGGAATAAAGCTAATTCTATAACAATTCCATACTGAAACTTTCCTACCTGAAAAACTAATACTCCACTTATTTCACATTGTGTAGTGGATTATTCAGTGAAGTGCCTGAAATATGCATAATACAACTAATTTCTTTATTTTTCTAGTTCCAGTGCTTCAAAACTGAAAGAAAAGATATTTGTAAACAATATACAGGCTTTTTGTATTTCAGAAGGATTAATGTTTTTGCATAGGCTCCAGGACCGATTGTTAAAAAAGTTCACTGACCTTAACTATGTGACTCAAAGTATATATACTGAAATTGGAATCAAAGGTCGCATTCCCATAGCTTTTGTTGGTACTTTGAGCCATACTTTCCAAAGTGCCCCCAAGTTCTCAGCCAGTGAAAAAGTGACTTTAGGGTGCTGATCTCAGTTCTTCTTTTATAAGTTCCAATGTTGGGTTGTTTGTTTGGGTTTTTTATAAAGTATTGCTTCATTCTAGTTAGTTCTCTTAGGACTGGAGTGATGTGTGAAACTTACCTTACACTAGAAAGGAATGTCCATTTCTTCAGGCCAGGAATCAATTAAAGTATGTCTTTGCCTTGTGTGACACTTGTTGCCAGCAGAGACTAATCGTGCATAATTCTCCCACAAAATCAGTGTCAGAAACCTGAAAGTTTGTATGTCCACAGGCTCAGATTTACCACCTAACATTTATGCTGGAATTAATACTGTCAGTGGGGCCTTGAAATATGTAACGGCATGTGCACAAATGCTGTATTTTCAGTTTTGTAACAGCATCCTCTTCCTTCTCCTGTACTTCTGAGTTTTGCTTGTTTAGCTATATGCCATTACTGAAAACAGGCCTGGAATTTGAAGATGTGTTAGACTTGGTGGAATACTGTTACAAAAATTCTTTTTAAAAAAAGACTTATTTTTGCATCGTAGGAGTGGTATTTGAGATTTTTTTAAAACATGGTTTTGCTTACCTCTTCCTTTTCAGACTGCGACTCGTTACCTTCTCGCTTTGTTAATTTTTTTGTGTTTTATGTTGTTTCTAAATTAACCACTGTCAGCAGAAACGTTTGAATTTTTGAGGACAGAATACTGAGTACGTAAAGCTAGCTGCTGGCGATACAGCCAAAATAATTCAGTCTGTAGACAGAGATAACTGTTTACCATTACATCTCAATTGCCTTGCTCCTTTGCTAAGTACAAGGGCAAGCTCCCGTTCTCTCTTAAACAAATTTGAATGCACTGGAACCAGGATGTTCCACTGTGCTGTAATGGCAAAGCGGAAGGAGCCTGGAAACACACATTGTTCAGAGTAAACCGTAGGGACATTTACTTTGTTTCTGACCAAGACTGCCTTTGAAGAGAGCGTGCCCCTGTGTGTGCCTTAGCGACCCATTTTCCTTCAGCTTAATTCCCTCCTCCTTGTATGGAGGGAAGATGTAGGAGGGAGAGACTTGCTGGAGACGGTAGAAAAGGAGGAACGCTGTTCTTGAACGCTGTGGCTTCATAGCTACTTGACAGATGGAATGTAGGGAGCCTGTAAAGTTTTCTTTACACCCTTTTCTCAGGAAAGATTACCTACAGACTGCTTATTTATTAGACTGTCATTAATAAATATACTCTTACAGTAAGGGATCAATAAGTTTGGATGCGCACAATATTTGGAAAGGATGGGAACCCTGAAAGCACTAGAAAACCCAACAAACAAATATTCCTTTTTGTGTCACTAGTGACACGATATTTTAAAAAATGGATAATGCGTTGCTGCTGGAGGTACCATACCCTGCGATCTCCCAGTGCTGGGGTTATAAAAAGTTATTTTGAAAAATTTAAATATTTTAATCCCTGTATTTGGGCCAAATACAATTTTGTATGGTTAATTCTCCAATAGTTTTCATTCACAGAGTACTATTCACATCTGGTCCTATTCAAGCAATACTAACGTTATCTTGAAACACGTTGTATGTGACTCCAAAAGTACACGAGCTTTTTTTATTGTATGAAATTTGGTACTATATCTAATCTGTGACAGGTTTTGAGATCTTCCGAGATGGTATGGTAAATTTACTCTTTCATTCTCTGTATGATGACTTATGAATACAGATCAGAAATACGATGTATTGCTCTACAGATGGATTATAATCACTAACTTATCTTTCCTTAGTTCCAAAGACAGAGAATGTTGAAGATTCTGGAGCCTTTAACGTAAACTTAATGAAGTACCCTTGTAACGATTTCAGAAAACCAAGCATGGAAATAAAGATCAATAGGAAAGCTGCATTTGGAACTACAACTCTTGTCTTAACAGATCTTGGTAACAAAGCTGTTCTGAGAAATGATACCCAAATATCCGATGGGCGCTCTCAGTGTGTTGCTCCAAAAAGCAATATCAATCAAATCCAAAGCAATGTCTGCCAGTCAGGGGGGAGCAGAGACAAGGATTGCACAATGGCTTTGTCCTCCTCTCAGCAACCTCTCGCTTTCAAACACATGCAGAAGAAACAGAAAACTGATCACCTACCTTCTGTTCACCAATATGATATAGCAATGAGGTATGTATTCTAAAATGTAAACAAGTCTTTTTATAATCCCATAAACCAACTTTATCCCTGAAGATTAATGGAATACTGTGCTGTTGGGTTCAGGCACTGTTGTCTTTGGATTTCTGCCAGAGGTAATTTATTCTTGGGTAACTAAAATTACACTCGGGTCTCAAAAGCAGTGAATGACCTAGGCTGGCACTGGAAGAGTCCTGATTTTGGCGTCTGGCCAGTACTGCCGTTGATAGTTCGGCTAGTCCCATGGAATCGGACAGTATAGCTCTACTAGGTCAACGAGCACCGTTCTACCTAAGGAGCTGTCTGATCTTAGCACTGTAGTTGCCATCTGCTTAGAGATCGTGAAGTCATTGTGAGAGATGACAAAAGGAAAGTAGCTGAATGAATATATTGTAATTAAAGCTTTGTCAACTAGCCTTTTTAAACATTCTTCCATGAGACAAAGCTCTGTACAGCTACCTCGAGGTGCCTCACATCGCTATTTTTTCTTAACTTTCCTCCCTATCCTATATGCAACTACTTCAATGCTCTGCCTATCCTGAATTTTTATTTACACAGCCCTGTTCAGACACATCCATTGCCTGATTCAGAGAAATGTGAGAATCTATTAGGGCTGTCAAGGAAAAGTTGGGCAGACGTGCGCAACAGTAATGGGAGTGCAAGGGAGATGTCACTTCCAGTGGTAAATTATGCAGGGTTAATGTGAAATGGTAACAATATGCTCCAAAATCCTTGCCCGTGTGTCTGTTCTGAAATACAGAAATTATTTATTGCATTGTTAAAGCATCAGTTTTGAGGCAGGATCTCGCTAATTAGCCAGGTTAGGCTCTATGAATATACTTTCTCCTTGCTGCCGCAGGAGAGGACTACAGAGAACTGAGGATGTAGGCAGGATAATTGAGAATACAGAGGAGTGCAAAGAAGAAATGAGACAGTATCAATCACAATAACCGGTAGTTACAGCAAGTCATCAACTTAAACTTTTTTAAAAAAAAAAAAAAAACAACAAAATATTGTTGGTTTTCTTTTTCTTTAATGAGGTGTTGGAAGAAAATTGCTGATGTCTGCAGGGCTGCAATATTCCAGACACAAAAGAGAACATAAAATTCCTAAGCTGATAACTTAACAAGAATGAATTAATTACTCTCTTTTTTATTTATTTATTTCACTAAGGTTTCATCACTGCTTTTCTGCTCTGTGAATATAGTGGGCAGGTACATTGCAGAGTATTAATCTATTTCATGTTACTGTTTTTTAAATAAAGCCTTGTGTATTGCATTCAGATAATCTCTATCTCAAGCATGAGGAAGAAAGAAAGAAACTTCATCCCATTTGGAGAACACTGTTCCACCCACTCAGCTGGATTACTTCTTGTCCAAATATGATTTGGAGCATTACTGTAACATTTTAGTGAAGAGGGTGGCAGTCTGTTCTGTGAAGCACACAAATACCTTCAGCCTGGAGTAGTTGCTTGGCATTGGTCTTTCTCCCACTGAGAGCAGAATACTCCGTTAGAATATGTTGGAATTTGGGGTGGGCAGTATATTAGTGGTTGTAATATTTATTTTGTTTTGTAGATTAACTTGAGTACCTTGAAGTAATTTAGAACATGGGCTGATGCTGGGGAAAACTGGTATAATACCTGCAAGAAAAGCACACAGTCTTGCCTATTCACTGCTAGCAATCATTCGGCGTCAAAGGCGCAGTAGGGTGCGCTGGAGAAGTAAGTTCTCCGGCTGTCATAGTGTGTAAAAGTACACTGGGCGAGCTGCTGTAATAGTAGGAGAGGGTTCTTTGTCTGGGGTGTTGGTAATCTCTTTAACAGTACGCAGGACTTATTTGGTAACCTGTCATTACAGCGCACCTCGAGCCAATATGACAGATGATACTCGTATGTTGAGCGTGGGCCATCCTCGCTGCAGTAAACACGGCCGTCTCTGCAGCCTGAGAGTTGTGAGAAAGGATGGAGAAAATAAGGGCAGGCAGTTTTATACCTGTCCTCTACCCAGAGAAACTCAGTGTGGCTACTTTCAAGTACGTACAACACTTCAGGGCCTGTTTTCTAATAAGCATTTGTTCCTACAGCCTCTTTGCCCCAGTAATCTAATTCTGGACAGATAGCATCCATTTAAAGTTTGAGGTGATTTTAAATACTTCTTCACACTGAATGAAACTAAGAACATAGCAGTAGTTATAAACTGACAGTTTTAGTTACTTCTCTTACTGCCGAGAAGGCACCTCCTTGGGCAGGTGCTCTTAATCTGCTTCCGTGTGATGTAAAAGAGACGCATAGCAGACTTTTGGGTTTGAAGGGACTTGTACAAGTTGTTTAGTTCAGCCTCTTACTTGAAGGAGGACTATGGCAAACTCGATAGACATCAGCCACGATTCTGTCTAGCCAAAATCTTGAAAACCTCCAAGGATGAGGATTCTGTCACGTGCCTCGGCAGCTGCTCCCACTGCTGCACCAGTACCTAACCTGACCTTCCAACTGGTGCCATTGCTTCTTGCTGTGGATGAACGTGACTGAGAAGAGTTTGACTCAGTCACCTACCACCAGGTACTTCATAGACGAACTCAAGACAGTAATGACTGTAATGCCTTAATTTGAAGAAAACTATGTGTTAACATCAATTCAAGTGACACCAGTTAAAGTGTGTGCAGTTGCAATTAAAGAAAAATCTACGGTCAGTGATCGCAAAAGAGATCAAGTTAACTACTAGGAGGATTTTCTTCTAGGGCCTCCCCCGTCGATCTGTTTCTATTGCCAGTTTTAAAATAAGGAAGTCATAGCCATCACGTGTGCTAAAACTGTGCCTAAGACCTGTTTCTTTTGGCAGTGGGCTGACCTGAATTTTCCCTTTTGCAACCACGGCAAGCGATGTGTTATGAAGACTGTGTTGAAGATTGGTCCCAATAATGGAAAGAACTTTTTTGTGTGCCCTCTTGGGAAGGAAAAACAGTGTGGCTTTTTCCAATGGGCAGAAAACGGGCAAGGTACGCAGGTTACTCCTTGAAGCTGATATTCTAGTTGTCTGCTCCTCAGGATGCCTTCAGTGCACACAACTTTCCTAGTCATCGCTGGTTCGGTTTTGTCTTTTTCCCTGTTCACTGGTTAATTAGTAAAATAGCTCCACCAATGTAAAGAACTGCTGACTTGGAAAGAGTAATTTTACATAGTCCTATGAAAAGTAACCACTACCTGTATGCTGCATACTATTTTGAAATAAACATCTAGCTTGCAATATATTGTGACATACTGGTGTATTTCTAATAAAAAAATTGAACTGTTTTCTTTTTTTTTTCATGTAAATGTCACTGAAGTTTGACAGCACTGCATACTTTCAAGTGTATGTTACTTATAAAATGGATACCTTAATCTAAATTAGTATTTTAAATTGGTCGACTTTTTCATCAATGTAAACATGTATTTAATAAAAGTGAACAAAAAGTCAGTATACTTTTTTTTGTTAATATCACTTTGTGCTTTATTTCCTCAGAGCTTAAAATGAAACAGCAATGGACTGTACGCTTTGAATGTTACCAGAGATGAATGTGTGACCTTGCTAGATTTGGAAAACAAAGACAAAAGCTGCCCTAATACATGACTTTCCAGTTTTCTAAATTACATATTTTATATCCGGGTCTTAACATTTTCTTCTAGTTGACTACAGAACTTTTTCTCCCCGCTCAATGTGTAACGCATAATAAAATCATACCTCTTGGGTAGTTAAAACTCAGTCTACGTTTGCTTGTCTTACCACTCCTCGATGAAGCAAAGGGAAAAGTAAATAGAAGATGCGAAGCCACCAAATGTGAAGTAAAGCAGGAACAGCGTTCTTCAAATCTTTGGAGCACGGACTGTAGATAACAAGGAAGATGGAACTAATGAAGATATGGCCATAGCTTCATAAATTATTGAATCACAGTTTTTCAAGAACATAATGGGAAGTAGTTTTGCTTCTCACCAAAAGCATGTGAGATGAAACAGGTTTAAAAGCTTTTGTAAGGGGTCCTTCAGTCTATGTAAATACTTCAGAATAATTGTGTCATTTCTGAGGGCTAATGGCTTTTTTCCTGATTTTTTTTTTTGGGGGGGGGAGGAAGGACTACTTAATTCTCCTGAGAAAGTTGCGGAACTTCAGCCCAATTTAAATCTTCCGTGCTGTGGTGCAAGTGAAGCCGATCAATTCTTGTCCTCACAGACACAAACTCAAAGGCTTTTTTCTTCTTCTTTTCAGGAGCCTTTGAAATCTTTTAAAACTTTCCTTATGTGAAGGAAATCTTTTCTAATCAGATTATAGAAACTGTAATCCTTGCGTTGCTCAATGGACTCTTTCTAAGTAATATATGTCTTTCATGGAGCCTATCAGTTAAAGTGGGGTACAGAACTCCCCCAAGAACCACACGAGCTACTTCACGGGGTGGAGCCTGACTTTGCATTGCCATCTTTTGGTACGATGTCACTGCTAAGCTTGTGTTTACATATCTAAAGCTTCAAAACTGCTCTCTAACCAGGTCCTCGCTTGTATTGGTACAACCGATTGCTGTGATAAGTGTCTGATTATTTTTAAACTGTACATGCTTTTGGATGTCTTGCGCAGGGACAAATCTTCAGCAGCTCAGCTAAACATGAAAAGTCAAGAAGAAACACAACCATTTCTCATCGCTTGTCTTCAACAAGTGTTAAGATCTCAGTGAAGCCAGAAGTTTAAACGACTTTTCCCAACTTTGATGCTTCAAAGATAACAGTTGGACTGCTGCATTTTTTTTTTTTTAATCTTAACAGCCAAACAAGAAGTGAGTGTCTGTTTACATATAGCACATAGAAGTTTTAAAATATTAACTGCTTTTATTAGCTACTGCAAACACTTTCCTTTTCCTGTTCTTGTATTTCTGGACTGTGTTGTATATTCTTTAACAAATGTGCATAAGCAATATGGGAAGTGAACCTGGACAATGGAACAGTGATGTACAAAGTGCATTTACCCTCTGAGGATGCAAAATCTGCATTCTTCATTGAAATGAGGAGTACGTCCTGCTTAAACTAAGGACTAAACTAAGGGAAAGTGTTTAAAATACAATATTTTGTCCTGATCGTTGGTTCGTCTATTTAAGCAAGTCATTCCTCCCAAAGTTTGCATCATTTATAAGCATGACAAATAAACTCCATTAAAAATCTTACAAGAGTAGAAGTTTCATCTTGAATAAAAGTTGTGTTTTATTTTAAGAAAGTGACTTTCTGTATTGCCTTTCAGCCTAACGACAAACGTCAGCGTGCGATAACTTACCTGTATCATCTCAAAGGCAACGTACATCGTACGAGGCCAGCACGGGCTGCCCGGCTGAATTAACCGGAGCTGGCGGCGGGTGAGTAGCTTGAAGAGCTGCACTTCGCTGTTTACCAGTGAGATTACAAGAGCGTTCCTACAGTCTCTGCTTGCACGCGAAATTGCAGTGAAACAGGTTAAGAATTCTGAGCCTGCCAGTCTCTCCAAAGGTATTGCGGAACGGTTGTGTCGCTCAGCGATGAGAGCGCTGTTTTGGACAAACTGTTGTTTCCGGAAATGGATATTTAGCTCATCAATTCAGGCAAGAGATGTCATCTGGCGGATAAAATCTATAACGTTTGAGGGGAATTCTGAAATGTATAAAAATAAATGGAAGAAGTTTAAGCAGGAAATAAGGCAGGAGCCAGAGGGCAAGGGGTGGCTATTCAAGGGCACCGTGGAAGTTTTGTATATGGAATAAATGTTTATGGAGAAGTGTTTATTTCGTAAGCAAAATGTTATATTTAGAAATCAGATTACTGCCTAACATGCAAACAACTCTGGGACTAGTACCAGTTCCCTAGAACTCATGAAAGTGGGGAACGCTAATATCAAGGGGAACTTAACTGCCCTTTTACATTGCTAAGACTACTATGCTATTCATTAAATAACAAGATTATAACTGATTTAATTCTAATCTTACGTCTAAATTTGCTTGTGCTCTACCCTGGTTGTATAATATCCCAAGGCAAGAAAAGGCAGAAATGGAACCAAGGGAGCCCCGAGGTCATTACGGTGTGCTGGCGTGGGGGGATCCCGCTGTCCGCGCTCCAGTGAGGGAGGAGGAGATTGAGCAAGAGACGGTGAATTCTAATTCACCCGCTCCCTCCGCGTAGCTTACTGCTTTTGAAAACGCTGCTTTTTTTTCATTCTTTTACTTTTTTTTTTCTCTCTTTCTCTTGGAGAGGACAGCACTATGTAGCTTGTTGAAAAGCTGTGGCTGATAGCTGGTTATAAAAGGCTTTGACAAGTTTTCCCACCAGCTTTTTTTTTTTTTTAATCTTGGAATAGCTCCCTCTCGCTCGAACTTTTAAAAACAGTCTGCAACCAAGGGCGCAAAACAGGAGATGGTTCTTGAAAAGCTCTCTTGTGTTTGCTCAAGAGGGAAGTCCTGATTTTCAGCTTTTGTCCTAATAGTTTACACATATGTTTATTTTTTCATATTGATTTATCTGTTACAGCGCAAGCGATGGAACACGCTTATTTCAGATTGGTGCCTGGCTTACAGGGTTTAATGGCTGTGTTGTGTGCCATCAGCTGCGAAGGCTAAAAAGAATAACGGAGCCTAAGTTAAGGAGGAACTGTCTATCCACACTTTTGGTCATTTATATTCCTTATGAAAACCAATGTAAATAGGTTTTTAAAAAATGCAGCCCTTTGTAAAGGGCTCAGGCTTCTGACACAGAGTTGGCGCTTTAACCCATACCCACGGGACGCGCTCACACCTGGGGCTGCTGGCAGGTCTGTCGTGAAAAGGAGTCTGCCAGTAAAGCTGAACTTCTAGAATTTTCAGGGAGCTTTTTTAGAGATTAACATTACAAAGTGATTGTGTGACTCATAACAGAAACCTGTCTTTAACCTTATGCAGAAAACACTTTTTCTGGTTTTATACACTACAAAGCCAACATCATAAATTTCTCTGAATGCAGCTGAGATGCTATGTAAAACCGTTTTTAGGGGATCAAACGAAGGTCACACAAGTTAGGTCTGGAGCTCCCAGCATAAAAAGGACATGGAACTGTTGGGGTGAGTCCAGAAGAGGCCATGAAGATGCTGCAAGGGCTGGAGCCCCTCTGCTGGGAGGACAGGCTGGGAGAGTTGGGGGGGTTCAGCCTGGAGAAGAGAAGGCTCCGGGGAGACNCATCCCTGGAGGTGTTCAAGGCCAGGTTGGACGGGGCTTGGAGCAACCTGGGCTGGGGGGGGGGGTCCCTGCCCAGGGCAGGGGGTGGAACTGGGTGATCTTTGAGGTCCCTTCCAACCCAAACCATTCTGTGACTCCATGAGTCTAAGTTGTAAAGTAAAAAATCTTAAACCTTGAAAATGCTAATGCCATACCCAGTTCCTGCTGTACGGGAGCACTTTAGCTACTATTGCAGTTTAAGTAACTTTCGGCAGAGTGTATCTTTCACTTTGAAAGTAGCATTTATTTTCCAATTTGTGACATTCAGCTTAGAATCAACAGATTTTATGCCCAGTTTCATGCCTTTATACCCTTATTTAAAGTACTTTTATATCCAGCTATTTGTTGAAGACAGACACAGGTTTTTCTTTAATCTATACATGCACAACTGCCGTTTGATGGCGATACAAATTCAGCAAATAGAGGGAGGGCTGAAGCGATGGTCTCGTCTTAGTAATTCACTGAGGGAGAAATAAATTTACACGCAAAATGTGCACTCGAATGACTATGTCACAGCTGTGACTACAGCCCTTTACAATTACACAACTATTTCTGCATCCACCTCCCTGTGTAAAGCGGCGCTCGTTGTGGCTCGTTTGTCTGGAACGGGATCCAGGAGTAAGA
>VZSZ01011436.1:837629-864004 GCA_013398815.1 Ibidorhyncha struthersii | reverse complement strand
AGAAAAAGAGTGGTTTGGTTACTAACCTAAAACTTTCTGTAGCAAACGGCAGCTCACCGTGTGATGCTGCTGTGAATGTAACACGTGAGGTAGCGCACTACTGAACGCAGCCCCCAGTAACAGTCGACTGCGATTCAAACAATACTGAACGAAACCCCCATACAACAATAATCGACTGCAATTCACACAACTTTTTTCCCCCTCGCTGCTCTCACAATCTAGGTTTGGGTGTTACCCAGTACACATTAATTTCAAATTCAGTTTAAAGCTTCTGATTCATTGCACGAGGTGGGTGAACTTTTTGTTTTTTAATTTATTGTTGTATCAATACGTGAAGCACATGAAAAAACTAAAGCACTTGAACTTTGTTACCTAAATCTCCAGGAGGCAGATAAAGCCCATCTCACCTATATCCATTTAGCTGTAGCTGTTGTAAAGTCTCCTCAAAATAACCCGGAACGCCGCCCTGACAGCTTTGATGGTAATAAATACCGGAAAAGGCCATTCCTGGGATAGCACTATTAATCAAGCCACTCTCAGCTGTTTTGTCAAAAATACTAGTCATGGTGCTAATTGCCGGGTCTCGGGTGACAATCAGCCGGCAGGCTCTGCTGATTGAGCTGAATCTTTTAATGAGAGCTTAGGTGATTATATTCAATCTATATTTACGGATTGCTTAGGCTGCTTGATTGAAGAAATTACTGCTGGAAAACTTGTAACCGAAGTTGGTTTGGTTTTTTTTCCTAGGAACAAGAACGACCGCGGGCAGCAAACAAAGCCTGCGGCTCTCAGCCCCGACTCCTTCTCTGAGGCTCCGGGCAACGGGCAGCAGGCTCAAGGCTGCTCCTGACCAGCGAGTCAGGAACCATTCACGCCAGCTGCCAAGGGCTGGAAGAGCTCAGCGGCATCAGCTTCGAAAGTGAAAGGTACACCCAACTAACTCCCCCCCGTGTTTAAAACCAAGTTATTTGGAAATTTTATCTTGCTTTACTGAAGGCAGCAAAGTTGAAGGATACTGTTCATATCCATGGAAAATATTGTTTCCTGGATGCTGCAAATAGTAGAAAGCTTTTATAGAATCACAGAATGGTTTGGGTTGGAAGGGACCTTAAAGATCACCCAGTCCCACCCCCCTGCCCTGGGCAGGGACCCCTCCCCNNCCAGGGGCTCACCGCCCTCACAGTCAAGAATTCCTTCTTTATATCTAGTCTAAATCTCCCCTCTTTCAGTGTAAAACCGTTCCCCCTCGTCCTGTCACTCCCCTCCCTGATCCAGAGTCCCTCCCCAGCTCTCCTGGAACCCCTTTAGGCACTGGAAGGCCGCAATAAGGTCTCCTCAGAGCCTTCTCTTCTCCAGGGTGAACACCCCCAACCCTCCCAGCCTGTCCTCCCTCGCAGCATCTTTGTGGCCTCCTCTGGACCCACTCCACCAGGTCCATGTCCTTCTGCTGTTGGGACCCCCCGAGCTGGAGGCAGCACTGCAGGGGGCTCTCCCCAGAGCGCAGCAGAGGGGCAGAATCCCCCCCTCGCCCTGCTGGCCACGCTGCTGGGGATGCAGCCCAGCACGCAGCTGTACTGGAAGTAGACAGTGAGGTCAGCAGGAACGATCTGCAAATGCCCTTTATGTCCATTCACACCTAATTTTTGCCATAAATAAATTACAGAAATGATAATTTATTCTATAATTTCTTCACGGGCTTGCCAGCTGTCCCGAATTCTCTACTCTGGCACATGAACAATTAAAGATTTATTTTTTTTTTAATATTAGTTTATTTTTGAATTGATAAAACTACAGTTTTTCTAGAACTTTCAGAAGATTCCCCAAATAAGGGCTGAACTTAAGGCAGTCAAGAGTCAGGAAAGTATTTCTTCAGATCGCAGAAGAAAACAAAAGAATTCCCACTTATTCCCTGCAAGAAGAACTCATGAATGTAGCTTTTAGGTTATAAAATACCATGAAATATTTCCATCTCGTGTGCTTGGCCATACGATTAACATATATGGCAATTACACTCTCATCTACCCGAGCACGCAGTACCTCCGCTTTCCTCTTCAGGCTGTAACACTGCTCTGCAGGCAGCTTACTCTGAAGCGTCGCATCTGAACACAGGTCCCGGGAACCCCTTTAGGTCAGGCTGAAGTAAACGTTCTTGGATGTAAGAAAGATTTACTGTTCACTAATTTAACTACTCGGATTACAATGATCTCTGTTAAATTGTTCTCCCATGGATAGGCTGCTAACATTGCCAGAACATCACTAAAAACATGGAAATTTGTCAACAGTGTAAAAGGAAGAGCTTTGTATCGTTCCCTGCGCACAGGGGATGGCCGGCCTGACGCTGCCATGGCACGAAGGGAAAGGCTGTGCCTGGCGTGGCCGTCTCGTTCAACGGGTTTGAGAATAAAATCGACCCAACTGCATTCCATAGGTACAAAAGGAGAAGGCCAACGCTGTAGCTCTGTGACACTTCAGCAGGAGACGGGTACTCTTTAGTAAGTCCTGTGCCTTTGTAACATCCTGGGGAACAGACACCACTATGGAAATTTAATAGATGGGAACTTAAGGAACCTCACCGACAGAAGATTCTTGGTATCAGAAATCTACATTTATTCTTTACTCACCAGAAAGTTGCCCTTAATGCCTTGTTGTTAGTGAACTGCTCGGGAACTTAGCCCGTTCTCCGAGCACTGCTGGTATTCGAGGAACGCCTACCAGAGGCTTGGTACCACGTACTACCTAACCAAGACTGGCAGAGGAACAGACATGTGTCAGCATGCGTATCCTCATGGAATCTTACTTCCACCTTCCTAGAGAAGCAGATCTTCATGTGCTGTCTTCCTCACCATCTCACGTTTCCCAATGAAACCGTTTCACCTTGTATAAATGAATAGCGACTTTTTATAAAAGAATAGGGAGGAAAAGATTCCTCGGCTTCAGTGTTTTAGGATAATCAGGCAGGTTACTACTTGAACAGAGATTTTCATGTTTCACGTAAAATAGCGCAGTCATTAGAACAAACAAGTGCAACAGGGCACAGATTCACAAATTCACTCCAGCCATCTGCTGAGCAGCATTCAGTGTGTCAGCGTCCTCGTGGGATCAGGCCCTGGGGTCAGAAGAACAAGAGAACGACCCGAGCTTGAGGGCCTACGAGCTTCCCAGCATGAGTTACCGGTTTAGGCATCCGCACCAACAGAAAGACGTACAGATTTGGGATACCTACAGAGTCAGAAAGCAGCACCTGAGATGAAGTACTGAGGCCCCCAGAGAGCTTAAAACACCGGACTCCCGAGTCCCCTTTGGATCTTCCGAAGACAGAGCAACTTTTCCCTTTCTATGGATGGAGCCCTCTAATCTTTGCATACTGAGACTAAAGGCTTCAGTAATTCTGTATTGTTCAGTGATTTTGTTATTCACTGTGAGAAATGCTTTAGAGGCACTCATATGAGATGGTCTATTATATGACCAGATTGCCTCAAATTCTAGCATGTATTTGAAGTTCTTCCCAAATGCTAAGTCTGGAAAAATCACAGCTACAAAGTAGAACATAATGGTGAAGTAGGACACTGATTGGCATACTGTGAATAGCTAAGACTGACCAAAGGTACATGAGTGCCAATTATAGGCAACAGTTGGAATATTTAGCTGGCATTTGCACTTGCATTTGTCATAGTGAGGCACTACATTATTGTTATAGAAGTACAACTTTATGCAAGATCAAACTTCTATTCTCAACTCTGAAAGAGACTTGATTTTTCAAATTAAGTTACAGGGGTGTAGCTCTATTCTTAAATGTGATTGGAGACGTTATCTTAGCTCCGCTGAGGTACTGGCACTTGTCTCTTGCCTAAACCTCATCGTGATTCAGTACCCAGGCATCTCTGAGACAGAATCCCCCGAGAGCCCAATAGAGCAGTCTGTCCAAAACACAGCGGTGTTAACAAAAAACTCATCTCGCGGCGACTTTCAATTAAATAGCCCGTCAAGGAGACCGAATTCATGCTGCTCACATTTTCAGAAAGCACTATAGGAACAGCAGTTGCTCTGCAGTATGGGATCTAAGTTATAAAGCCTCCTCGATCAGAACAAATTCAAAGTCCCATTTTAACAGAGAGAAGGCCATCAGAAAAAGGTTGTATGGAGACTCTGTGCTTTCCCATCCTGAAGATGGGAAACCTATGGTAAATAATTAAATGTTTACATGACAGAAGAGAGAATATGGGAACTATGACAATAGCTGTTGATGAGAACGCTCCCTGAAGTAGTGACAGTCCTGGGATTCATGCCATTCTCATGCCTCTTACTGAATTTTACTGGGGAGAAATAGTAGGATGGGCTCCTACTTGAGGGTTGAATCATGAAACCTGTAAAGAGACGGGCACCTTACTTCCGCCTGCAGGAAAATTTTGAAGAGTCTGCTTTTGCCAATCTAAGTACGCGCTGTCGCCAGCTGGATCATTTCCTGTGCTCCTCAGCGCCCCGCTGCGCATTCCTGCGGTCTGCCTTGTGTTGGCATGAGCAGCTGGGTGGCTGCATGCTAAAACAGAACAGCTTGCTTACTCATGTTCTGAAAAAAGAAAAAAAAAAAAAAAAGATTAGTTTTCAGCCAGACCAGCAAACGGATCCACAATCATCACAACCGGGGGCATAACTGAAGAGAGAGTGCATACTGGAGGATACAGGTAGTACCACCCCTTTCGGGGCAGCAAAATCTTTCTCCAGCTGAAACCATACTCCAGAGGCGGCCAAAGCTTAAAACGTAACCTTGTCTCCAGCACTTCACCATTAGCTAGTTGTTCTCTGCTCAGCATAGCTGCTTTTTGTGGATTTTATGAGCACAGCTGTACTGCTGAGCCGAGGAGCTCAATTCACAGGAATGCGGATGGGATTGCGCACATACCCGAGGGCTCCGAGTCGCACTGCCCCTGCAAAGAGCTGCAGCCAAACTGCCCTGGAGCTCTTCCCTGCTGTTTTTTTGATCAGAGGTTCCCGAGTGCGCAGTGCAGACGGAGGTCTGAGGCTGAACTGCTGGGTCTGGCATGGAGCTGTCTGGGTGGGCGCATACACACGCCCTCCCCTGCCAGTGCTGGAACAGGGCAGGGACAAGTCACAGAGCAGAAATCACTTAAAGGCCGTTAACATCCTTAAGCTCACGTGGCAAAGAAGTGTTACCCCCAAAGAGCCATTTTGAGGGGCTAGCTCTATCACTAAGCAGGAACAAAAGTTGTCGTGAATCTTGCTGAGAAGTGAGATTGCAGGACTTTTCATGTTGACGGATTCAGAAGAACAGGTACAGACTGAATTTAAATAGTTACAGGTTGTTAATATTGCAGCTACTCCAATGTAATTTATTTTCTACTTTATAACATACAAATTAGTCTTCAGGAACAATCAGATTAGCAAAACACACCTGGCTGCAAATGAATTAGACTCGTTTGTAACCCTTTTTACATTCACTCTTTCAATCTATAACGCTTTACTTCATCTATTACTGTAAATCCTTCAGGAAAAAAAAAATCTCACATAAAGAATTGATTACGCAACAAAAGTAGGAAACTGTCAGTTCTATGTTGCTGCTCAACGCTAGGAAAAGTGCTGCAGACAAAAATTTTAATTTATGGGAAGTTTCAGTTCCTTTATACTTCTCTATGTATTAGCCTGCCAACCCAGCCTTCATCCTCACAGATGATCTACGATAATTTGCCTTGGAATTCTTCTCGTAACAATGAATATCCAGCAGCGGTATTAAGCTAGCAGCACAACCATTTTTATTTTCAAATAGCCCCTCGCATTTTATTTAATAAATTACCACATATACCATCAAGCATCTACTTATGAACAATAAGCATTCACGACCTAGCTAAGTATAATCCTAAATCCACACTACTGCGATAATGGAATGTACTGTGAGGGAGGAATTAGTTGGAGTAATTCCTCCCTCAGCCCTCAAAAATGCAACTTCTATAGCCAGCATTTTAATTGCTAACTTGCTATTAGTCAATTTAGGACAATACAGTATTGACTATTATTTTTTGTATTTACAAACACAGAAAAAAACCCTCTTAAGTCACCCCTTTCCCCCCAAAAAGTAGCCAGTAGGCTTCTCAAACGTCAAGAAAAACGACCAACTGAACTGCTTGGTGAATTATCCCACCTTTAAGAAGAGCTTGGATCCTCCCCACCAAATACTACTTGGCACAATGATACTACAAGACAGTCTACATCACATACAGAAAGAAAATGAACCAACAGTTGAACCTGGATGGGTGGAGTCAGAATGTGTTACAAAAGCCATTATAATGGCACAGGTGTGCTGACAGCAACAAGAAAGCAAATTAATACGGAGAAAACATAAACCAACAAGCTAAACATTTGAAGAAAAGTATGAAGTACCATTAATGGCAGAAGAACAGGAAAAAAGCCACCCACAGTATTATTCTGATTTCAGAGGTGAGAGGTAGGAAAAGGAGCATGCCAATACACGGAAGAAGGCTTTAGACAGACCAGAGAGTACTTTAAATATTGCTGTAGTTTGTAGCGAGTATGAACAATACGTCTACTTGGTTTGGAGGCGATTTAATGAAATTTGTGTGAAATGGCTTCAGCAGTGTGTGATACTAGCCCTTAGCAACAGTCATCCCAAAATCTACTTTAAACCTCTGATGAAATTGCTTTTGCACGGGGCGGGAGTGCGGGGTGGGGAGGGGTGCAGGAGAAGTTGGGTGACAAGTGGAAACAACTTGCCTAAAAACCTTGTTTATCCCGCAGAGCTGAAGAGAGTCTAATTTGTCAAGGTCCTGCGCAACAACCGAGAACCCATACTGCAATTTAAGTGAAGGCTACGAGTAAAATGAATGTGGTAACGTAGCCTGTGGAAATCAACATGAAGGCAAACATTCTTCAGACTTTCAAACAATCAAACATCCAGATCCTAAAATTCTATGCGAGACAAATTACCTAGTTTATATTTCCCATTTCAGTTTTGCAATTACAAGCTGATCTAATATTATGGTTGCTTAATATAATATTATGAAACGCTACTGTAACACGTAGATGTCTGTAACCATGTAATTTCATTTATTTTACAAGAAATTAATCAGTTGGGAAAAAAATTTTAAAAAATCTGTCAGTGTTTGACAAACTGCTCCTCTGTAACTGAGACCATATACATTCGTGAATTCAAGTTACTAAACCTGCAACAGAGAAGTATCTGAAACATTTTGATCTTTTAAGATTAAAGTGTCAGAGTATCACAGTGTGTTTTTCCTGTTCAGTTATCGCGACGTTCGTCAAAGACTAACCACATCTGCAAATGCAGCCGTAAGATCAGCCTTAAGTGGACGCTCTTTCGCAGAAAGCCTTCCTCCTGTTGGGAGGGCTGTTTCTGTGACAATGTCTGCATGCTTCTCTTGGAAAAGTAACGACTTCAGGTTCTTCCCATCCGTGCATAAGAATATTCAAATAAACTAAGGCCACTGGATTTCTCGCTAAACTGAATTTCTTATTCGTTAGGATCTTCAAGTGACAAATGCTAAGAAAACAGAAATATAAAATGCAACCCAACTTCAAAACTACATTTAAGTGGCACAGTTCACCACTTTTTATATTTTATACAACACCAACAATCAAAACGATAATTCAGCAACAAACAGAATTAGAGCTGAAATGTATTTCGCAGTTGGCCTGGAAAGTATGCAAAGGGTGAAACGAGAAACTTCCAGTTCATCAAACACATGAAAGTTTTTCCACGCAGAGATCTGAAATCACCATTTCTAACCAATAAACCCCCTGACTTTAATGCCACAATTGTTTCTCTAAAACTCTACCTGGAAAAGTATAATAAAAAACTTTTAATTCAAAGATTTTTCCATATCCTACTAGAAAAAAAGAAGTCACCAGTAACAGGAATTCCCTGAAGAACTGGGACACTTTGAAGTTGTTGTTGCTTTTATTTCACGGACCACCACCTGTCCCTGTAAACGTGTCAGCTAATCGCACAGAGAGAGCACAGCACCAGCAGGTGGATTTACCTGCGCTGATTCCAACTGTCGCGGGGGGAAAAAGAAGAGAATGAAAACACAGCAAATATTGTTAAATGCACGAACATCTAAAAAAGTTTGCTGCCTGATTCAGCAGCTTAAACAATGATGACAAAGCTAGTCACAGCATCCCGCGATCTGCCACATCCGCCCCACGCGCGTTCCAGTCATGTTCCTTGGCTGTAAGTTGAATGGAACCGACACGGAGGAATGAACAGACCCCCCTGCGAGAACATCTGTAATTCAGTGCTTAACATGTAACATACTACTTGGATATTAGAGCTAGAGTAAATTTAACTATCGCTGATGTTGCCTCATGGACACAGGCTACAGCTCACAGAACTGAAATCCTTCACATATTCTGTTTCAAAACAAGGATGAACGGAGTTGTTAGTAAGTTACAACAGTCTTGTGATAATTAAACCCAAACAACAAACGCTAAAAGAAGCATTTCTAAGTTAAAAAGCAATCGGCACCACTGTTGTTTTCACCCTGTGAAGAGATAATAGATTCACTCCAGTTTATATAGTATTACTTGTAGATTCCATCTGAAAGACCAACCTTGAATTCTCTAAAAACGTGAATTATTCCTGATGGAGGCAGTTACAGATGAAAGGACGGATTTCAGTGGTAACCTACAAACAGTGAAACGACAGGGAAGTTTTCTTCAATAAGCACATACAAAACATTGTCAGAGTTCATATAGATTGCTTTATTAAAGAGCAATTCCATGGCGTGCAAAAACATGGCATAGTTGACTTTATTAGTCAGACCACTGAGCTAAGATTCTATTTCTGTCTACACAGATGAAGCAATAATTTGGTAAGAAGTTTCACAAACAGAGACAAGCAGGCTAGCTAGACACTAATGAACTTAAAATACAGCCGGACTTAAAAAAACCCCACAACGTTACAGACAGGATGCATTCAACTGTACCACTAACCTGCAAACAATCATATTCTGTTAGGTTTTTTCTGTGTTTTGTAGTAAAAGTTTTAGAGTAAGAGAACCGCACTACTGCTAACAACCTTTAAAAAACAGTTTTAAGACAAAATATTAAGCACATTATTTTTTAATTCAGAATGGTACATTTATAAATATTGTAATTTAAGACACTGTCAAATCAACAATATATTAAAATAATTTACACAAGCTAACCCTTTCATTTATGATAACTAATTCAGCATGACAAAGCAACCTACATTATTAAACCACATGTATTAGTGTGTACGTCTCATGGAGACAAGTTCATGTATAGAAGAGCTGACGGTGCAGTAGTAGTCTCTCCTCTGTTAGAGAGCACTCCTGACCTTTCAGCAGGGGCACTGGGCGCTCCCCAGGCACACACTAGCTAGCACACAGCGGCACAAGCACACTAGAAAGCCCACCATGGATGTTCCCAGCCTCTCTCAAAAATGAATCCTGGTGGATTCAGCTGCAGCAGTTAGAGACACTGCCGCTCGGCTGCCACCACTCAACCTTCTGTGTTCACAGGCCACAATGCCGTCTTCAAAGTAACAATTATTGGGATTTTATTAATCTATTTGCACTTGACTGCCTGTGTTACCTGCAGGTACGACAGCCATGGCAGAAGGGACACAGGTTGGACAGGTAGAAAACTTACCTTAAACCACTCCAGATATATTCAATAAGAGCTCCTTTGAGTAAGGCTTGTTGTGGCCTACAGTGAACTCTGTTCTACAAGATGCTCTAAAGATCCAGTCACAGAAGCGAATCACCAAATAAATGACTTTGTTGATGAAGTTCAACAGCAGGCCGTTAAAGATGGCTATTCTAGTTTGGACCTTTTTCCCCAGCTTTTAAAGATACCAACTCAGAACATGAGGCAACAATCATTCTAAGGCACAGTACGCAAGCATCTAAACAACCTCATAAATGATACAGTAAGGTGCGCTTTTATTACCCAATTTTATTCAATTAGACGAAGAATAATTAAAGTGTTTATGACAAGACATGCTCATTTTACTCGCTCTCCTCTTTTAACTTTTCCTGGCTCAAGTTTAGCAAAGATTTAATCAAATGCAAGCCACTCAGTTAAGAAAACAATCAAACAGATCTTCAAATACCTATGGAACAACCCTCAGGATGCCGAAGTTCTATTACAAATGAGCCCTGGCATCTCTAGACACAGAAAGACGACGAGACAAACCCAGCTGCAGGTAACTGTCATGCTCTCGCTGTGCAACTGCTCCTCTGCAGGGGCAGATGTGCTACAGGAAAGGGCAAGCACACAGGCTGTTAGTGACACGGAAATCTCTGTGATTAAGAGTCATAACTTAACTTCCACTACAAAAAAAGGTGACAGGAAGATTTTCACCTGTCTTCACATCCAGTTAGAGTCAACGAGACGCTCCTTGAAGGCTTGTACTACCAGGGATGTTTGAATGTCCTCTCTATTCATTCTCAGCTGTCATGAAACAAGTTAGAAAGGTCCACAAGGAGATGCTCCTTATCCCTTAATTAAAGCTTTGAAATCTTCTCCACTACTCTTCAACCCCTCTTCCTTCCTTGTCAGCATTTGCCTGCAATTTTCTTTTCAAGCAAAATAAGACCTGGACTAAATCTTAGAATGACAATTAAATATTCTCAAAATAAGGCTCACGTGGCAGAGGCCCTCCTGCTCCCTGCCCTTTACTCCAGATTTCTGCCAAATATGTTTTTAACTGGCAAAGTGAAGGTCCAGTTCAATGTTCATCACTTTTGGCTACTTAGTTCTTACGAAAACAGACAGACTATAAGAGCCATCACACGCTTGGTCTCTTTGCATGCGTATGACCACTCGTCCACTTTATGAGCTCTCTTTGAAAGTTTTTTTCCAGTGACCGAAGCTCTACTGTCCCCAAAAAGCAGGTGAAACTTGGCATTGCTTGAAGTAAATCTATAACAGATAACTTTTTGTGGTATTTAAAAGCACAGTTTGATTGTCAGGTTTGCAAAAGTTTAAAAATTGAGTTGGGATGTAAGGTAATGCCTACTAAATTCATGACTTAAGCAACCTCAGTAGTGAAGCCCATCAATTTCAGCCATTTCACTTCCACGTAGGTGTTTAGAGCGAGATGAATTCCCTCTGCTAACTGTGAAAGTGTCAGCACTAACTGCAATTTTGCAACTATGTTCACTTCCCTCAAATGACATAAGGTCAGATTTTTAAACATCACTCTAGTACAAGTCTACAATCATTTAGAATTTTAGAAATAGCTTACCAAGATAATAACATGAGGAAGCTACAGATTAAGCTTAGTCACATTACACAAAGGCATAATAAAGTAGAAGATATTAAAAACAGTGAAGTAGTAGCTGCACAATCAACATACCTTTGTACTTGTTCCCATGATTACACAACAGTGAAAATGAAGAGCTAATTTAAAAAAGTAACACCTGGGGAACCTTAGCACTTTCCTCCTCTAAGTTCACATGTTAAGAGGACAAAAGTAATTAAATGCAATCTACTACTTGCTCAGTTGGCTGACTTAGCAAAGGGCTAGAAACCATGAAGTGAAACTGAGTGAATCCTGGAATTTTATTGCAGGCAGCACCTAGGAAAGAAAGAAAGAAAAAAAAGGTATAATTTGTTACATTTAGCATTAGTGTCTTTGTCATTGTACTTTATAATCTAAAGACCCAGTTACTAATTCTACTACAGTGGTGTAATTATTCTTTTGCAATCTGTTGAACCCAAGACATCTTGAAAGTAGTTAATTTTTAAGTAAAAAATACAGTGCTATTGACTGCTGTAGTGCAATTAATGCCCTTATAATACAATTCAAAGCAGTAACGTAAGTTAGGAAAATCTCTCTCTCTCTTTCAATCCTGATTAACTTAATGAGTTCCTCCAACACTAATCTCTTAAACACAGAACTATGGGAAATAAGAGATCAAAGAACAGCAATAAGCAGTCTAACTAAATAAGCCATGTTGATTAGCAAATTGTATTTCCTACTGATCTAAGAGTTCACTAATGAGATGTCTGGCACAAAGACTGATCTTGCATTGCTTTGAAGTTATGTTTAACATTCACGTTCTCCCTGCCTTATGCCATATCTAGGGGAGGCATAAGCATTCTTTTGTAAAACCTTCAAATTAATCATACACAGTGCAGGAAAACACATGAAGGTTGTAAATATTTTTGATTTTTAGTAAGACTTGCATAAATTTTGTGAAAGTCTAAGACATCAAAACGCAGAGGAAAAATTAAAATATCTCAAGCCCACACTAGGACACAGTTGCCCTGCTACCCAGCATTTGATATTACGAACGGCCAGTACTGCTGCAGCGTTCAAAGAAGTAACTTCTGCCAAATAGGTTTCTAAAGGGCAAAGTGAAGGTCCAGTTCTATGTTTACTATTCATTAACTTCTGCTTTAAAACCCACCTTCAGTTTTGTACTTCCGTGACCTAGATAGGGTCAACAAGCTTTGTCTGTTAAGCAAAATACGTACCATAGCTTCCAGTTGTATTGGCACATATAACAGCACCAAAGAACTTTGGAGCATACTTCTGGATTCTGGAAATCACTTTCTGACAGGCTACTGTTGGGTCTGTTCCCATCCTCATATACTCCACAGCTTGGTAACTAAAGAAAAAACAACCCCACACCCAGACAGTTAGCCGTACTCAGGTAATATATTCTAAAATACCACTGAGAAACCTTGATTCCTTTGCATCATGAAAACACGTGATAAATAATCCTTAGCCAAATGTCATATTCGCAATTATTACTCAAGTTCTACATGAAAAGTAATTAGAAAAAGGACTAAAATGGACTGCGATAAGTCACCTATGACATGTCTCAGTCTAAGGCAGTGTGGGATAACTGATCATTTGCAGTAGAAGAGGCTAAGCAACAAGTCAGTTCAAGAACTGCAAAGAAGCAGTTGAAGAGTTAGTGGATTTATTTTTTGTTGCATGATTAAGTTTGAAATTATAAGTTATTACTAGTTTTCAAAAAGGCCAACGTCAAGATAATTTTTTTGAAGAAAACTGACCTCCAATATTACATTACTGATAAATTATTGATTTCAGTAAGCATTAGAAAACTTTCAGAAAAAAAACTAAAATTTCTGAAAACCTCAAAATTGACACATTTTCTTTATTTCATGAATATGAAGGTACAATGTTTTGATCAAGACTTTGAGGCACTTTCAAATTTTTTGCAAGGCAATTTAAAAAAAAATTTCTTACTCTAAATGAAAGAGTAATCAAAATGAACTTCTTTTGTATCTACAGTATCATTAGACAAATGACTATACGGGCATTGCTTGAGATGAATCAGTTGCATTTCCAAAATGTCCTCCGAGGCAAAAAAAATACTTTTGTTGTCATTTTCTTTTAGAACCTGAAGATTAAAAGACAACGCATAATGTAACTTACAGGCAAACAACACTAGATTTTGTTTTGATGAAAGATGCATATACCAAGACCAACTCTTGTTACACTAAGACTCATCTACGAAAATATCATTAACTATAAATGCTATCAAAGTACCACAGGAGAGAACTTTCCTTGCATTTTGAGACTCCCTATTATCTTTGATTTATTCTATCAAATGGGTTCAAGTTATCTGAAGACAACTATCTGAATATAAAGCTGTATTTCACTAATCAAAAACTCAGTAAGATGCTACTGTCTCACAGAAGGCAGACAGAAAATACTAGCAATTTTGCCCTGTATTTGATACTTCCTTCCCTTCAATTCTATTCTTTGTTTTCACGTAGGAATATCTAAATAACATGGAATTAGGAAAGATCTGCATCTACAAGGAACCTGTGATTAACCATCTAGTCTGAGTTGTTTTGTAAAACCCATTGGTGGCAACACAAAATGTTTTAAGCATTACAGCCAAATCCTTCAGGCTGCTAAACTGTAATGTAAGCTTTTATTGATTAACCTCATAGTGGAGCTCAGCTCACTACTACTGTTGGTATCCGGATAATTCATGAAGTTGTCAACTGCTTTGTATTTCAAGACTGGCTTCGAACAGCTTGAAACTCATTATGGACATTGGTAAATATGCAACAGCTTGTAGGCATTCATAACCGCCACGGTTTCAGAAAAAGCACCTACGTGCTACGAAGGCCACTACTACATATTCCTTCAAGCGTCAGGGCCCATTATGTTCAGCACGGGCTTCCGTAACTCATGCCTGCCGAGAGCGACCCACAAGAATGATTGTCAAGACTCAGTGATGAGAACAGCCACATTTTCTGCAGGTTTATGCAACCACAACGACGGCACAGTTTCAAATGAGATGCAATTACATGGGATTGTTACAGTGACATCTCCCCACCCTCCCGAGTAATCTAAGACTCACCCCTCATCCTTTCTACAGTTTATAACACCTATTTCCCACACAACAAAACACTCTGGAGGGTGAAAAAGCTAATCAGTTCTGTTAAAAAGCGTGTAGGTTGGAATACACTCATTACCTGCTGCCTGTTTGCTCACAGCTTGGCAGTATTAAGGGATCTGTCATCAAGATATTTAAGAAGTCACTTCTTTTAAGACAGATCATAAGGATGACTTGATTCTCCTACTGTTCTCTCCCCTTCCATTCCTTCCTTTACTCCCACTTCCGCAGCCAGTAAGTCAGACTATCTTTTTAATCAGTTACTTCATTTGCTGAGTTCACATTTTGCTAGAGAAAGCTAGCAGAGTCTGCCCTAAGGACAAACCTGGGTAAGAAGCGCATCATGATGTCACCATCCCCAGTGGCTGCAGCTCCTCCTGCTGTACTATCTGCATAGGATCCCGCTCCAGCTATTGGAGAATCTCCTACGCGGCTGTAGCGAAAAATGGAAAAAAAAACAAAACCTGAAAACTATAGAAAACTGTAATTTACTAATTCCAGTGGGACTGCATTAATGTAATAGCTCTTGGCACATTCTTATGACTTGGGTACATGTTTAACTTTGTCAACCGTACTGCCTCCAGCTGGGTTAGCGTTAAACCCACAGGAGAACAGCGCAGGTGAAGAGGTCACTCCACCGCGGTCAGAATTCTTGTCTTAAAACTACTGATTAAAGTGATCTGTGATAACCTGACTGACCTGAGGCTTAATCCACCTCCAATGCACAAATGTTTGTTATTATACTGACACGGCAGTTTGTGACTGTACTGTTAGGGCAGTAAGGTTTAGCCAGTGGGCAACAGTAAGCAGCTGGGGACGTTAGTACGATCGATAACTTGTCCCTAAATCCCGAAGTTGTCCAACTTGGTTGACAGACAAGATTCCTAACTGGGTAGAAAAAAATCTCAAAGACAAAATACAAGCCTCGGGCTCTGCTTCTATGTTCATTCCTTTGGAGACTGCGCACCTCTCCAAAATGCTTATTTGTCTCTGATGCCTCACAACTGTGCCAGTTGTTTGTGTGTCTGTATGGCCAAGGTGAAAAACAAGCAATCCCTCAAACACACACAAATCATCTTGCAAATGAATCAGTTTCTCAGTATTAGGATTTATGGCAGTGCCCAGAAATAAGCAAGGCCATTTTGTGATCGTTGCAGTCTAAAACATATAACCTTTAGATAAGCTTAACATAGGAAGTGAGATGGGGAAAAAAACTTTTTTTGTAAAACTAGAGATACTAACCCTGGTATTTTGTGGACTGCACCGTTAGTAGATGTCCCAGAAGCAACGGTTCCGCTTGCACCAATTACAACCATACCTAAAATTTTCAGCAGGGATGAAACATATTCAGGAACACTTCTGACAAATTTATTAAATTGGCACTATGGTTATCAAACAGAACCACAACACCCAGACTGTTCAAGTTACTGATATCTTGAAATATAGAAAAGTTGTACTCTTAAAGAAAACGTGTTATTTTTAAAACACATTTGGAAACTTTTTGGATTTATTACAAGAGCTCAAAAAGGAATCTAAACCAGTGAGTGCCACACTGTCCAGAGCTGTATGTTACTGCTGCCCAAGCAGCCACTGTCTCCTGATGCACACCTCTGTTAACCAGTAGAGAACACGTACCTGGTGTCACCACATAGTGCACCAGTACCATGAGAACAGCAAAGTCTGGAAATTACCAATAGTGCTTGAGGAAGATTGAAAAAAAAAAGAAGTCAGAAGGATGAGCTTAAATTTGGCAGAAGGTGACATACTGCCTACTAAAGTAACAAGAATTACAGGACAGGCAATCAAACCTGTGGATGAGCCTACACCTTGCTAATTCGGTGCTGATGAGGAAGCCACTGCCTTGTATTAGAGAAGCTTAAGACTGCCACTTGGAACAGGATTTGGGATCAGCTGCTTCTCCACAGAGTAAGACTGCACCTCTTTAAGAGAGGGCAGAAACTGCTGCTGGCATCAAACTCCAGTACGAAGTGAGAGCCAAGAAGCAGAATTCAAGGAGCTGAATTGCAGTTCTCTGACCTCACTAAGCAGTACCTCCTTTTCATAGAAAGGTTTCCTGACCAGTAGCAGCTAAAAGCATAGAGGCACTGACTCCAAGGCCACCATTAGCCTCTGCAAAAAGACTGGAAGGGTACCAGTTCCTACCAGCTTCCTAAACGCTTTCTGAATGAAGACTCTTCTCAAAATGTGTTAGTCAAGGAGACGTTTCATATACAAAACAACGGAGTGGGAGAACCTGAAGTACAAATATAAGTGCCATCATTTAGTACTAAATAGCTTAGGACTACTTAACGATACATCAATTCCTGAGTTGTATTTATTTAGTAGATTCCCCTCTCATCCTGACACTCCACAGTTTCTGAGTCCTTCTAGCACGTACTAAAGACTGTATATCACAGTAAAGAAAGCTACCTACCAACTTAAGACTTTGGTACGTTGCCTGACTTCTGTAGAACACTAATTTGTTATTAGTAGGGTGGACTGGAAGCAAAGAAGAAAGATTCACACTTGAAACAACTTTTTAATTCTTGGTATTGCAAATACTGTCAGGCAAAAAGTTCTGAATTGCTAAACTGAGAAAAATCCAGACTAAACCAAGAAGTGCAAGTTTCAAGACTACAAAGTATAAAGCTCTGAAAGACATGAATCTGTAGCTGCTCCAGTCCTTTGTCTGATCTGCTCATTAATCAGCTTATAGGCTTAGCAATTAACAGTCCTCAATCCATAAACTCTTAGAAGTTTTTGGGACTACTACTGCTAACCTGTTTTAAGCACAGTAGTTTCTGTAGAAATTTATTGATTTAGTCAAAAGCCAGAATAGAAAAAAAATGAAAGCAAGCTTTATTTTATAAGTTGAAGGACTGTTCAACAAACATTGCTTTCGGCTGGCAACAGGACTAACTGTTTACTCATTTCTTCCACCACTGCAAAGCCTTTTAAGTTGTCCTGACAGCTCCAGGGGAGACTTGACCTAAGTTAACCATAATCAAGATAAAAATAATTATTTTTAACCTTGATCAGTTTTCCAAGCATCCATAGCTGCCCAAGCAATTATGCCAAGGTATCTGAGGGAAAAGCAGTAGAGCTAAGGGCAAAAAATGAAGCAAGTGGCTGTGCAGCCAGTGCACTGGAAAACCAAAAACAAATCCTACTTTTAGGCACTCCATCCTAACACGTAAGTAAAAGAATCTTGAAACCACTATAAATAGGAAACAATGCCTATGTGAAATACTGTTCTTTAAACTCAGTATGGTTTAATCTGTAGGGGAATAAGAAACATAAAATCAGCCAAAAGTTACCAAAAGTTGTTACCAATAGTATCATGACTATGAACACTTCTTTGTGAGATGATCTCTTCCTCTTCATAAGTTACTTTTTCAGGCCGTTTGTATGGTCCACAGGATTTTGAAGAGTCTGGTACCACATTCTGTAATTATTTTGTGATTTGCATGAATAATATACTATGCTTCATTACAGATAAATTTTAAAACACTACAATCAATACCTATAATCTACTACACAGTATCAGATGCCCAATACTTAAATTATACAGCTGTACTGAAATCCCACAAGTTGTGTTACTTAAAGAATTAAGACTAACTTCTAGTATTATATAGTAAAAAATCTTTCCTACTAGAAAGTTATGTTCTTCAAACTAGAGAGTTTCTTTTGCTCAACTGACTGCGCTCTCAGCAGCTCTGTGGATGATACAAAAAGAAAAAAGCTCATTCTTCAGCAAAATGAAGAAAATTTTCAAGGTAAAAAAACAACCAGATGAACTGAACGTGTTTTACAAATAACAATATCTGGACTCGACAAGTCAGTATCATAGTCAAGATATTCTCCCAACTGAAAAACAATTATGTATTGAATAAAAATGGTTCAACAATACAGCATTTCATATCCAAGAAACAATGAAGACCGTGTACAAACATGTAGAAATCTGCAATACCAATCCCAAAACAAACAAACAAATAATATCACAGCAACAAACCAACCTCACCACAACAGGCAAGTTTAACGGACAGCTGCACTGAGCTGATGCATTCACATGTCTGCATAAAGCCTAACTATTTAAGGACCTTAATTGCACTGTAAGATTTTCTTTCAGAAATGTATACATGCATCTTTGATAAGTCCTGTCCAAATTCAGAGGTAAAAAAAAAATTAATTCCCCCACCAAAATGCTACTGCAGCAAGGTCAAAACCCGCACGATCTAAGAAATAAGAGCTAGACAGATACTGTTCCAGAGCCTACCAAATGCTTGGTAATTACAGGTTTGTTCTGTTTAATAAGAAGTTTCTTTTCTCTTCACATGTAAAGCACAACTTCAATATAAGCTGATAGGAAGAGGCAATGCTTCATTACCGACCTTCTAAACACCCCCCTTCACCACCACCACTGCACTGTACCTTCCAGTAGTTGGGCTGACAGCTTTGATTAAGCCACTTGGAATACAACGAAAGAGAATTTCGGGTGGTTAAATCTTCATAGGGAAACCCCATTCTTACAGCAAACAGGGAGGCTTGAAAAGCAACAACAAAACCAAAACCATTAATTTATTCACATTTTAATATTTTTCATGATAATGCATTCACATAATGTTATCTAGAAATCAAGGAATTCTACAATCTCTATGGAGATGAGAAGTACGTCTTCTGGGAGCAGTATCAGCCATTACAGTGATGTACGACTGCAGTAGCAAACTCTCCCTTCACTGGCAGCATCAAATTTCCTCATTTCATTATAATTGTGTTAACACATATAAGTTTTACCATTGAAAGAAAAACAAATTTAACTGTGTTAATCAACTGGACACAAATAACCTGGAGCAAGAGTGGCCTGGACTGTGTGTGTCACAGAAATATTTAAATGATACAAATAATAGTATGTTTTCCTTGAAAAGCTAGTCTTTTATGAAATGTAAGTAACATAGCGGCACATTTGCCACTAAAACACTGATACTTGCAGAAATCAATCCACCAGACACATCGTAGTACACTTCTTCCTTGCAGCTTTAAAAGTGACTGCTTCCTTGTTTTGAAAATTAATATACCATGTGTCAAGGGAGCAAAAGAAATACTAACACAGGCAATGAAAGAATGCTGCACTTCTAAGACTGGCTTTTCTAGTTAGGGAAAGGGAAAAGAAAAAAGATCAACCATTCTTTCATCTTTTAGTTGTAGATACCTTTGACATTACCTAGTAACAGATACTGTTGCTAGATTCAGAAGCTTGAATTTGTATTACCAATCCTTGATAATAATGTCACTAAAATACACAGCTGAACAGGCTTCTCCAGTCCAAGAATTTAGAAAAGCCTTCAATTATTTCTGGACAGTTTTTCTTAAAAACTGACACAATTAAAGTTCCTTTGCACTCAGAGGAAAAGAAAACTGACAGCTTCAATTAAACGGATATTTATTTTCCCATTTCTAGAACAAACAGGCAGGGGTTTTGGTGTGTTTTTTTTTTTTTTTTTTTTTTGTTAAGGTAAAATTGTGCTTGTGCATGTTTGTCAGTCATTCTTTCGTGACTTTTGAAGCCTTGTTTCCACTGTAGGAAGCAGAGCTGGTCATTTTTACTCTCTGAACTTCTTACTTATATTATTGGCCTAAGAATTGCTAGTATAAAAAGGCAAAAGGTCAGGCACATACAAAACATTACTGTCTGTTGGAGACAAACCTGAAAATTTCTTGGCAGATGATAACCAAAATAATTCTTTTTTTCTTCACTTGTAATCATTCTGCACTGAATGTCCCTCACCAGACTCAAGTTTTACATTGGTACACACGGCCTTTATTGCTTATTTTCTAAGACTTGTCCTAAAGAAATTTGGCAACAAATGGAGGAAGCAGTTCTTTTCACAGTGCAAGAACTGATTAGTGTTGTTATCTGTATGCATTCAACAAAAACTACACCACGGGCAAGAAGTAGGACCCAGGGAACTACAAGCTGGTCAGCCTCACCTCGATCACTACGATGATAGAGCAACTAACCCTGGTCACCAGTTCCAAGCACAAGGAGGACAAGAAGGTGATTGGGAGCAGTCAGCACGGCTTCACAAAAGGGAAGTCATGCTTGATCAGCCTGCTAACCTTCTATGATGAAACAACTGGTTTGGCAGATGAGGGGAGAGCTACTGCGCTAATCTAGATATCGTCTGCCTTAACTGACACAAGGCTTTTGATACTGTCTCCCATAAGATCCTCAAAGAAAAGGTGATGAAGTATTGGCTGGATGAGCAGACAGTGATGTGGACTGAAAACTGGACGAAGGGCTTAGCTCAGAGGGTGATAAGCAGTGGTATGAAGTCTAGTTGGAGCCAGTAAGTAGTGGTGTACCCCTGAGGTAAATATTGGGTCCAGTAATGTTCAATATCTTCATTAATGATCTGAATGATTGGGCAGAGCGTATGTACCCTCAGCAAATTTTGCAGATGATACAAAACTGGTGGCTGAAGCACCAGGGGGTTGTGCTGGCATCCAGTGGGATCTTGACAGGCTGGAGAAATGGGCTGATAAGAACCTCATGCAGTTCAAGAAAGACAAGTGGAAAGTCCTGCACCCGGGGTGGAACAATCCAATGCACCAGTGCATGCTGGGGCCCCCAGCGGTAAAGGAGCTTGGCAGGAGA
This sequence comes from Ibidorhyncha struthersii, assembly GCA_013398815.1. Lineage (NCBI taxonomy): Eukaryota > Metazoa > Chordata > Aves > Charadriiformes > Charadriidae > Ibidorhyncha > Ibidorhyncha struthersii. The sequence goes on along the minus strand of VZSZ01011436.1, from coordinate 842,944 downwards.
AGACCTGGTTCTGAGGGGCTGAACGTCAGGAAGCAATGTGCCCTTGCAGCAAAGGCAGCTAACAGTGCAAGCTGGGCTCCAGCATTGGAAGTGTTGCCTGTAGGCTGAGGGAAGCGATCCTTCCCCTCTGCTCAGGAATCCATACTGCGACCAGTACTGTTCAGTATCTCCCTCAATGGCACAGAGAGTGGGACAGAGTGCGCTCTCAGCAGCTCTGTGGATGACACCGAGCTGAGTGGTGCAGCTGACACGCCTGATGGACGGGATGCCAGCCAGAGGGACCTGGACAGGCTGGAGAAGTGGGCCTATGTGAACCACATGAAGTTCAACAAGGCCAAGTGCAGGGTCCTGCTCCCAGGTCAGGGCAACTCCTGGTATCAACACAGGATGGGGGATGAAGGGATGGAGAGCAGCCCTGCCAAGATGGACTTGGGAGTACTGGTGGGTAAAAAGCTGGACGTGAGCCGACAATGTGCACTCGCAGCCCAGAAAGCCACCCGCATCCTGGGCTTCACGCCCAGCAGTGTGGCCAGCAGGGCGAGGGAGGGGACTCCACCCCTCTGCTGCACTCTGGGGAGACTCCACCTGGAGTGCTGCGTCCAGCTCTGGGGCCCCCAACATAAGAAGGACATAGACCTGTTGGAGCAGGTCCAGAGGAGGCCACGAAGATGCTGCGAGGGCTGTAGCACCTCTGCTGTGAGGACAGGCTGAGAGAGTTGGGGTTGATCAGCCTGGAGAAGAGAAGGCTCCAGGGAGACCTCACTGCAGCCTTCCAGTACTTAAAGGGGGCTTATAAGAAAGATGGGAACAGACTTTTTAATCGGGACCCATTGTGATAGGACACAGGGTAATGGCTTTAAACTAAAAGCGGGGAGATTTAGACTAGACATAAGGAAGAAACTTTTTACCCTGAGGATGGTGAGACACTGGTCCCATGTTGCCCAGAGAGGTGGTAGATACTCCATCCCCGGAAACATTCCAGGTCAGGTTGGACAGGGCTCTGAGCAACCTGGTCTAGTTGAAGATGTCCCAGCTCATAGCAGGGGGGCTGGACAGGATGGCCTTTAATGCTCCCTTCCAACTTAAACTATTCTATTCTTCTGTTCAGTACTGGGAAGGCCACACCTGGATGGCTGTGTCCAGTTTGGGGCTCCCCTGAATATTTTAAAATAAGACTGCAGTTTAGTTATTGGGGAAAAAATAAGGAATAACCTCAGCAATTTTGCATCTTGAATAAAAAAAGCCTGCAGAGATTATATGTATATTAATATGAGAAGGTTTTTACTATTCTAGCTAGCTTTTCTGGTGAAAATGTAAATATTCTTATTCAGAAAACAAACTGTTGTTTCTCTCACATATTGATTTGAAGATTCAAACATATTCTTCTGAAGCTATAGCTCTATTTTTTCTTTATCAATCTTCACCTCGTAAAGACAACTATAGTTTCCTTTATCCAAATTCCTGTTTCCACAGAAAATACATTCCTTCACAAGAAATACTCTTTCTCAATTTCTCCACTGCTTGGATTCATTCACTAACATTTACCACTATCTCCATTTTTTTCTCAGATGTATCTTCAGCTTTCCCATCTGTCTTTTGCCACTACTGCTGACAGTTTCTTCTGGGGAAGTTCTCACTGACAGCAAGTACTCAGCATGACAGCCTTGTCCACATGACTCCATTATGTGAAGAGCTACCTTAGGCTGGAAAATATACTTTAAATCAGCACTTTAGTTATTCTCTTTCTTCATCTTCCTATCTTTTCTGCTTATTGTACCAATCAAAAGTTAAAAATATTTTGATAACTACCAGTGACGGGGAAAGGAGTACTACAAGAATTTCTTCCTCCTCTGTTTAACACCTGACCAATTTCTTTTTGAAGATCACCTATGAAATCTCTCTTACCAAAGCCACTTGTAACCCAATCGCGGCCAACTGCTTCAATTAAATAGAATCTGCAAGCCTATCTCTCTCTTTTCAGACCTTCTGTCAAACACTGCCTTCACCTCCTTCTATGGTGCTATTTTACTCCATCAAAAAACTGCTGTTGCACTTATTTTTCTATCATTCTGTACACATTAATTCCTTCAAGAATCTTTTATCTTTTCTTATCAATTTCAAAGCACTTGACACACCTTTAATGCTCAGATTTCAATTTCCACACTTATCTCCACATTTCTTTCTGAGCAGGCACATACGTTTTAAAAGTCCTTAACTATGAGCCAAGTAACCTTGCACTCCCTACTCACATACCTCCCTGGAATGTACATCTCTCTTGAAAGCAGTATTATTCTAACAGCAGCAGGTCATATTTTAAAAGCTCTACTATTCCTCCAGTTTGCTCTTTTGTTGCGCCTAAGAGTAGAGCCCCTAATGTAATTTTTTACATTCAAGTTCTCACTAATATTTTTAAACTATGAAAGATGGTAATCGCACTCATATATATTAAAAGAGCAAAATATAACTGTAGTGTCTATTAATTCTGTTATTCCTTAGAAAAAGTTACTCCATGGTTTTAAATTAAATGTTTACATCTAATAGCTTCTATAGTGTCTTGTATCGAATCATCTTTGATACTTTATCAGTGATATTAGCAAAGCCTTGGGATTACAAGTTAATATTTGCAGTGAAAATGGTGGCAAGACCCTAAAATTGTATTTTTCTTTTCATGTCCAAATAATGGACTAAAACCTAATTCATACACACATAATAAGAGAGTAAACACTTCTGAATTATTTGACTAGATTCATTTGATTGTCAGGGAATCATTCCACCTATATTACCAACATTAATATATAGCAATTTTAACAGGAAGTGTTTTAAGAGGAGGGTATGACTTGGAAACAGTTAAAGGAATAATTACCTGACTCTCCCACTAATAATGTATGCTTAGTGTATTCAATGACCTTTCGTGCTACACCAATTGCATTTTTTACACGTCTGATATCCGCAACTGCCCCAACTTCCATAGTGTTGCTGGAAACAAGAAATATTTAAAACTTATTAAAAACACAAGAATAATTGTACATTTTTTTATTAGACAAAAACTGTTCTCATCTAAATGAGAAAGCTTGCTCCTTTAACGTATTGCTTTAATTGTTCTGTGCCATAGACAGATGGCATCACACTAGTAGGGAAAAGCTTCATACATATCTTGTTTCCTTTCACAAGCATGGGGGTGTTGCTCAAGTAACAATAACTCCATTCACAGTAATATTTTCAGTAGAGTAACTATTTTGTTACATAAACTCATAACATGAACCACACACTTGCAACTACTGTGTAATCAGGACAGCTTTAAGTGGTAAATAAAGTACAGAAGACAATTGCTCCCGAAGTGAAATACCTGTGGAATAAATGTAAAGGGAAAGCTTACAATGCTACACACTATCTGCTTTGCAACTGCTGTATCTAGAGCTGGATTACTGCACTACAGGTAAAGATAACAACCATGCTTAGCTACTCTGCCACCAATTAGATAAGCCTTTTTTCTCGTTCCATACGTTAACCTATAATTTGTCCCATAGTCAGCCCTAAACCAACAAGATCTTTGTAACAACCCTTACATTGAAGTGTGCTAAAAATCACAGGGATCACTCTTTTCTCCATGTAGTTTTCTTACCCATCCATAATCATCGCATCCAGTGTTGTTTCTCCACTTTCATCTGGGCTTCCTCCGTATCCCACACTCCCATCGCACTGGTCAATCTCACACTGGCTGCAGCCTCTCTCAACTGCATCCAGCTCAGAACCTCCCAACTGTAACACTCTCCAAGCTGTAATCAATACAAATAATTAAATGTCACCAGTGAAAAAAGTCTCCACTACTGCTTTAAAGAATGTTTTAAAGTGGACATGATGAAGATGCATTACATAAGTGAAGAAAAAGAGTAAGCTTATAGGTGAAATAAAGTAAAAATACAAAATATATTCAAAAGAACATAAAGCATTACTTTTCTAAATACTGTTGTTCTTGCATATCTGATTAGTGTTTCAGACTGAGAAATTAAGCTTTTTTTTCTGATTAAAAAAGTGTTACTTACTAACAATCATCACAACTTCTATATATTAAATAACCAACCATTACTTTGTCACTGTTTAGTTAAAGCCTTTTGGGGGAAGCAAAACTTTTATCTCAAAAAGCCCATGGTTATAACAAGCAGCCCTCAAAAGCTTCGTGTGAGAATACTAAGTGTCCAGCTGCAGAATAAAAAGATCTAAACCATACAGTGATCTAAAACACCTAAACCTACAACAGTAACTACGTAAGAACAGAAAGAAAGTGGAAACGATATACAGGAAACTAGTCTCCACATTCTTCCGCTCAACCCTTAGTCTCCTCTTCTTTAGGACCTAGCTCATGGTGCAGTTTCATAAGATGTTACAGACACGCCCAATGACATGACTCAATTAAAAAGGGCCCGAAGGCTTTGCACATGTGACATTTCACAAGGCTGGACCTCAGGCAAGATTTTCCACGCTGCCTGAGCTTGCTGCCATTGAGGGCTGGGATCCTGCTCCCTCCTCCCTGTGCTGGCTCTGGTGCTCCATAACCTACCGGACCCAGCCCAGGGCAGCGGCAGCAGCAGCCTACAGCCCAGATCTTTTTGGCAGAACTGAACTGTTACACTATCTGAATCATCTTGAGAAGCCTCACCTTCACACACGCTGCATGCAACTGCACAAAACCACCTGCACCAAGGAAAAAGCAAGGCTTAATACCTAGCATCCAACTCCACATGCACTTGTCTTCGTTATGAATTTCAGCGTGAGGAGAACTGCTCCAAATCCCATTACCTCTACTGCTGCGAGTAGCCTCAACACAAGCTTTCAAAAGCTGCAAAGGGCGTTTTTTGTGACTGTATTTCACTTCTGACCTACGCAACGCTTTACAGGCAACCTATTTCACCAGCATTTTTCCATCATACTGGGTTATTTACAGCCCAGCTGTGGTAAAACAGCCTGAGAGTCTTTTAAAACCAGTATCCACGACTAATTCACACTGCCACCAGAAAATCTGCTGTCAGTAACACAGCACGAAACAACAGAGTTCCAAAGACGTAACATGCACAACCACCTAAATCTTTGGGGGCAAGAACGGCTCTCACAAGGGCACCGTTAAAAACAAGTCACAAGCGTGCCAAACACGTAATTAGCAGAGAAATGTTTCTCATCTGACCCCCGAGGGGAGCAGGGCACAGCCCGGAGCCGTTAAACGGCTGCAGCCTCACAGCCCGCTGCTTCTTGCCACACGGTCAGGCCTAAGAGCCTTCTTTTGTTTTTAAACCACCAGCCCGAGCCCCGCCGGCCCCTCA
>VZSZ01011436.1:803122-837603 GCA_013398815.1 Ibidorhyncha struthersii | reverse complement strand
CTAAACGCCCAGGTGTTGATGACAACGGGCAGGGCGGCGGCTGAGGCGGCGGTACCCGACAGCTGCAACGCGACGAGCAAGACGGGAGCGACCACCCCCACGGCGCCCCGCCGCCAGCCACCGCCTCCCGCCACGGCCGCCATCTCACCGCCCAGCTCGGCGAGTGCGCATGCGCAAAGCGCCTCAGCGCGGCGGAGCGATACGGCCGCGGGCGGTGGTGGGGCGCGGCGGAGAGCGCTGCCCGCTGAGGAGGTGGTGCTGCGGCCCCTCAGTCTCCACAGGCGTGGGGGTGCGGGCGGACCGCAGAGGGAGCTGTGTGTGGCGAGGGAAAGCCCAGATGCCTGCCAGCCACGGCCCGGAGCAGGTTAAAATACAGTTTATATTCATTGTATGTGTGGGCGGCAGCGCTGTGGGGTGAGGACAGGCCACGTGAAGTGCGTTCAGAAGCAGTCTCTGCGTGTGCTCGCAGGGGCCACACGTAGCAGCTTTACGTGCTGCCCTGTCAACGTGTATACGTCTGTCCAAAGCGTCTTCCAGGCACAAAGAGGTTTCTGTGAAGGGTGCATTCTGGGATCTGCTATAGCAAATTGTTCATGGAAGAATTAGTAAAAAGCCCTGCTTTATAGCAATCATAAATAATTTCTTAATTCTGCCCCCTGTTCAAGCAGCCGCTGGTCATCAACCAGCTGTTACTTCTGAACAATGTGGAAAATGGTGGCTTCTGCTTCTACCACAGGAAGTGGATATAAGATACACTCTTTTTTTTTTTCCTTGTTTTTTTTTATTTTCCGGCTCATTCTCATTACTCCTTTTCAATATATGATGGGCCAAACTCAATTACGCTTTACCAGCAATGTCGCTGGACTTGTATTTGTAGTAAGAGGAGGCAGTTGGACCTCCCGCGTGGCAAGCCCAGGCTTGTGGGCATGCATAAATTGTATGCATAAATTGTAAGCGTGCCCAAGCTGGTTTAAAAAGGCTGGAGTAATATTATTTTTATGATAACAAAATGATCCACAGACTTCGGAATTAAATGGTTGTCACAAAAGAAATGTATTACCCTTTATTACAGAAGTCACAAAATAATAAAATACAGTATTTGGTTTGATTTTAGTAATAGCACGGCCTTGGTTCCTGCCAGTTCCCGAAAGCAAAGCTACAAGTAGTCTAGAGAAACCTTTAGTCAGGTAAATACTGTTAGCTGATTTATTTCTGATCTTACTGTTCTTATTTCTGTCACGTATTTCTGTGTAAAGCTGTTAGGGGAGGGAAGAGGGCCAAAATACAGATCCGAATTAATGTTAGCTGAAGGAAAACAGAGGAAAATATTTTCAGGAAAGCAATTTAGTGATAAGTGAAAAGGAAAATATAATCAAACATGTTCCTAAAATTGATACATTAACGATATTTTTCAAATATTGTTTTCCTTTAGCCAGATAAAATGGACCATTATGACAGAAAAACACTTTGATATGGGTGTCATTCAAATAAAAGTATTGACTGTGATGGTTGCATCTGCAGGCTGAGCCTGCACAGCTGTGGAGAGAATATTTTGTATGACTTGAAACAGCATACCATTATGCTTTGAGGCCCGTGTAGAAACTCGGTTGGTTTGGTTTCTGTGGGATGCTTTCTAACTGGCATTCAAATGTGAATGACTTCCCACTAGAAATAAATGCAAGAATGAATCCATGCTTTGCTGTATACAATGCTATTTAATATCCTATATTTTTATGCAAAGTGGGAAAGAACTCACAAAGCAAACACTGCTTTCGGATAGAGTGTGTAAAGTCAACAGCAAGGTTGATAAAACTCTGGTTTTCCATACTGAAAGCCGAGGAGAATTTGAGCAGCATCTGTACAAGACAACTCTGCAAGTCAGTTCTGCTATATCCATCCGGGCTCTTGATTTTCCTTCTCACTCTGATATAAAGTATTTTAAAATTGGTATTTACATTTAAAACTTGTTTGTATTTTCATAAAAATTAGCTGCTGTTTTATGTCAGTTCTTCCTATATCAGCAGTCAAAATGCAGCTTAGTCTGCTTGTCCCCCAATACTTGATACCGGTAGACTTTTGTGTCTGCAGCTAAAAAGCAAATCAGTGTTTTCACAAACAGATTTTTTTCTTCAAATGCATAATATCGAAAGAATATTCTAGAGAAAGACTTGTATGGGCAAAGGATTACTGAGAGGATCTACAACAGACAACACTGTGACTGAATGGCACTGAGTAATTAATGAAAAACACAGGAGGAAATTCACCTCTTTCACTGAGAGTGTCTGTTCCGACAGTGGCCAAATTCTGACCTCAATTATATCTGGGTGACCTTATCTAGCACCATCTGTTCAAAAATGCATGCCTCACTCCTTTCTGCTCTCTCAAATTTTCCGTAAGTGTGTTTTGAAATCTAAGTATTGTAGTTATATCTGTAATTCGTTTACATTTTAATCTTGATTTTACTTACACTTTCTAATATTAACATACACAAACACATGAAAAGCAAATCTGAGAATAACTTTCTTAATAAAAACAATCAACAGTTTGATTAGCATTTGCTATAGAAACTTACTTAAGTGAATTTTTTTGAGACCTAGGATTTTTAATCCATCATGCTTCTAAATATAAATATTTTAAAATGTATTTTAAATGGCCCTATGTTGTCATTTTCTGTTTTGAGTAGAAACTGAGTAGCACTGTACTCTCAGTTTGTAAATTGTGTTTTTTTTTTCTCTTTCGATCCCTTTCATGGCTTGTTACAAGACATAAGTTCTCTCATTCACTGAACGACACTGGAAAGGATGAAAAGATTTACTTGTAGTGAATGTCTCCATCATCTACCTCTTAAATCTTCTAGGAAAGACCCTTATGCCCTCTCTCATGCTTGAGAAGAGCTATCTATAAACATTTTCAAAGCTACTTAGTTATCCTCACCTGAGTCCTCTGTAAAACTCAACATCGGTGTGAGGTCTGTCAAAACATGTAACGTTTAAATCAGATGATTATCCAGACCTCTGCTTCCCATACTGTTTTCACATTTTCATGTTTTCGCCAACAATCTTTTTCCGTATGTTACCTGTTCTCTTTTACTCGTACTGTAAGGTCTTTTGGGTATGGGTTGTCATTTCATTTTACGTTTGTGTAGCATATAGCACCAGTGTGTCCTAGCTTAGCACTCCTTGATCCTTGACAGTATATTAATGAGCATTAATATCTATAATGAAAAAAATACAGAAGCTAATTATAATAACCAAGCAGCCATCAGTAATAACTAAACAATGATAGTCATGTCTGCATTGCTAAATGTGCTGTTGTTACTACTTTTTTTTTTATCAGTTTGCTAAGTTACAGTCGCTTACTTTCATACTTTGTAACCTCAGAATAATTATTACTTGTCACAGAACAATATGTGCTTACAGTATTATTTTGGCCTATTGTAGCATTCTGTCTCAAAACAAGTCATGTGTAATATATTTCCTATTTGTAATTGCTATACTGGTCCACTGCAGTAATAAAGTTGTCATATGGAACATGTAATGGACCACTTTACATGGTTGGAACTGCTTTTTTTATTACAACTCCTTGTAACTTTATGATGTCTTCATAAATGTGATCCATGGCAATAATAAAGTTGTTGGACAAATACAGCAAGTTACTGTTTGCTTTCCCCAAGTCTGAAAGTTGTCTTGACATTGTTAAATGAGCATACTTAAAGTTTTCAGTGTTGAAAGGAAGGTAACCAGAAACTTGCATTATACAAATACTATCTTAGAAATATGGCAGCTTATGATGTCTACATTTATTTCACGTAGTTGGGGTGTGCCTACTAAAATTTTTAAACAGGATCCTCTCTGAGGATTTATCTAAGACTAGAGGGCATATCAATATGTGCAGCACTGTGAGGTTTTCGTGGTTAGAATACCCCAAAGCAATAAATAATTGCTTTGGGAGGTAATTTACAGTTCACCTGTGAGGCACATAGGGCAATTACCTGGAGCTCGGTGCCATGAGGGGACACGGCTGGCTAACTTAGGTGGTCGTTTGGGAACAAAGGGACACATATCTAACCTTCTGACCTGGGGCTTCCTTCGTCTGCAGCAACATGTGTAATGGTGTGTGAGACAACAATTAGGGAGTTCATTTATGATACTGTGATCATCTGTAAGTAGTCTTGACTATCATAAAAACATTCATATACACCTTTTCAGAAAAATATTTTCTAAAATATTAAACAAAAAACATCACTAAGCTCAAATTGCTAAAATTGGTCAAGTCCAGTGTCTTTATAGTCTGTTCATTTTCCCAGTAGCCTTCTGGCTGCTTTCTATTTAGAAGCAAATCTACTTTTGCTCCAAAATTTGGAATTTGACAACCTTGTAAATCACTATAGCTCTCTAGCAATAGTCTTCACTTAAAGGGGCTGTAAGACTTGATGAAAAGCTGGATAATGTCGTACTGAAACTGTGCTGTTACTGTGTAGGCTTCCATCCAAACAGGTCTTAATTTTGAGCTGCTCTGGTATCAAGTGCCTTTGTTGTGACTCAGTAAAAACGATCACGTTTCTAAATAGAAATAATGCTTTTTGGATTTGGGTGTAAAGATAATCTGCCAGAACTTTCACTTAAAATATATATGTGTGTAAACACCACACGTTTCTTATTGAAAGGAGCTGTGTTAACAGCTTTCTCCCCATTTATCCAGACGTATTTGTTGTATTATATATTCTGCCATGTGTTTTTTGTGTTCATATATATGAAGGACAGCTGTGTAGCTTGGGGATACCTGTTGAGGTATTATAGCATGGATAACCATCCAGTACCTGGCTCTAGCTGGCTAGATTTCAGCTGGAGATTCAAATTCATAATCACAAACAATACAAATACAGGGGTGTCTCTTATTCTACTGGAATTACTCCATTAGCTTATTTTCATGAAATCCGTCCCAGAGATGGTGCATTGCTGCTTGGAGTGACCCTCAGACTGACGGTTCACTCACCAGAAACAGCCAGAATTTGCATGCTTATGTTGCATCACATAATAGGACTAATTTATCATGTCTGACTTCCCTGTAAGCAGGATTCTCAGAGATGTAGTGGAAAAAAACTTGGGTTATATTTACAAATTCATATTTAGAGGGAGTACCATATGACATTTCAAATACATGCTGGTTTGCAGTGGAGCCATGGACCTAGCCTAGACCCACAAAACTATTTAAGCTCCTGACTCATGCTTGGGTTCCCAAACTACCAACTGTGTGAAACCACAGACACGACAGGAGGTGGGAATCCAAAACCTTTTGTGGCCTGGCCTATGGCCAGTTTCTGAACAATTGACTTAACTCTGATTTAAATCCCAAGATATTTCTTTGAAATATAATCCCCTGAACAGACAGGAGTGAACTAATTGGCGTGGCGCTTTGGGACATGGCTTAGTGGTGGACTTGGTAGTTAATGGTTGGACCTGATGGTCTTCAAGGTCTTTTCCAACCTAAATGGTTCTGTGATTCTAAACTGAACAGCCTGGACTGGAATCTAGAGTTACTTGGACACTCTGGCTCCAGATCTGTCTCTTCTGCTTTTGAGAGATGTGCATTTCTACCTACCAAAGTCATCTTAAACAAACTTCTTTGAAATATTTTTTCCTTTTCTATTGTGCATATCCTTTTTTTCTACATCTATTTTAAATAATACGATCTCAGTGCAAAAAATGTGTCTGACACTTGTGCACTGTTAAAGAATTGCACGCATTGCTATTGAAATAATAATAATGATAAAAGGGCATCATTAACTGATAAAGCATCGTTTCTGCAGAACCGTCCATCTCCCCCCCCCCTTACAACTAAAATGTTTTTGAAAACGTACCCATTTAATGTATTTTCATGAAACCACAAGTTACTGGGAATATGGCAGCAGGGAGGAGAAGCAGGGAATCCGGAGGAGATGCCCTTGCCCTGTGTTATAACGAATTGAACAAAATGTGGCTGGTTTTGCCATAGCATTTATTTTGTTAATTTCTTTCTCAAATTATAAGAATTTTCCATGAACAGTGGATTTGAAGTTTTGACTTAATCCTTAAGTGACACATTATTTAATGACATTTTCTCCAAAAGGCCTATCCCAGCAAGTATTATTTAAGATGAAATGACAGACTTTGAGAGAAAGTACCTTTCATTATTTGTTTGGAAATCATCTCTAACATTTGTTAATTTTGCTAATCCGTGAACTGGAAATATGATCATGGCTCAGTAATGGGAGCTACTTCAATCAGTCAAACCATTCTGGGAACAAAGGTGGTTGCTGTCCTTTGAGCTATGGCCGAAGCAGGGCCATCACTTTTCTCTAACTCCGTTTCTAAAATTGTGTATTATGGTTTATTCATTGCCCTTATGAGAGTTCGCTCCGATCAAACATGCATTTTAATAGTGTATAATTTCCTATCAGATGGAGGAATTGTGTTTACTATACACAAAATAGGGTACAGAGTCAGGGACTGCGTTATTTTCTGGTACGCAAAATACCATCCACTGCTTTGTTAAAAATGGTTCCATCGATGTACTATAGAGATGGGCCCTTCTTTCAGGTGTGTACCCTGGCAAAGGATTCATCTCCTTTAAATCGTGGCTGGTGTTAGTTCAGTTTACAATGTTTATCACCTCAGCAGTTTCAGTTTTCTTTCTTGTAATGTATGTATTCAAAGTTAAGCTGTTACTATTTTTATCCCCCCATTTTTTCTATAATTTCCCCATTGAAATGTGTGTGCTGCTATACTGTCGTATGGTCTGTGACACGTCTGTTTCTACATAATTGTGTAAAAAGACATAGAAACTAAGTCTGTTCAGCAATTTGATATATAATCTGGAATATTAATCAGCTATTAAATAGATCAGATGATGTGTAATAAGTCTGTAGTTTTAAAGGTTTGGTATGCTTTTTTTCTGCAATTTATTTTTTGCTCGTTAAAATGTATTCCAACAAAAGTATCTTTGGCTAGTATTTACTCGCAGAACTACACAAGCGTTAGTTATAAGCAATGCCTCTGCTTGTGTTTAAAGAACTTACATTCATTAACTTCGCACATATTTGGCTTTGAAGTAGCAAATAGAGACTCCTGCTAGTCTACAGACAGTATGAAATTATGATTCTATCTACAGACTATAAGAACTAGCAGATGAAAAAGCATGTTATTTCAGCGTCCCACTCATAAAAACTGGTTTCAGTCAAGGAGAAAAAAAGATTACAAATCAATCCATGTAATAAACATAATACCCAGAAACTGAAAAAATATATCTAAAAGACGTAATAAAATTCCCTTGAAAACCAGATGGGACCTGGAACTTCCTCTCCATCCAACACTGGAAGATATGAGCATGGACTTTCAAGCAGCATTTTTCATCGTTTAACTTGTGAAACAGAAGCAGCATCTGGTTCCATACATTCTGCACGTATTCGGCTGCATTCTGATGACTTTCTACTGACAAGAGTGAGCCCAGCTGAGGAGGTACGCTGCTGAAAACGACCTTGATCAGCAAATGACTTAGTAATTAGGCACACAGCTGGATCAGCTGCATTTGGCTCTATTGTCCGCTACAGTTCTAGAGGGCAATAGAGATTGTAAACATATACATGCATGCAAGGAAACAGACTTTGAAGCCAAAAAAATTACAAATTATAGGTTACCACTTAATTGCACCCTAATGCTGGTATGTATCCACTCAAAATGAAGGACGTCATTGCGAGGAACTTCCTCCATTTCCAGCTGCTAGTGAAGCATACTTTGCACATTACTACTCCAGTAACATGAAATCCTAATTACAAGTGCAGCAATACTAGAAAAAAGAACCTGGGCTGATACATATGCCATTACTAATTAACACTTGTTTCATATTTGGAATAGTATTTTTGTATGGATGTATCCTTCTATATAGACACACTCGCAAAACACGCCAACAGCTATAGTGTTAAATTAGTCTCTCTGGAATGATCCGGAGTTTTCCAAACAGGCGATCCCTGCCGTGTAATTAATTTTGTCATCTTTTGCTTAGGAACTGGATGCTGGAAAAAATAATGACAAACTGGTCCTTAAACTTCTCAGGTCTTGACCTTTCCTGCTTGGTGGAGGAAGATGTCACCTGAAACAGCTCTGTTGCCAGTCAGGGTGACTGAGGACATTCAAAACTTTTCAGTACAGCACTGCCTTATGCCTTCATAATCTCTGATCAGCACATCTTCATCTTGTCTAGTCTTGTCTGGCATTGCCGTCGCCCATGTCAGTCCTTAAACTGCCTTCAGCATGACATGAAAGCTCATATGGTGGTTGTCAAGATATCACTCGCAATTTGTCAGTCCAGGAGCTCCGCCACAGATCTGTTATCCCCGTTTCTATCTTAGAAACCATGGCAAATCTTCTGGTAGGCCAGCTTGTTGGTAGCAGAGTCCAAGTAAACCAGCACAGTCTGATGACTGCTACATTTTTAGCTAAGCGGAATTTGGACTGCCTCGTCACTCCGAACAAATCAGATTTAATGTCACCTAGGCATAGGTGGTTTGATGACAAGCATGACAGACAGCACCACATAAGGTTTCTATTCTTCCTTGGCATTGGTGGTGGCATATATATATTTTACAGGGTAACACGCCCATCAAAGTGGATATATTGCAAACAGACTCATAATTACGTTTATGTGCATTGTGGTTAGACAGGGCAATGTACAGAGGCACAAACACGTGCACAGGGGCGAAGATGGTCCTTGAGCACCCGCTTGTACGCCATGTAACTATCATGAGGGAGACAGAGACGTGAATTTTTAAGGATGCCTATGTCATAAAAATACTGCTGTCCACTCCATTTTATTTTGGTTGAATTTCCGAATTTATTCACTAGGTGGCAATGTAGTATGTAATTTGTAGCAAGTTTACAGCGGAGCTGTACTGATGAGAACTAGCTGCACTAGATAGATGTTTTACGCTGGGTCGCTATAAAGAAATGTCGATTCATAGTCCTATGTTTTTGTTTTACTCTCATAAGAATTCGTATATCTACACCTTAAGCAGAAAGTACACGAGGTTGTGGTAGATTACAGAGCCCCCAAGGGTCCCAGGAGGCATTTAGCGGTGGCTCAGGAGAGCAAGCAGATCCCGTCACCTCCAGGACTTATGGCTGAAGTGTCATGCGGGGACGGAGTGTGGTGCAAAGAGGAGCATGCAGATCAGTCACCTTGTTTCGGTCAGTGGGAGAAGCCTGATTACAGCCAGGAATTAGACATATTTTACTAGACTGAGTTTCTGAAGCATATCTGCTCTGGTTGTATCAGAGCTCTAAGCACTAACATGAAGACTGGTTCAGAGCAGAAGAGTGTGGGTGGCTTTGTCTGTGAGTTCCTTGGCTTTTCTCTCTTTGCTCATCACACTGATGCTTTAGGAAATGCCCGGAGGAGTCTCATGGGCTAGAGGCAGTAGGTGCACCAGGCCAGAGGAGCTGGTGAGAGCCGGCAGCTCTCTCCCTGAGACCTGCAGCAGGACGAGGTCTGCACAGCAGGGCCAGAAGAAGACACTACGGAGGTGGAGACCACCAGCAGGATCCATTGCAGTTCCCCTTTAAGATTCACTGTGTGTGCAATGGATAGGCTGCCTGTATGATTTGATCACTTCAATATTAAATCTTCCTTTTATAGACATAAAATGCGAAGTGCTAAAACACATATGCTATATTATATAGAAGCAAGATGTTCTTTTTTTTTTCTCATTTGCCTTGTGAATTAAT
This sequence comes from Ibidorhyncha struthersii, assembly GCA_013398815.1. NCBI lineage: Eukaryota > Metazoa > Chordata > Aves > Charadriiformes > Charadriidae > Ibidorhyncha > Ibidorhyncha struthersii. Next base: position 827,845 of record VZSZ01011436.1, on the reverse strand, counting down.
GAAATATTTTATGTCAGGCAGGTTCAGTCCTCGCTGGTTGTCGGGATGACCTCATGCCGGGCTACCTTCCTGCCCAGTTCTCTGTCGGCAGCCTTTGGCTTTCTCAGATGTCATGATGTGACTCAACTGGTTAATTTGTTGTCTTTTAAGCTGTCCGTACTTTTTGCTCTAGGGCAATGGTCCATGTTTATATGTAGAAGGTTTTGCTGCCATGGTGCTTTCTAACACTGATGGTTTAGTCTGTCTCACCCAGCACTCTCTTGTCCTGAGTACTTTCTGTCAAATTGTCTCAATTATCCCTCCATGCCTTTGCTAGATAATACCTCTGCTGTAATTGTCAAGTGGACAACAATTATTTGGGACACAATTATTTTTGGACTAGACCTGTTATATATCTCAGACTTTCCAATGCTTATAATTTGGGTTTTTTAGGGGACCGGCTAAGAAATAGCCATTAGCTATTAATAGCATGTATGCAGTGATTCAGGAGAATTTGTACTTTATTTTATGTTTCTTTTTGCTGTCCATATGAAAAGTAAGCAAATACCCAAAATGTCAGAAGTCTCTTGCAGCCAGAGGTGGCTCATACCTTGGGGATGGTGGGGTCCAAGCTCACCAGAACATTGAAACCCTGCTAAAATATTTCTTCGTCATTACATTTTAATAGGGATGTCCAGTGGCAATATGATGCAACAGAAGTTTAAGAACAACAAAGGTTATTTGTAATCAGGATAAAACTAATAAACGAAGAATATTCACTTAAGTACTGTAGAACAGAAAAAAATGGCCAGTCACCTGTAAAAACTGTACAAAACTTTTACTCTTTTTGTTACCACTCTGAAGAGCCTTTTTGTGTTCTCCGAGTTGCTACAGGCTCTGCAAGAATGGAGGTGACCAATGAAGCTCCTAACATGTAAGAGCTTGTTAAAATATGTGATAAATTTCCATCTTTATATATGTGACAAAGTGGGATATATGCACAGTATATATGCACAGTTTTTGGACACTCCTGAGCCTGCCCAGTCGCCCCGAGTGAGGGCTCTGTTGAGTTAGTTGCGTGCAAGCACAGGTAGACATGTAATGCACACAAGCCTGCTAGAGGTTTTTCTGTTGAGATTCCCACCTGCCCACAAGCTTTAAAGCTGCCACGACTTGCAACATCTGTGAAATATGGTTTTGACTTACGAGGTCTTGTTCATATCCCACCCTGTCTTCTCCAGCTTCATTCAAGACCAGTGATACAAGGAAGAACCTGTTGTTAGAAACTACCATCTTACAGCATGGCACTTACTGCAACAGTATTTCATATAGAATCATATAGAATGGTTCAGGTTGAAAGAGACCTTGAAGATCATCTAGTTCCAACCCCCCTGCCCTGGGCAGGGACACCTCCCCCCAGCCCAGGTTGCTCCAAGCCCCGTCCAACCTGGCCTGGAACACCTCCAGGGATGGGGCAGCCACAGCTTCTCGGGGCAACCTGCCCCAGGGGCTCAGCACCCCCACAGTCAAGAATTTCTTCCTAATCTCTATTCTAAATCTCCCCTCTTTCATGGAAAAACCGTTCCCCACTGTCCTATGGCTCCCCTCCCTGATCAAGAGTCCCTCCCCAGCTCTCCTGGAGCCCCTTTAGGGACTGGAAGGGGCTCTAAGGTCTCCCTGGAGCCTTCTTTTCTCCAGGCTGAACCCCCCCAACTCTCTCAGCCTGTCCTCCCAGCAGGGGGGCTCCAGCCCTCAGAGCATCTTTGTGGCCTCCTCTGGACCTGCTCCATCCAGAAAGTTCTATAGTGGGAAATCAGTCTGGTTTTAACGTCTATGTAGATTAGCTAATGGTTTCTATGTATTGTTCAGTAAAATAACTCATACAGATGGCCGGAACCAAACCCAGCACATCATACAACTCTTGCTTGTGGCATTTTTGCTCACTTTCACATAAAAACTCAGTCACAAAAGCAGTGGCCTCCTTTGGAAAGATGAGTAGAAACCTGGATTATTTACCCGAGTTAAGCCTGAATCCCTAAAATGTGTTTTTTCTGAAGTCATACCTACTTTGACCACAAAATGAGTAATTAGAAGTAATTTAATTACAGGAACTGATTATTAACCCTTTACCTCTGAGCAACTGACCTGGGTATAAATAGTGGTACAGTACACTGAAGAACAGGAAAGGATTTCCCGATATGGCTTTATCTAAGTGTCTTTTTCTTCAGCGTGGCATTTCTTCCCAGAGCTTTTAGATGCGTACATGGATTAGTCTTTTCTAAACTGAATTTACAGTTTTTAACTGGGTATTTGGAGAGTAGGGTTTTATTAGCTTTATATTGGCCAACAGAATTGCAAACCTTTTTTTATGGGAGGAATATAAATGCGAAACCTTTTTCTACAGGAAGAATATAAATTTCTCAAATCTGCTCCTGATTTGACTTAAATGTTTGGTTTTTTTTCCCTCTAGTCCCTTGTTTTCAATTGGAAGGTTCTTGTGCCTGCTAATAAGTTTACTGTCTGTTTTCAGCTTCCTTTTCATTCCTTCTGTACATGGATGAAGTGGAAACACCAAACTGTAGTGACTGTGGCCCTTCTTGCAAGAAGATGTGTATATATTTGCAACCTGTTGTAGGTGACCCTGCTCTGGCAGGGGGGTTGGACTAGATGATCTCCAAAGGTCCCTTCCAACCCTGACTATTCTGTGATATTTACTTAATTTAAAGCCTATGCCATGACGCAGTCCCTCATTGTTGCATTGTGAGCCTTGTAATATTCGTTGTTTCTCTTAAAACTCACTTTGTGAATCATGTGAGCGAGAAAGAAACTCAGCTCTCAGCTAAACAAAAATATAAATCTTTATCTTCCTTAATAGGAGAGGGAAAGTTTGAAAATATGACTTGAATATACCAAAAGGGTTTTAAAGACAGTAGGTAAAACAGAAAGATAAATTTATTTTAAAATTATTATAATGTTTAAGAAAAGCCTTCTCTTTTGTGTTGGGTGGTGATTGCTGAATCTTAGACATTCAGGAGATGGACAAAAGAGCTTTTAAGGAGAGGAAAATGATTCAAAAATATGAGCAGGAGAAATTATCCTGTGCATTGTTGATTGCAATGAAGCTGACTTTCCAAGCTGCTGCTAAGAAAACAGCTGCTTTCTGGTAACAGCAGAATTAGTGCCTGGTACAATCTGTACCAACATAATGCATGCCCCTAAGAACGACTAGCACGCCTAGAATGTAGCAGCAACGGTCTTTCCATGATGCATACGGGGAAATGAAATTGGTCAGAGGCTACTGCCAGGATTCTCAGGGCTTTTGAGCATTGAGAACAGAAGTTCTTCATGAAGCGTGTAACTGGTAATAACAAACAATAACTACAGCTTTTTTTTTTTTATACATTTAGATCCATATTTATTGAGCTGAGCAGAGCTGTTGTTATGTGTTGCCAGCTTTATGACTTTGCAGAAGAGGTGAAGTGGAAAAAAAAAAAAAAGGCTTAAGTCAAAGATACAGAAGGTAAAGGGAAGCTACAAAATTAACAGTTCTGAATTTGTCTTGACCAGTTCTGTCAGAGGAAAGTACATCCTGCTGGATCTGGCAGCCCCATGGAGGTGAGGCTACCGCCGTGCCCCCGGGGCCAACCAGTAGTGACTCTGCGGATGTCTCCCCAGCGTGCACAAGCACACGGAGCACCTGGATACACCACACTCCTGCGAGTACGTGGCTGGCCGCTCAGAGCACACACACAGAATTCGAGTGAACATGGATACCACCAGCGGCCTAATCCTGCTTCCTNATATGTATAGGAGCAGTGTGGATCCCTCCAGTAGCAAGGCTCAGATGCTCAGTCTGCCCAGTAGCGGCTCCTGGATCCCAGGCTCTCCAGTTGCGAGGACCTGGACATAGAAACTCCCAAGGCTGCAGCCCCGCTCCAGTTCACGAAATCACAGGATGGTTGAGGTTGGCAGGGACCTCTGGAGGTCTTCTGGTCCAACCCCCTTGCTCAAGCAGGGCCACCTAGAGCCGGTTGCCCAGACAGCTTTTGAATATCTCCAGACATGGAGACTCCACAACCTCTCTGGGCAACCTCTGCCACTGCTCAGTCATCTTCAGAGTGCAGAAGTGTTTCCTGATATTCAGAGGGAACCTTGTGTGTTTCAGTCTGTGCCCATTGCCTCTGGTCCTGTCACTGAGCACCACCAAAACTGGGCTCTGTCTTCTTTGCACCTTCCCTTCAGGTATTAATATACATTGATGAGATCCCCCTGAGCCTTCTCTTGTCCAGGCTGGACAGTCCCAGCTGTCTCAGCCTGTCCTGATAGAAGAGATGCTCCAGTCCCTTCATCATCTTTGTGGCCCTTTGCTGGGCTGTCTCCAGTATGTCCATGTCTCTCTTGCACTGGTGAGCCCCAAGCTGGACACAGCATCGAGGTATGGTCTCCCTGGTGCTGAGTAGAGGGGAAGGATCATCTCCCTTAACCTGCTGGCAACACTCCAGCACTGTTAGTAGCCTTTGCTCTGAGGGTACGTTGCTGGCTCATGTTCAGCTTGCTGCCCACTGGAACCAAGTCCTTTCCTGCAAAGCTGCTTTCCAAAATGTTTTTCCCTGCATCCCATAGCAGGAACCCTACCACATCCTGACACAGCGACCCCTGCTTCGTCCAGGGAGCTGCTCCAGTAGACTGGCTTTGATGGGTTTCACGCCTGAACACTGGGGCTGAGGCTCACCTGGGAGAGAGCACCCTCAGTACTTTTTCCTGGGATATCCTGATGAAGAGAAATAAAAAGTGTGTGCTCTTTTTTAGCTTTGTCAACAAAGCCTGTTGACTGGTGACTGTAGCTCTGAATATAGGGGGTTTTGATCCAAGCTTCTTTGCAAGGCATAGCCGTTATAAAATGACCAGATGCGTTAGAGGTATTTCAGTGTTAACCCTGTCTCTTCTAACCAATTTGTGAAGCTAAAGGTTTTGATTATGTCGTTGGCAAACTTGAAGTGTTATTATGTAGCATGTTGGATTTATTAGGTAAATTGTTGTAAAATACCCCAATAATGTAGGTACGCAACTGTAGTGTTTTATAACACGACACAGAGAGGACTTGCATTCTTCTGGCCCAATACGCTTGGAAGAAATTCTAAGTAGAAAGTCAAAAAGGGCCAAATCTTGAGGTCCCTTCTCTGCTTTTATTCGGGCTTGACTCTGCTAAAGTTCTTACTCGCTTCTATGTGGGTTTTGCCTGAACAAGCAAGACTTACAATGCCAGGACTTAACCTACAAAAATTATTAGCTCAGGTCACAGTCTAGGCTTTCTTTTGTAATTTGTCCGTCACTTACTTATGTTATAAAAGTGCAGAGGTGATAAAGAAGTCATCTCTCAGGTCACATAGCAGTTTAAACTGCTGTGTCTCTCATTAAGCATCGTAGACAAAAGGGGATAATAAGATCCAAGGGAAGATGAGAAGAGTAGAAGGAAAAAGCTTGCACAGCTATTGGAAAGAAGACTTAACATTATTTCGCTACGGACTCAATAGGAGCATCTGATCCCCATTTCTTATGAAGTGTAGTTCTGACTGCTCCAGAATTGCTTTAAACATGAAAAAGATGAGACCACTGTGCTTAATAATGCTGTTAACACTGCGTCTGAAGATTTGTTCCTTCACTGTACCACACATAAATACTGCTTGGTCTTCATCTGTGCGAAATATAGAGGTAAACTTTAATTGAGGGCTTTTCTTTGGGGATCGTGTGCATTCAGGGGGAACAAAACTCCTATTATCAACCTGGAAATATAACAAGTTTGAGAGCCTTGTCGCATAGAGATACTGAAACGTTAATTCATGCTTCTGTGACATCTTGTCTGGATTACTGTAATTCCCTGCTCGCAGGTCTCACTCAGCCCTCCTTTCACAAAACATGGACTCGTACAATAATGCAACCACTGAGATTTTAAGCATGCACAATAGCCGGTCATCGTAAGTCTCTGTACTGAGATCTCAGCGCTGCCTGCCGTTAGGTACTGGATCGATTTGAAGATCCTGGTGATGTGTTTTAAAACACCGCGTGTATCCAAATGAGTTTTTGGTTCCCTATTGTCCAGGCCCAATTTTACTCAAGTGTAAAAACGTTGGGCTTTCATTTGTTCAGAGCGAGAATTATAAATCGCCGTGTCCCATCGCTTCTTCATGCAGCGATGGAATGCACTTTGCCAGAACAGATTTGGAGTGTCAGTCTTGTCATTGACTTGAGGTCAGGATTGTGGTGGGGTTGCTTAACTTTTCTTTCTGTCACCAGCATCTCTGTCTGAGTCAGGATATATTTAATAGAACATTCTAAGGCTGCTTCTTTTTTTTTTTTTTTTTTTTTTTAACTGTTTCAGAGTTGAAGCATCCCTGTACTTTACCAGAGGGCTTTTCAAATGCCAGCAATAGTGTTGGCATTTCTGATTTTAAGAGTCACGAGAAGATTTTTATACAAAGAAATTTAACAAGATAACAGAAGTGTTTCTAATACAGATGTTGCTCTCTGTCAAAAGGCTGCGCCTACCTTACCTACGCTTTTTGTATATCACAGGTAGGATGGGAAAGACATCTTTAGTTATGCAGCTGTGCTCTTCCTTCCTTCTATATTTTGGAATAGAATACAAAACAATTTGTTTATATTGATTGTGTGCTTCACGCAAATGCCTATGGAATTTGCTGTGCAAGCAAGAGTTTTTTACCTAAAACAGCTTGTAAAAATAGTTTTGCTTTAAAAATATTAAAAATTTTGCTTTAAAAAATATTACACAGGCTTATTGGCTGCTATAGTTCCATCTTTTTTCTGTCCTTATCCTTCCCTCTTTTGACCATTATATGCTGCTTATGCTATGTATATATTTGCATCTTTAGTACTGAGCCTGCAGTTTGTAACATAATGTTTGTAACGCTAAGCATGATTAGTGGAAAACATCATCTGCACATTTAGGCTCCACTAAAAAAGGCGTGATCAAAAGAAAAAGAAAAAAAAAAAAGAAAAGGAAAAAAGTCCTGGGTCCACACTGGCTTCTAGTTTCTTAAATCCTGTTTAGTATCTTACTTTCCATTGAAATGAATGAAAGTAGCCAGCTTGACACCTAAACAACCTTGTGGATTGGTCCCTAAGTTCTTTATCATTCTGTCATCCTTGCTCACAGCCAGGATACTGTATGTTCCTTTTCTGTTACTTTCTAGCATTTAACTTTCAATATAGGTATTCTATTACATGCACAGGTAATATTCCTTTCGAAGCCAGGATGATACCTACCCTTTTTCTGTACCCCACCCTCTAGTTTCTTCTTGCCAGTCGCAGTTTTGATGATTGTGCCAATATAGCAAATGTTACCCCCCAGCACAGCGTATATCACCTACAGTAGGTGAAGAATGGCCAGAGCATTCAACTTTCCCACCAGTTCAATATCCTGTTATTAACAGACCTGCTGAAGTTTGCAGCTTCCAAGTCCAAAGCGCTCGGTTTCTCAGTTATTAAGAAACAAGGCTGTCTTAAAAGGCTGGGCTGTACGTTATGTCCCCAAAGACTAACAAGCTTATACTTCTGTGGAAGTTTTTATGACAAAAAAATCCTTATCACCATTATAGACTTAAAGGTTTCCTGTGTCGTGTCGCCTCCGTGGATTCTCGTGCTTTACATCTCCAGGGGTACTAAGCAGGGTTGGATTGCGCGAGGTGTCAAGTCTCACTGTCATTTGGAGACATTTTGCTGCTAACAGTCCTGTTGGATCTTAAGCAGTTTGGTGAAACTTTCTCTTGCAGAAAGTGTAATGTCTTTCTTTACTGACGTTCTCGTTTGACCCTGAGTGTGAGGGAGGATGTATCGTCTTCCTTGCTGTGCCTGTTCATTTCTGCACATTCAAAGTTTCTCTGGCAGTTAAATTTTCCTTTCTGTGTTTGCCTCTGTGTCTGTACTCAAGGCCAGATTCAGCTGCGGAGCATGTTACTTCGAACAATTCAAAAGGTCCCCTTAGGTTCTGCCAGATCTATTTATACCACCTCTGTCAGTGTATAACATAATCTGTAATTTACATACCAAGGAATTGCAAGAGGATTTCAATTTAAATAAGAGACTCTTCTTTCATTTACACCTACACATGAGTCCTTATTATGAAAGCTGTAGCGAGTTAGATTGACATTTGATGAACAAAGGGCAATTGTCTTCAACGGAAAAGAACAATAGGGCTCCAGTAGTTTTTTGAAGCATATTTTCACTCTTATCATTGTCATTTTCATCTTCCTGGGTTTAGTGAATCCAGCGTTTCATCCGGTGAATTGATATTGATCCCTGCCAGTCAGTATTTTGCAGCTGTGTGGAGGAGAAGAAAAAAAACTCTTATTTCTTTTACTCTTGCGGCCTTGCCTGAATATATTTGTGTCTGGTTGGTGTGGGGGTTTTGAATGGGTTTTAGACTGTCTCTAGTTTAGTCTGTTCCAGCTTTTCCTCCTGTGGGCCTGCCTTGCATAGTGTGATGCTACGGTGAGTGCAGAAACGCCCCGGTCAGGGGGACTCTGGGAGACCCAGAGTGAAGGAATCATAGTGCTGAGCCAGCGGGTGGGAATCATCACCTGGATTTTTACCTTTTATTTTAAAGGTATAATAAAACTTAGGTAAATTCCTAAGTCTTTGTGTGCTAAACATCCTTCATACTTCTTTCCTTTGTGATTAAGACATAATTACAACGTGAGGCGGTAGTTAGAATAGCCGTTCCCTACGTTTTTTGTCAGCCAGTCCAAGCACACATCCCTTCTGAGCAGCAAAGGATGTGGCAGTAGGTTTACAGGCTGAGGAGGAGATAGGGAATGGGGAAAGGAAGGGGAGGGGAGACTCAGATGTTCTGATTTCCCCTCTTCAACAACTCTGGAAATCAGTGGGGATGCTACACTCTCCATTCCTCCCCTCCCAGACCGTACATGTGTGCTTGAAGAGTTGTCTGCAGGGCAAGGGCATCTGGCATTAGGTCCTGCCAGTTAGAGAGGAGAGGATTTCCACTCATTTCCCTCCACTTTGTGGACTTCTGTCCTTCTTGGTGCATTACACTGCGTTGTCTGTCTAGGTTAGGTGAGTTAGAGAAGTATTAGAGATTACAAATGTTGTCCTACTCAAATTGGTTGTTAACTGGAGCTGTTCTGCTGATGTTTGACAGCAATTTTCAGCTCTGCTCTGCTGACTCCGTTAGTGAACTGAGAAGAGATTTGTATTATGGCTGCTGAGAGGCTTCTCAGTAATGCAGGTGGGCTCCAACTAACCAAAACCTTTCCTTCACATTTACGGGCTTCAGAGTGTCTGTAAAGAAAATAATTCTCAATATTTTTTTTCTCTAGAATCCTTTGTGCAGCTTCAAACTGTAAGTTTGTCACAGAAAAGTTAGAGTCCATTTTTGGTAGTTTATCTTTTTAAAACAAATATCTTGCAAGATTTTTTTTTTTTTTCTGGGATGACCCTATCTTTCTATCATCTTTATGATTCATGGCAAAACGTTGCATTCCGGATTTAAATGATGTTCTGTGGCTTGTCTGCTTGCTGCCTGAGATTGTGGGTAGTTATTTGCAATCTACATGCCCTTCATTATGCAAAACTGACTCCTATGGAATACTGTATGAAAAGCTCTCATCGTAACACGGAACATCCAGAAAAGGTACATATTCTTTCCAAACTTAGCACTGTATGCTGAAGCAAAGGAGAAATCTAAACCATCTGTATTTTAGGTGTTAAAAACAATCATGTTTCTTCAAGGAGTACTGTGTCCAGCTCTGGAGCCCTCAGCACAGGAAAGACATGAACCTGTTGGAGTGAGTCCAGAGGAAGCCACGGAGATGCTGCGAGGGCTGGAGCCCTTCTGCTGGGAGGACAGGCTGAGAGTGCTGGTGAGGCACTGGCGCAGGTTGCCCCGAGAAGCTGTGGCTGCCCCATCCCTGGAGGTGTTCAAGGCCAGGTTGGATGGGGCTTGGAGCAACCTGGGCTGGGGGGAGGTGTCCCTGCCCAGGGCAGGGGGTGTGGAACTGGGTGATCTTTGAGGTCCCTTCCAACCCAAACCATTCTGTGATTCTGTGATTCTAAGTTCAGGCAAGCTTGTGATAGTACTGAGGTTTATCCCTCACATCTTGCTGTAATTAATGGTTTCTTAATGGGTAGATTGAAGGGTCTAGCCCTGCAGTGGCCATCTTGCTGAAGTCAGCAATGTATCTTCTGAGTTTATTAAATCTGTGGATTCATATGCCACATGAAAGAAGGCAAGTGCCTGATTTGTCTTTCAGTCATGTTGAAATAAATTTCTTGTGCAGAAATATGGTTTGAATGGGACCGGAGGCTCATACTGTCTTTTTAAATCACCCTGAGCCCTGGTTTGCATCCTGCTGGGTATCTTCTGCAGCACGCCGAACAAACTGGCTGCCTCTTAGTTTCGAAGGGAGCCAAAAGTGCTCATTACCGTGCAGGATCGGGCCCTCCATGTTTGGAAATAAAAAAAATCTATATCTTACCATTAAGGAATGCCTTACAGAATGAAAAGGATAAACTCACGGTGAAGCTACTTTTGTGCTCCTAATGACTGTGTGAAAAAATCTACAGGGATAAAAAGAAAATGAAGTAAATACAGCAGTGCCCCACCACCTTTCAAAGGCAATATCAAATCATCCATAAAATTCTGTGAAAACAAATGTCCAATGAATCCACAAGTGAAAGAGCTCAGATTATCTGTTTTTTTTAAAAAAATAATGAATAGACTTGCTCTTATTTGGGTGATAAGCATTAAAGATTGTCTCCAGTAATTAAGGGTTTGGGGGCGTTGCTGTACTCTTGGAACTAAACCTTTTAAATAACTTCCCAGTTTCCAGACCACTGAATCTTTGAAAAGTTAATTTTTGTTATCTCCAAATACAGGAAGCTTAGCACAACAATGGCAGTTCAAAGCCTCCCAGGTAAAGAGCCTTCAAAGAGTAATTCGCAATACAAATTCATAAAAGTCAACAGTTTAGACTACTCAATTGCTTTTAAGATTTTCATCAAATGCATCTCAGCGGTTGAAACTTACCACTGATGCCTCCCAACTGAGTTAAAGTCAGAAAGCACTGACAATGTTACCTTTCTTTTTCTGTGGTTTTTAGGCAGTGAGAGATAGCAACTGAACTTTGCCTCAATTTGCTTCGCGTCTTATCTTTACAGATCTGAGTGAAAGCAAGTGCACAAGTTAAACACTGTGTTTGGTACAAAAAATGTTACATTTCATGCTATTTTTGCGGGTTTTAAAATACTAATTAATAGCAAGTGAGTTGTTCAAATCAGAGTGTATAAAAGTTGGCTGCTCTGCGTAATTAAAATTCTTTTAAATACAGATGGGTGTTCCCAAGGTTCTTTCTGATGTAATAAAGATACCTATTGTAAGATCAAGAGTATTTTAGAAGACATTCAGCATTTTGGGGACATTCTAGTCTTTCGTAAAAAGAGGAACAAGCTCCTCGTCAACGTGACAATAGTGTGATTTTTCCGTAAACTGTAGTAGAAATTTTCCTTTAAATGCTACAGAATTGGAGCCCAGTTTTCCTGCTTTGTTGTGCGTTATCCTGGCAGAATCAGACATTCACTGTATTACCAGAGAAGTGACGTGAACTGCTCTGTGTCTGGGCTCCCTTCTCGGTCTGTTGGGCGAGATTTTCAAAACAGAAGTCGGTGAATTGAGGCATACTTTTCAGTAATTATTTTTTTCTTATTTTGAAAAGTTAAAAACATTATGATTTAACTCTTGATACAGTTCCACATCCTCACAGCAGCGATGTGGTTGTCTCCTCCTGTGTGAAGAATTCTGTGCTTTGTTTAAAAGTTTCTGTATGTCCAAATACACTTATATTTGTGTCTATACCTGTTTATATGTGTGTGTACATGTGACTGAAGATACTTGTAGCTGTGATTGTCTGGAATAAAACGATTCTGTATTATTTTAAGGCTTTTGTTATTATTATTTCAACATTGTGCGCTACTGCTGTTTCAAACAGACCCCAATAACTCAATAACTCTTACAGCAGTATAACCTGTTCCTGTGAGATACTTAGATTTGCTTAATAACTCGTAGGTCTGTGCCTTAGACTATCAGTATAATAATATGTATTAATTATAATAGCAGCAGGGTAGTCATGAAATTAAAATAAGATAGCTTTTCTTTAAATTTCTGATTACGGAAGAGTGAAAATGTCAGTCTTTATACAAACCTTTGAAGTTATAGGAGACTGCAGTATGAGAAGAGGCTTTCTCATGAGCTCTTATTTTCTCTCTCTTTTTCTGTCAGAACCCCACTCCCCCAACCCTTTAAAATACTGCTTTTTTAATTATTATTTTGTAACTCCGGGGCAAGTTAGAAGTATAACGATATAATTAAAGGACATTTTTTTCCTTTTGCTTAACAGTCAGTCATGAGGTTCAACTTGGGTTTGGACCCTCTTCTGTTTGTCCTTGAGGAGACACAGGATTTTCTGTGTGACTCCATAATCCGCAGCAAAAATTCCCAAACATTCTCCCTCCGATGGTGCAGGGGGGATCATTTACATCTGGAACTTCCTTCCACTTGCAGAAATGGCAATGCAGGTTCTTTTCAGGTGTGTGCTATTTCCTAACGCATTTCTAAATGGTTAGCACTCCAGGGATGCCTTGGTGGATTGGCTGGAAAAAGCCGATTTCCCCATTTGGTAAAGACAGGGAGTGTAATTATTGTTTTCTTGTTGTTATTGTTGGTTTGTTCAGGGTTTTTTGGGGGGGGAAGGGGTTAGTAGAAAGAGCTCTCATCATTATGCTTCGCTGGCCACCCTGGCATCCACCTTCCTGCCGTATGGCCAAACCTTGCTCTTGCTGGCTCACGGCAATTCCTTGGCCAAGTGAACTCTCTGGCTGTTGATATACCCCCAACTATATCCCAGCCATATCCTGATGATTTTCATTGCTCAGAAATAAACATAGCTCCTTGCAGCTACATCATTCCACCAATCCACCAGTTAAAAAACAGTGTCTTTAATATTTGAACCTGAATAATTTACCAACCAAAAGTCTCCTCCTGCAAACGCACCAAAGTGAGTCTTTGTTGCTTTTATAGTCGGCCCCATAAAACTCATCAGAGTATATGCGTTAGCGTGGACAAGGTGAGACCCAGAGCTGGTCAAGTAGTCATTAAAAGATAGAAATCATAATGAAATCACTTGAGGTTTGAGTGAGAGAATGAAAGATTTAGAAAATAAATAAATAAACATAAGGTTTCAATTAGGATTTCAGCCATCAGGAGTGAAAAGAACAATGTGCTAGGATATACTAGGGATTTGCTCTCGGGGATTCATGCTGAACCTATATAACACTGTAGTAATGAAAAGCTGTATATCAGAACATGAACTGCCTTCCTGTCAGTCAAAACATTTCCTCTAGCTATCGGGGCAAATAATAGAAGAATTTGGTCTTCATATATGTTGTATTAAAATTCTTATCAGGAGGCATCTATGCAAAATCAAAACCAATATCGTTTCTGTTTTTCTCTTCTGCTTTTCTGGTGGTGTGGGGTTTTTTTGGTTTTTTTTTTTCTCCCGCTCTTCCTCCCCCTTTTACTTGCAGTATATAGTCAGCATATGCTCGGTTTGACTTGGCCTCTGCCTTTATCAGCCTGGTTAAGACTCTAAACTCTAAAGCTCTAAACCGAAAAAGGTACATAGCAGAAAAAAAATTCAGAATCAGCCAATTCTTTTAGTGCTTGATGGGATTTTCTTGGAAAACAGGTGAAATTCCACTGGGCCCTCCTCCGACTCATCGGGCATGCGGATACTTTCATGGATATGCCCCTTTCTGAAGCTGATGTTCCAACCTGAAGGGGAACAAATGTACCGCTGAAAGGCAGTGGAAAAACAACGCCATTGGACTGTAAGTGGGGAAGGCAGTGAGGTGTAGTGAGCTACCACGAGTTCAGACAGAAACTGAGAAAACTTTGGATAAAGCAGGAGAGGAAAAGAAAAACCCGAACCCCTTCTTTAAGTCATTTCTCCGCAGCCTGCCTTGTTTTTGCTATCAATGGTAAAAGCGTTCTCTTCCCTAAGGTGATTACTTAGGAGAAACCTATCTCTATTATTCCACGCAATTACCTCTGAACGTACCTGGGCTCTTTTACTCCGTTTCTGAGACTCACATCTCTGAGACAATTGCTCCATTTATCCTGAGGACTTCTTCCCTCCCGATCTCCTCAAAGCCTGGTCCTACCCTACCTCTGCCTCCGCTCCTGCTCCCTGCCTCCCTGTCCTCTGGACCCCTGGCTAGCCGGGAAAGAGGGAAAAGGAGACAATTATACCCTCTTTAGCCACAACTACAAGATAAGCTCTGCCTACATAAAATGATGCTTTCAGCGGACTGTATGGGTATTTCAAATATGATGGCATATCAATTCTCAGTGCTCCTTGGTTTAACTCTTACTGGCTTCATCCAGTGAAGCTGGATTCAAATTCTGTGCTAAAATTGTTGTAAATCGCTCTGACAGAAAGTTTGAAACTTTCAACTTGCAACTCAGAATAATTAATTAAAAAATATATATTATTGAATTGGGAAGTGATTATGCAATCAGTTCAGAAGCTCCAGTTCAGCCACTACAATACTGCTTATTTTATGTATTTAACATTGTCCTACCTTTCCTGTTCTTCTTGTGTACCACTTATTGTTATCTTGATGTTTCCATCAATAGACCCTTCATAAATACAACCGATAATGTTTCATATTACAAGGGCACTTATGCAGACATCGTTTGTACCACTTTTTGCCCGATTCATGTCTTCAAGCTTTCTTTTGTAGCAGTTAAGGCCTTAGAAACATTCCAGGCAATTTCACTGAGAATTGTTTCAATACCTTTCACCACAGAATCAGTTGCGCACGGGAGTATCCGTGTGTGCAAGCCCACTTCTTCTAAAGGAAAATTGTGGATCAGGATGTGTTGTGTGAAAATGAAACAGACAGGGAAAAAGAGGACTGTGCTTTCTTGGTAGCAGCCGAGTATCTTGGAAAACGGCAGGGAAGGACTTGAAAATAACTTTCCCTCATGTGGAATTACCAGAAGGTGAGAAATATATGATGAAAAAAGACTTTGTCAGTGAGCTTAGATGAGTGAAATAGGATTTCAAAATAATTCTAAATTAAAAAACAGAAAACAAGATGTGTAAAAGATGCAGAATTCAGAATGCTGTTTCGCTATCCCATGTACTTGAAAAAATGTTAGGAGCCGGGCCCATGGCATTAATTATAACTCCAGATAGCGTTACAATCGATGATGTGTTTTCATTGCAAGGCTTAGATTTCCAAACTTTCTTTAGAAGACCCCAGGTACAGCTTGTGTGTTTAATGCACGCTATTTTGTATTTTTAAATATATATATATTTATATTAATATATGTGTACTTAAGTGTATACCCCATATAGGTATATGCTGTCTTATTGGCAAGTATGCATGTTTTCCAGGTATCACGGCTTTGTTACTGTTCTAGATAGTCTCACTAAACAATGCCCTTGGAGATACTCAGCGTTCTTGTCCTTGAGAGCCAAATGTTTTGCATGTTCTAGTCAAGTACATCCTTCTAAGCCCGACAAGGTCATGGACATTGTCAGAAGCAGAGACCCCAAACAAGGAATACAAGATTAACAATAGACAGTCTTAAATGATAAGAGATTAATTTCTTTAGCCTGAATAACATTGTCACTTGCAATTAATTTTAACTCTGAGCTCAGAAGAGTATGTAACAGATACTTTGAAAATGAAAAACTGAATCAAGCAGCGAGTAGGGGCTATTTCTACTTTTATATTCTATTACTACATTACATCATTATGTTAGATTCTTAGTTTTCTAAATGCTATACATGTCACGGAAGCTAGATAGATGAAGATGCTAGAGGCATCTCTCATAGACATACTTTAATATCACTGTTCCTTATTACTTTGCTTTCACCCTTGTAAATATTTTACTTTAGTACCTATTATGTTATTAACTGTAGAAAAATTACTATGTGTGGTTCTTCAGCATTCATTTTTTTCTTAGCTTCTTTTACTGACTCTTTTGATTGGGAGGGATTTTCCTTACTATATAGTACTAATATAAGGGGCATGCTACCTTTTTCCTAAATTCCTCCTTTTAGACATCTCTGCCTTCCTCAACGGTTCTCATTGAAGAATCTTCTCAATTGTCAGTCTCTTGAAGGCCAAAGACTATTAAAACAGCCATTTTTATGTCTTCAGGTGAACTGAAATCCTTAGGTGTATCTGGCTCTTCTATATTCGCGTATATCCTTCAGACTAGTCTCCATCTATCGCATTCAGGGCAGGTGGACACATTTTTCTCTTTTGCCACCTGGTAAGCAAAGGTTAGAGTTCAACTTGTCCCAAATCAGCTTATCCTTCTACGGGGTAGTCAAAGCCCACTTACAAACACTCTGCTGCAGTTTTACATTTTTGCCTCCCACCAGCATTCAAACCTGGGTGAATCTCTTTCTCTGTCAAAGCAGCAGTGGGAGGTGAAAATGAAAGTCCTTTTTTTCTTTCCCTGAGAAATTGGACTGTAAAAAGCTGTCAGTTTAAAAATGACATAGTGGCACAGCATTTCTATAAGGTGGCTCCTTTCATTTTTGACTCCTGCTGTCTCTCTGACAGTTGAAGTTGCAGCAGGAGGTAAAAACTAAAATGAGCACTGCTGGCATTTGCCCTGGAGCACAAAATTAATAATGGAAGAAACAGGACGACATCCAAAACCACCTCGTATCAGATGTCAGCCAATGAGGTTTCACCACTTCCATAATAAGGTGACCAGAACGATGCCCATTATTCCAAATATGATCTTATTCTCTATTACCTGCCTGCTGCTGGATCTATTTTCCCCATTTTATATTTGAGTCCCTGCTTTGTGCGTTATACAGTAGTTTAAATTCTATTAAGCTGTAATGCTACGGCTTTATAAGTTTTCCCCCTCTGCACCCTAGATCTGGTCAAAATTTTATGGATGTTGTCTTTCCTCAAGCTTTATACCTCTCAACCTTTCTACATAAAGGTTTCGCTCCCGAATCACTGTTTGAAATATCCTACTATGTCCTACCCGTATATATGAGCAAAAACTCAGAACCTATTAAATTGATGGCTTTTAGAGTAAACAGCCACAGGATCAAAAAAGCTGAGATGGTTTTTATTCTTGAAAACTCAAGAGCTGAACATTTCCTGCCATCATTAAGAAAAAAAATGAGTCATTATTAGGTGGCTGAGAGAAGGAAGAGGACTCAAAATCCTTCAAGCAGGATATGGGTCTTTCTTCTTTTTTAAAAGACTCGTTGGTGCGTCCAAATCTTATCAAAATTAACATAAGTAGGCACAAACAGTCTGTTAGAAATGGAATACAAGTGTAGTTCCTTCTAAGATAATTCAGTCATTTTCTGATTTTATCCACATTTTGGTGGTATTTACTATCTTACTTTTGACTAGTTGGGGGAGCTAATGTTTCAGGGTTGTGACTGTGGACTTACTGGGCTATGCCATTTCTCCACTACACGAAGTCACGCCACGTCATTCGGTTCTTCTGCAGAGCTTAGCTTTGAGGGTAACCTGTGTTTGCAGCACAGCTAACTTTTCTTAACAGGAATTATTTACGCTTTTCTCTGTTATATACCTTTCTTGGTAGCTTTTCACTTCCAGCTTTGCTACTGTTTTTATTGGTATACACTTTTGTTTTGCAGAGACGAAGAAAGGGGGCAAACTTTCAGCAAACCAGTGATGTGGATAATTCTCAAGCGCTGACAAATACACAAAATAAACGCCTTGTAAAGAAAGCATTTTATTTCTTCATGTGCTGTTGCTTTCAGACATTACATCAGTCATCTATCCCACAGCTTAAAACAGCTTTCATCTATTATTAGAGAATAAGAATGACTCAAATGCTTCAGCTGAACCCATTGATCTCATTGATTTCAACATCTGTTAATGACAAAGAGAAGCTGGATTGGATAAACACTTCTAGTTTGTTACAATTACCTGTAGAGGTTTCTTCTTCAGTTTCTAAAAATCTCTTATTGTATGTTGTAACCTCTTGTGCAATTTAACTTTCATTCCTGTCTTCTGATTTTTTCCTTGAGCCTTGTTTGCAAACTTAATTCTATAATCCTTCTTTAATCTTTTTTTTAGTCTCAGCTACTTTTTGTGCCTGCTTGTTCATCAGTCTAGTTCATTCATTGTGGGAAGAGCCACAGAGCAGTTGGGCATATATTAATTATTTTGCACTCTCCATTTCTGCTCTGTACCCTTTCACTCTATTGCTCTATCCCATCTATTTCCCCCTGTGTTTTCTGTGTCCCTCCAAGATTTATTCTGATTAGTTGTAGCCTCTTTATGTCCACCATCCTACTTACAAACATAAATTGTTTATGATTGCTGTTGTCTAGCTACTCCTACACCTTTGCTGTACTTCCCTAAGCATGTCTTTGCTTTTCAAGATATAACCACACGCTACTCCCTTCCCAATTTCCTCTCTCACTTTTTGTGTATGTTGTATTACTCTTTTAGTATTTTATCCCAGTTGGTTTTCCCTGATTTTTCCTTCTGCTGAATGTTCTCCACTGTTTGGGTAGCTACTTGAAGTCTACATTGCCTGTAGACATTTCCCCTTTTAACAGCCTTTTTACATGTATTTTATATTGTCGTATCTTGTTACTTGTCTGTTAATATTTGGCTTCTTTTTGTAAAACTGAATTTCAGGCCATGATTTTGCACACAGATATGCTCTTTTTCTCTCTTGTACCATCGCTCACTTGAATTACTCACATCAGGTCTTAACTTGCTTCCATCACTGGGAGAACAGGAGGACTACTATCTTAGACCAAGTTATTCTGGTTTTGTTCATACAGTTTCCTTCATCCTGATACTGAACTTGAGTAAAGTAAGCTCCTTCCTTTATTCCCTTTGCCTGAACTGTTTATTAAGCTCACAACATTTCTGTCTTGTCAAATTCTGAACTAACCCACTATCTAATTATTCCCTTTTCACACGCACATCCATAGTTCTAACTTATGAGACTTTCTCATTCACAGATCTTAAAATATCCCTCCTGTGGACTTCTTATTCCAATCTAGGGGTTTGTTTTATCTGTAGAAGTTGAAGATGTTGCCAAAGTTTCTGCTGTCAGCTCTCATAGAGTTTGCAGAAATATTTTACCAGAATGCCAAGGAATTAATTTATCTGAATCTGAATTCAGTGTAAAAGAAACAGGCTAGTTAGAGAAAATTTACCCCTTTTTGTTCTCTTTGGACCCCCTCCCCCCCCTTTTTTTTCTTAATTAGTACGATATTCATGTGTACAGGGTTCTATTGTCTTCTTTACTATTTTGATTCATTTTATCATTACTTTATATGGCATGATAGGCATATGGAATGCAGTAAGGGGGGATTATCCCAGGTAAGCAAAGACGGATGATAACACAGCTGAGCCTTCTTAGCCTATGAATTGTCAGGGGTCTGCTTATAACAAATCTACCTCCTTTTCCTTGGTCTGCAAGGTTGGCTTCCAGCACAAGTATTTTTTTTAATTTTTCACCATATGGTGTAGGACAGGAAAAGAATTGGTGCTAAGGGAGCAGAGAATTGAGCTCCTCTCTGTAGTTCAAAGTCTGTGATTCCTTGAACAACATCTGCACCATTTCCCAACCAGTATGTCACTGGTAGACACAGCAGTTCCTCATGGACAAGAGACTTGAGGGGATGGTGTAACGGTGTGCTTCGCCCCTGCCCACAACCTGACCTTTATCTCCCGTGACCCTGCCCAAGCGATAACCATCCATGGGGGTCACAATGATGCATCTAGTCGTGAAGGCTGCACCCAGCTAAACATGGTTTTGGGGAGACAGATTCCAACACAACAGCCAAGGGCTGACTGGAGCAATGCATCCGCCTCCCCATGATACTGGCACTGGGGTCGATATGCAGCTATGAGTGTAGGTCAATCATCTCACCCCAAATACAGTGACCAGCCCAAGAGCCCTTGGAGCTCTCCTGCCCGGCAGCGGCTGCACGCCAGGACCTCCCCTTGAGCAGGGACGCCCTCGAGGTTACTCCTCGAGATTCAGAGATTCGTTGCCGCAACAGGTCCTCGGGAAGTGACTAACAGCATGCTAAACTGTGAAATCTCAGCTAAGTGATACAAAGGATTGACTGCACAGATATAATCCTTTAGACATAAACCGCTGACCAAGTCTGGGACTGGGACTGGATCCGGTCGCACCCGGACTCCTCTCTGAGAAGGGGTTTAGAAAGCAAAGGGGGTCCTCTCTGAACCTCCGCTCAACAGGAGGGTCTCCCTGACAGCTCTGTCTGACCCTGTCCTCCGTGCAGTAAATAACCAAGTGTGCCTCGCCGTTGAATCTCATTAAAAAACTGTCACATTTACCGTCAAACTTTGTTAAATCCCCGTTTTACATCAATAAACGTATCGCTGCTGCTCTCTACGAGTGAAGCGCGTCGCTCGGTCCTCGCCATCTCCTCATCACGAGGATGGGGCAGCAGGTGGGTTACGCTCCGCGGGGCTGAGGGGGGAACGTTTTGTGGTGGCGTTAATGTCAGTGAAACTATCCCAGCTGAGGTGGGCGTATGAGGTGATCCACCAAGCGGGACATTCACGCTCCGGATAAATTTGTGTCAAAAGTTAAAATTACAGGCCCGAACAAATAGGGAGAGAGCAGTTCCCAAAACTGAAGGAGGGNCACTCCTTGCTTGCCCTTTGATCCCTCAGAGGGCTTTTATACTGAGCATGATGTGGATGGGATAGAATACCCCGTTGGTCAGTTTTGGGTCACCTGTCCTGTCCGCTCCTCCCCGCAGGTGGGACCCCACTGTGTTTTTCTGCTTCCAACCCTCCAGTGTGGCAAATAACCAAGTTGGTTGGCCTTGGCTGTTACAGCGATAAGTATAAGCAGGAGCCTCTCCGCATACCACGTCTGGACATCAGCCATAACATTGGTCTGATCACTCTGAGAGAGCGAACATTGTCTGCACAATATGCTGTTAATTTCAGCAGTTAGAAGAGGCCCAGCTAAGAAGCAAAGTTACTGAACAAAATTGGTCCTGTTTTACCTCAAACCAGGACAATCAATAAATGTATTGGTACTTCTCCCTTATGAGTGACGCACTTTGCATCCACGGCAGATGGTGTTCCTCTCTCCTCATTGCGGTGCTCTGAAGGGCACAGAGTGTTTCTCTCTGCTGGGAACCTGCTGGTGTCCTCAAACTGCAGAGCTCCCTGACCTGCATAATCCCGCTCATCAGGCTCCTGCTGGGTGGGATGCTGGTGCCTTGCACTCAAGAGCAAATGGACAGGAGCTCAGGGAAAGATGAGACAAAAACCCCCAACAATACTCAGAGGTGCTTAGTTCATAGGTCTGCTAAGTGCAGAACATCTGTGGAAGGAACTGGCTGTCTTCATCTTGGAAATATAAGTGTTTCCCTGACAACTCTGCAGAGGCATAGACAGTGAAATCAGCTGGTTGCTCATTTCTCTGAAAAAGCAGCTCAAATGTGGCTGCCCCATCCCTGGAGGTGTTCAAGGCCAGGCTGGATGGGGCTTGGAGCAACCTGGGCTGGGGGGAGGTGTCCCTGCCCAGGGCAGGGGGGGTGGAACCACATGGTTTTTAAGGTTCCCTTCCAACCTAAACCATTCTGTGATTCTGTGAAATCCAATGAGTTATACTTCAGAGTCTGATACCCCAACACCCAATTTACAGGAGAGGAAACAGAACCAATGCCCATCACCAGTGAAATACAGTGATTTGATTTAATTGGAATTTAATACCTGCCCTGCATTACCTTTCCCTATTGTACCTTCTTTGCTTGGCTGTAACTCATGTACACACTTTAGAAGTCCCTAAAGTACAGTTACTCCTGCTCCCCTCAACAGGCATGAAACACACAAACAGCAGGGCACCAGCTCCATTTATAGCATATGACCGATTAGCTGAGGTTTTTCCCAAGTGATTAATAACCCCGGAGTCTGAAGCGCCTGTCCAGCAAGACTCTAAGAAATGCCTTTATTAAAAAAAAAAATTAAAAAATTCCTCTGCCTCCCGTGAATACCTGACAAATTGAAGTACCAAGAATCATTAGGTATTTCTGTACAATCCTGCCCAGTTGCCACGTTAGGTACACAAAATACGCTGTAAATCTCAACTCTGCTTTTAATGAGGAACAGTAGCATGGTTAGAATAAACACCTGTTAGTTGAGTAGGCAACTGGTGACAGCAACGTCTCTTCAACAATCTCATTCACAACAAAGGTTAAATGACCTGTAAATTTTATTTTTTTTGTATATATATGTATTTTTAGATATTACGTTGTAAAAAAAATTAGCACGTAAGAAGTCTTCTGTGGGGAGAATAATGTATTGTGGTACATCATAAAAACTGGTGCTCTGGCAGTTCCCCCTTACGTGAACAGACTGCTGCACTTCTTGATCTATCTTGTTGAAATAATGAGCCTGAGTGCGTTAAAAGTTAAAAGTAATAATAAATCTCATAATTCTGAATCTACCAAAATGCTGGCAGTCTCTTTCGAAGTTACCATCACAAAACCCCAAACACATTAATGTTCCATAACCAGTCCTCTAGTTTGACATTATTGTTATTGCTGGTCAATAACGTTTTTTCCCTGAGGGATGTACTGAGATTAACACAGTTGAGCACAATCAGTATGTGATAAGCTTAATAAGTTAGTGTACTTTAATAGGGTACCGTATAGCATTAATTGTCTTTACAAGTGCAGATCTTATTGCATATGCCAAATGAATCTGGATAAATTTTCTGTAGTGGAAAATCATGGGAGGATACCAACATCTATACTAAGTGTGGCGTTTTTTTTAAACTAGTAGATTGCTTTTTACTTAGGAAGGGGTGAAAGGGGAGATTAGAGATGAAAAAAAAGGACAAAGATATTTCTGAATTTGAAAAAAAATAGTATTACATTTGTGCTTACTGAATCAGTCAGTTTGCAGACAAAGGGCATCAATGTGCTCATGCTGAAGGAAGCGTACCTTGTGAAGTGGCTGTTGCACTTCACTGTGAGAGAGATGTGCTTTCTTTTTGGTAATTATAATACATGTATTCAGATGGCAACTCTTGTCCTTCCTAATGCTGCTAAGAGAGTATTTCAAAATAAACCTCACATTGAATGAAACAGCTGGAGTAACCCCATTCTTGAGGATTTTGTAAATACACTTCTTTTTCCTATCCTGTAATGAATTGCACTTTTTTTCAGCAGTGGCAAATGGAAGACAAAGAGTCTCGTTTCTTTGTAGTATATATAATTTCACCTCATAGACTTTTTTTTCTTCTTTTCATTCTTTCTGTTTGAAGTCTGGAAGTCTTTTCCCCCCTCCCCCTTCAGGCTTTACAACACTAAAGTCATTGGGGATAATTTAAGCACTCTGCCACTAGTTACAATTTTAGCACCTTGTCACAAAAACCTGCAGGTTCTGTAGACAAAATGGAGCTCAAAGAAGTACGTACCTGGTAAAGTCACAAGCGTTAGCCATGGCAAAGCTCTGCCAGGCAGCCCAGCGCTCCGGCTCTTCCTGCGCTGCATGGGCTACTCGCCTCCCTCCAAGAGACCGAAGTAGGCGTCAGGAAAGAGGTGGCCATGGGAAGGAAAGTTGCCATGAAGGAGCTGTATTTGACAGATTCTTTACTATGTGTTAAAGCAATCTTATTTTAGCTGCTGGTCATAGTTACGCAGAAGAGACAGAGCGCTGGCACAGGCTGCCCAGAGAGGCTGTGGAGTCTCCTTCTCTGGAGATATTCCAAACCCGCCTGGATGCGTTCCTGTCCAACCTGCTGTAGGTGACCCTGCTGTGGCAGGGGGGTTGCACTAGATGATCTCCAGAGGTCCCTGCCAACCCCTGCCAGTCTGTGATTCTGTGGTTCTGTGAAGGCACAAAGTGAAGAAGCATGAGTGTGGTACCAGCGGAGGGAAAGTGGGTGCGCCACAGCTCCCTCCCCTTTGCTCCTCAAATCACTGAAACTAGAGTACAGCCCAGGACACGGGAGAGATTCATATCTTGTGACTTCCCATCCCCTGCCAGTGGCTGGAGAGAGCTGCAGACATCTAGAAGGTTAACTTATGGGGACTCTTAACTTAGCCTTCCGAGATGCACGCTTTGAGATCACAATATCTAGGGTTTAAACTCGGAATGAGATTTTGAAGACACCTCACTACGTATTTGTCCTGGGTTTGATTGGGATAGAGTTAATTTTCTTCCTAGTAGCTGCTATGTTTTGGATTTAGTATCAGAATAATGTTGATAACACATATTGTTTTAGTTGTTGCTAAGTACTGGACAAGGGTAGATTTACATTAGACATCAGGAAAAATTTTTTCACTGTGAGGGTGGTGAGCCCCTGGGGCAGGGTGCCCCGAGAAGCTGTGGCTCCCCCATCCCTGGAGGTGTTCCAGGCCAGGTTGGACGGGGCTTGGAGCAACCTGGGCTGGGGGGGAGGTGCCCCTGCCCAGGGCAGGGGGTTGGAACAAGATCGTCTTCAAGGTCCCTTCCAACCCAAACCATTCTATGACTCTATAATGTTTACATTAGTTGTAAGAGACGACTTGTAAATTCCCTGAAACAAATGGTGAGAGACGAAAGACGGGGTGGGGGGGTGCGCTCTGAGCCTCACTGAGGAATGTCTCAAACACTCGCAAGGATGTTGAG
>VZSZ01011436.1:783027-802878 GCA_013398815.1 Ibidorhyncha struthersii | reverse complement strand
AAAAGGGGAAAGTAAGTGCCCCTAAAAGAAGGAAGAAGAAGAGAAGACTTTTTTCCCTGGAGATCCAAAGAGGAGCGCTTCTACAAACCAGAGACCCCCGTTGGCTGGACCAACGCTGGAACCAGGACTGGTGATCTCTTTCTCTTTCTCTCTCTCTTTCTCTATCCCTATGTTTCTTTTTCTTTTCTCTTTTAAAGTTAAGTACGTAATGCAAGGCATACCTTACCACTCACCATAATTCATGGTATAATTTGTTGTATATCTGCTGCTAAGTAACGCAAGGCGTACCTTACCACTTGCCATACTTTGTTTTACTGTTTGCCATAATTTGTTGTATACCGAAACAATTATCGTGAACCTAGTTAAGACACGTACTAATCACTGTGGGAATCTAATAAATGTTTTTGTATGGACCTTGAGAGTTGTCTCACTTTAGTCCACACTGTTGGGGATTTGCGAATCTGAGTCACTTCCCCCCGTCTCTCCTGAGTGGGGCGTGACATTAGTCAAGGACTTTTTCAGCTTCCCGATGAAGCTGAGAAGGAGCATAGGCAGGACGAGCTGGCCAAAGGAATTTTCCATACCATAGATGTCATGCTCAGTATATAAATGGGGGTTGGCTACGGGGCGGGAATCCATGCTGGCTGCTCGGGATGGGCTGAGCAACCGATCATTGGCTGGTGAGAGCAACTTGTATCACCTTCTTTTGTATATTCTATTATTATTATTGATGTTGTTGTTGCTATTTTTCCTCTTCTGTTACTGTTCTATTAAACTGTCTTTATCGCAACCCAGAAGGTCTTTTGGGGCTTTTTTCCCCTCTCCTTTTCTCCCTCTTCTCCCTACCCTACGGGGTGGGGTGGGGGCAGGGAGCGAGCGGCTGTGTGGTCCTTGCTGCTGGCTAGGGTTAAACTGTGGCAATGTTGCAGCGGGCAAATTGCCACGGTGCAGGACATAACCTGCAGGGGAGAGGGTGGTTGCACCCAGCCAAGCCACGGCAATAGTAGCTCTGACCGGGCACCCTGCTACGCAGTCGACGACCGGGCATGAGGTGGTGAGGACTAGCATGGAAAGAGACACAAAAGTGCCCATAGTTTGGTTCTAGCCGAATCAAGAAGAAATTGGAATGAGTCAGGAATGTCTTGGGAATGCCCGATCTGGTCCTTAGCAAGCTGGACTATCAATTACTGCCCCGAGCAGTCATTCACCCGTTCTGCTCAGGTTTGGTAACTTCATTTCATTCTCTCGAGAGGTCTTGTTCTCTTCTCACATAAAAAGTGTTTGCGGTGTAGACGGTACAACTCTGCAGAGCCTTGGTGTCAGTCAGAGTAGATTGAAATTGCTGTGCCAGGCAGTCGTGGGCTATGTAAAATGAGCTTTAAAAGCAGGTCACCATAAGCAGCTCGGCTGCTGGTGGGTAGATTCTCTGAGGCATATGTCGGAAAAGAGTCTGCCTGTTGGCATTATGAATAGTGGAACCGAAAAAAGTTATTCCAGGAACAATGCACCAGGAATAACTTTTTTTTTTTTTTTTTTTAAGTAACATATGCCTTAGATCAATTAATTCTGTCATGATGTAAGAGTTACTTGGTGAAATTCTATGGCTTGTGCAATAAAGGAGGCTGAGGTGACTAGATGGTGATAGTAGTCCGTTCTGACCTTAAAACTTACGCATTTAGGAAGTGTCTTTTCCAATCTGAGAGACACAAGGCTACATTTTAAAAAAGAATCTGCAAGGCTGTCTATGCCTTTCTGAAAGCATCTTGCCATTTTTCATTTTCTCCCTGTTAAAAAGGCTGATTGTCATTCCATTATAATTTCTACTTTGTTACTGTTAATGTTAAGAGCCTGATTTTGGTATATTAGATACATTCATCTATTATGTTTTATATATAGCTCCATGCCTGTCAAACACTGAATATAACAGGCAAACGAGTAAAGAAAGTAAAGCAAAAATCATGTCCTTTCGTTTGCTATTCCTGTTAACGCTGACGGATATTTTGGAGGCTGAGGAACCTAAAATAGACCTCCATTACAGCTTGTGATACCCACCTTCATTGCTTGATTCCCCTGAACCTTGGTTCAGCAGGCTTTCTTCCACCGCTTCCCGGCTCTTTGGATCAGCCCCATGTTGCATCCTTCTCTGAGGAAAAGGACTTGGGGGTGTTGGTGGATGAGAAGCTCAACATGAGCTGACAATGTGCGCTCGCAGCCAAGAAAGCCACCCCCACCCTGGGCTGCATCCCCAGCAGCGTGGCCAGCAGGGCGAGGGAGGGGATTCTGCCCCTCTGCTCTGCTCTGGGGAAACCCCCCCGCAGTGCTGCCTCCAGCTCGGGGGGTCCCAACAGCAGAAGGACACGGACCCGTTGGAGCGGGGCCAGAGGAGGCCACAAAGATGCTGGGAGGGCTGGAGCCCCTCTGCTGGGAGGACAGGCTGGGAGAGGTGGGGGGGTTCAGCCTGGAGAAGAGAAGGCTCTGGGGAGACCTCAGAGCCCCTTCCAGTGCCTAAAGGGGCTCCAGGAGAGCTGGGGAGGGACTCTTGATCAGGGAGGGGAGCCATAGCATGATGGGTGATGGTTTTAAACTGAAAGAGGGCAGATTCAGATTAGATATCAGGAAGAAATTCTTTCCTGTGGGGGTGGTGAGCCCCTGGGGCAGGTTGCCCCGAGAAGCTGTGGCTGCCNCTGCCCAGGGCAGGGGGGTTGGAATGAGATGATCTTTGAGGTCCCTTCCAACCTAAACCATTCTGTGATTCTATGACTACAGGCTAAGTAACGTTGGGGTACACTGGGGTCCAAGAGAACAGTGGAGTGTTCAGATAGGTCTTACAAACAGGGTCGAAAGAAAGGAATAGAAGTAAAAGCTTGCTTTGGGAGAGAAAGGCAGTAAGAGTGCCTCCCTTTTTGGGCACTGGTACCTCGCAGTCTGTAAATTGGCTTGCAGCAGCCAAGTACAGCACAAAATGTACTGCAGAGAAGAGCAGCTATTATGTACAGTAGCCACTTCACTGATTGCAATCAATGTCTCAAATTAGAGTGATTTCCTGGCTTGAGATGTGTCAGAGCTGAAGTTCGTGTCGTGAGTCATGCTGTCTGGACACCCCGCTTCCAGGCATTCGGTCTTACCCTCAGCTATTTTCACTTCTTGTCTTCCATTTTTTGCAAATGGGTCTGTGCTCGCTTGTGCTGTGTAAGTGTGGACTGCTCATAATTGCATCCGAGTGGTATTCAATATTAAAAAGAAGCTCCCACCATTGCTTTTTTAGCCTGTATTGAAATATATATATTTTTTCCCCAGCAGCAGAATATCTGTTCAGAAGTGGCAGATCTTTGTCAACATTATCCAGAAGTTTGAGCTGAAATTTTAATACTCCCTCGTGCTTGCCTCTTGTTGCCGTATTCCTTTTCCAAATGCCTGCTGATGGCTTTTCCATTCCAGTCAAATGTTGTCCTGATATTCATGCCATGCTCTGAACACCCCTTCTGCTGCGTCTGTTTGATTAAATCCAATTGTAAAAGCGATGTTTTGCTCAGTGTTTCACTTATAGTTTTTACGCTTTGCCAAATGGGACTTCAGCATTCACGGGAGGACAAACACAGCTTCTCTCTGGGCTGAAGTGGTGCGGTGTAATTAGAAACGTTTGGTCTATAGGGCGAGATTAGTGAGGAGCTGCTTTCTTGCACCTTGCAGCAACACACTGTTTCGGTGGATTAAGAGCATCCCCACCTGTAGCATTAAGGGAGAGTAGGCGGTACGCAGTAAATTCATGCTTCAGCCTACCTGTTACTCAGTAATTTGTGTGAGAGATCTCTGACGTTTCTTAATGGGAAACAATTAAATGAATGGTAACTAAACCTTCACATCAGAAGGCAACAAAGGTCAGTTAAGCACAATTATGTCTTTGAACGAAAGGGTCAGCACTTTGGTGTTGGATTCACTGTTATTGAAGTAAATGGAGATTGGCGAGGCAGGTAAATGCCATAATTAATTTCCTAATAATTTGGGAATCGTTAGGTGTGGGTCTGTCTGTGCTGCAGAGTTCACTTGAGTGCTTGCTTGCCTTAGCTTTTCTCCTGGAGTCACTTCTTCCACTTTAAAGGATGCTGACGGTAGGTGGAAGTCTACTGTAGAGCTTTGAGCTCATTTGCACCAGATCTCAACGTGCCTGCTTGGAATGAGGATGCATAAATCATTCTCTTGACGACAGGATTTGCCACTGCTTTTCCATAGTAATTAATATCTCCTGAAAGTGGTGCGACTTCCTCTGCAATTCACTGCGGAGGTTTCTAGAGCAGTCACCTCATTACAAAGCAAAGAACCATGGGGGACCACCTATAACACCTAGGGAGGCGTATGGAGGAGTGTTGTACCGATGGGAAAAGGTTATCTCCACGGTATTATAGCAGCTGTTGCTCTAATGAAAGGCACGTCTGGTAGAATGCTTCCCAGGCTGGCTCCAGAGCTGCTGGTATACCTTCTCAACGGCTGGCAGCACCTTCTCAAGTTCCTAGCTGGGGCAGCAGATGTCTCGCTGGCTTTGGTGCCAGGCTGAGGCCATGCTTTCGCTTCTTGCTCTGAACGTGGCTGGGCTGGGCAGAGAGGTGGCCGGGCACCCTCCCCTGCTCCAGCAGAGCCTGCGCTAAGCTGAGCTGAACGTCCAGCCGTGGCTGCCGCCAGCCGGCCACCCTCACTCGTTCTGCCGTTAAGACCCAACCACAGAATGCCGTTGGCTTGGCTGGGAATAGGATCTAGTCTCTTCACCTATGCACTGGACTGCATTGCGTTGCCAGTTTAATGATGCTTTTTCTCCTGGCCTTGCTAGTACCTTTTACAGCACTTCATTGCAGTTATAAGTCTCCCTTTCCTTTAGTTGGGTTTTTTTTTTGGTTTTGTTATTGTTTTCAGTGCCATGAGCTCTAGTGTCACAGATATTCCGGGTACATTTAAGTGAACTAAAACCCAGATCTATTGATTAAGAATGTTGTATTTCATTTGCTAAGGGGACATTGCAGCATCGTAGGACTCCATTGGGTGGTCCAGAAGTAGCTTCTCACGTTCTCTAGCCTGTGAATCAAATTTTCAGGAACATTTGACATATAAGCCATTTTCGCCAATCTAACTTGAATAATTTGATAATGTTGAATAGTATTTTTAAAATATTTAACAATACTTTTTAAAAGTAAAATACATTTAATAAGTTGAGTAATACCACCAGTCTTCGGCTGACTTCCCCAACCCCTACACTTTAGCATGTAAGTGAGAAGAAAAATTAGAAAGCAATGCATAAGCCAGAGGCAGCTCATTGCCCGTCAGGCAAAGGTTTGGAGAGGAACTCTTTCTCCAAACATCTGTCACTGGCCACGGGAAAGCAGGATGATGACACTTTGCAAATGTGCCCTCTTACCTCTCTTGAGCTCTTGATTTCTGAAGGACTCTGTGGATCTGGGAATCTGCTAATGAGAATGAAAAAGGAATGGACTCAGAGAAATACATTACACTGTCTTGTGGCAGAATGTGGTCGTTTCCTGAAGCAGATTAAAAGAGAGGATTAGCAGAACATGGCTCAGAGAATTTAAATGGTGCGGTGATGTGGATCAAAATACAGAAAACCATTTTACAACCTCTTAAAAACAGAGGAGGGCAGGAAAAGGGTGAGGTGAGATGAGGTGCAAAATGCAGCCCCAAATAAAAACTGTAAGAAGCAGCATTACAAGGTTTAGAACTGTCTTCCTCACTAGTAAAGGCTCGTCTGCCTTATTATCGACAGGCAATAGCTAGCAATAGTGCGATTGTTTAGTCTTACACGTATTTTGGGGTCACTTATCTGAATACAAATGTCCACGTAGGAACAGGCTTGTTCTAGAGCGGGTCTTGGCAATTTCCAGAGGCAAGAGCCAAATTCCGGTCTGTGACTCGATCAGATTGTTCCTGCCTCTTTGTTCCCTGGTGTACGGGGGAGACTATTAGGCAACAGATAGCGAAGAAGTAAAATAAGAATATCACTGCTTTTAAACAGGTGCTGCGGAGCTTGCGGATAAGGCTGTAATTGCATAGGGAACTTTCCTTGGCATCTTCTGTCATCCTTTTTGTTAGATTAGTTTATCAAGAGCTGTAATCAAATATAATGAGAAGATACAATCAGCGTGACTCCTAGGAGGTGGAGTTACCCACTCATCCACGTAATTTCCAGCTTGAACGCCGCGTTAGGAAATGAGAGGCCAAACAGGGAAGAATGTTTCAATATGGGAGCCGTAGCCACGCAGGAGAATGGATTTAAACCAGGAGGACGTGTGCCCCGATTCCAAGGGATGTGACGGTTTTATGCAAAAAGACGGGAAAGTATGGTGGAATGGGAAAACATTTCTAATTTACTGTCTGGTGACAGATGAAAGCAACGTTATATGATATGAGACCGTAAAGATAGCATGACTCTGCACCCCCAGTGGAGTTCGTAGACAGTTCTGTGCTTTAAAATGTGTAGCTGGGGTCTGCCTATCTTATTTCTGACTGCAGCGTGGTAACTTTGATCTCTTTTGTATTACCATTTTAGTTTGCTTTCCCTTTTTGTTTCAGTCACTCTCTAGCATATTGTCTGACCTTTTTTCCCACATTGTGACACATACTGTCTGGTATTTAAATTATTGCTGAAAGAGATGCTGGCATCAAATCTCCGTTTATTTGGTTTGGGCAGGCATATTCATTTCTATAAGAAGTCTCGGGAATCCAAGCGCCGCTTTGATTTTGATCTTTGCCTCATTCTCTCTGCTTAATGTTTTTGTGTATATATATATATATATGTTCTTTTTCCCCTGATCCATTTAGTGAATAAAATGAATATTCTGTTGTGTCAGAGGAACCTTTTTGACCTTTAGAAATGCAAAATTAGAAGAATCTAGGGAAACAGATCATGTACATACCATAAAAAATACTGCAATGAGTTAGTGAATATCTTTTCCATCTCTATCAAGAAAATACCAAACTGAGATCATGACTGTAAAGTTCACAAACACAAAATCCGCAGTGCGCATGGGGTTTTAAATACCTGCTTCAGCTCTCTGCCATGTGGTTGATTCAGACACATGATGGGATTTATTTAAAGGGACACAATCAACTTGGAAATAACAGTGCTGTCTGAAAAATTGTTACTGAGTGTAATTATAAGTAACAACTACGATTACTATAATTGAAAAAAGTTAATGAAAAAAATCTCTACTTTTTTGATTGGTTTACTTTGTGCATTTGACAGCTTTCTGTTGTAATTATAATACTTACCTTTTATACAGCACTTTTCATCAGTAGATCACAGAAGCGTTACAAAAATATGGTCCATTTCCCTCTATGTATAGACAGTTACTCTGTTTCCTTCACAGTCAGTCAATTTCTTCCTGCCTGAAAGACTTTTATAAACATCAGCCCAGAATCAAGAAAAAATCCAAAGCATTTTATGAAATGACGGATGTACTATTTAAAAAAAGATCAGTATCAGCTGGGTTTAATTAGCCACATTATAAAGAAAAGGTTGAAAATATCTTTGAGATTGTAAAATTGGAACAAGAAGTTGCTCATTTAGTAACTTAATAATTTAGAGTCTGTCTCAGATTTCTGACGTTCTAAAGTTATTTTCTGGATTCCATTAAACTCATTTAGCGTTGTATTAGGGATTGAAGAAGAGAACATCACAAAGTACTACCAGAATTATCGTATGCATATTAGAAATTAATTGACTTTATGCTGGTTAAGACAAAGACGCCCAGAAACAAAGGCTTTTCTTTCCTACTCTCAGGAAAACCAATGTTTTCTTTCTCTTTTATCTTCATGTTTCCTAATTTAGGAGCCTGAGCTCTTAATTGTTTGCAGCTATTGTGTTCAAAACCTTGCATTTCCAACTTGCAGTGAGAAAACGTCTTGACTCTTGAGGGCGAAGTTTGTGAAGATTGTTGCCTTTGTGGAAGAATGCACATTAAATGCCTCTGAGCTGTTCAAGTGGTGAAATAAATATGTGGAACAATGTTTGGTACCGTTTGCTTTTCAAAAGACTTTAGATCTCGTAACTATACTCTCTTAAAAGCTTTTGCCATACACTCAGCAGCATGTTCTGCTTTTTTGTTAGATTCATCTTTTTGGCCTACTTTTCAAACTGTATTTTAACTGGAACTCCAACTCTTTTCCGTTCCCTCCTATTTGCTGAAGCTAGCAATCCCATGCTGAGTAAATAATCTATAGTCCATGATCTACTATCCTATCAGCCTTGTTATCCTGGCTCCAAACCCCAAAATGTTGGATATCTAGCTGGTAAGTATTCCCAGGAAGGCTTCCTAATGACCTTCCCCACTGGTTACTATCATCATTGCTTATACACAGATAGAACTACCTTGTAATACACTGACTATATTTGGAAAAATTAATTGGGAGTTCTTATGGTGGTTTTGTTAGGAAAAGTGACATTTTTGAAGTTAAGAAAAATATCCCAATTCACCGTCTTTCATTAGATATAACAAAACATTGCCAGAGAAAATATATTCCCAGACGTAACGGTACTTCATTCTGTTGCAATAAAAGCAGCTTGGGATCCAAATCAATCAACAGATGAGATTATTGCTGTCATTTGGCTGCCCTGCCATTTTTAAAATGTTTTTGACCGCATTTATAAAGCATTTAATATATGCTTAAGTGTAGTGCAAACACACCATTACTTATTAAATTATGGAACGTAATGAAAAAAAGGTTTATATATACATTAAATATCAAGAGGATGGAAATGACTCTCTATAATTGACAAAATGTTATTTCGGCTCCGCTGGGAAGCCTACATATAAACCTTACACCTTAGTAATCTAATTTGAAAAAATTGTGAACTCTTGAAGGAAAGAACCTTTATCTGGGCTAGACAGAAGACTTTTATAATTTGGCCACTAAGGGTTTAACAAAATGTCTTTTCGCAAGTTTAAGAGTGGGTGGTGCAGTTCTTTCAGTATTTTACATTGTCTCTGGGTAAATGCAAAACCCACAAGACCCTGAAGACGCAGGAGGACGTGAAGAAAACCAAATTATTCTCCATTGCTGACTGTCCACGTGTGCAGGTGCAGCCAATGTCCTTCCATCTGTATGTCCGTGGAACCGAGCTTTCCAAAATGAGTGCACGTTTATGGCTAGGTCAGCCGTAAAGCTAAAGCTTAAGTGTGTCTTTATTGACGCGCAGGATTTAGGTGTGGATTCTGGCTTTTATGGATAACTCCTGTTTTTTTGAACCTTCTGCAAATAAAAGTTTCAGCTTCCTCAGTTGCCATTTATCAGGTTCCCCTGTCCTATTAGTCAGGGGGCTGGAAAACGCTACAAGAGGTCTTTTATACACAAATTGCCTAATTACGCTGCCAACTATGCAGCTATGGCAACTGAGAGATTGATTTCACCTGAGAGTTATGAATTCCACGTTTAAAGCTGGAAACTGCAATAGGTGAAAAACCTATGGAAAGGTAAACATCTCAGTAGGATTTGCTGAAACGAGTCCCCCAAAGGGTTGCCCTGGTGCACTGGAAGGGGGTTTCTGGAGTGCCAGCACCGCGGTTGAGGTGTCACACCAAGGTGCCACCTGGCACGCTCCGTGTGCCATGTGGATGTGCGGTCCTGCAGCTCTTCACACCCGGGTGATGGGTGGCTCAGACCATCGACAGCTACAAATCTAGCAGTGCCAAAAACGCAACGTGGCTGGATGGTCGTAGAATAATAACACCGCTGCGAATGAGGTGGCGGCCCTGCCCTCTTCGCACTGCCTCGGTCCATAATGTGAGAACTCCTCGTTCTCCCGGGGGGGGGAATGGCAAGAAATCCTGACCACCCCGACATCCATCTGCCTCTGACTCTTTCAGAAGCAGAAGAAAGGAGCAAGAACCAAGCCTCTGACTCTACAGAAGCAGAAGAAAGGAGCAAGAACCGAGCCTCCAGTAAAACTGGAGAGACTGGCTTTGTGCAAAACAATTATGGTAAGAACTCATTAATCCCTTGTATATAGGAAAGCTGATCAGGGTCTGACCACAACCTTGACCTCACCTGTGGGAAGTGCAGCGCAGAGGACCATACGTGAGATGAAGCAATCAGCGAGGTCAGAGCAGACCTATAAACATAAATGTTATATTCAATAGGGAAACGTGTCCTTGTGAAATTCTATTTTTGTAACGCAGGACTGAAATGAGCTGCAATTATTTTGCCGGGATGTTCAGAGAAATCCTTTCAAAGAAATCATTTGCTGAATGTGATGAGAATTTTTTTTAAGAGAGCTTTTCAGATTTCTTTATTTTTCACACTGCTGAAAAGACACACTGAAGCAAACGAATAATTGGCAGAACGTGGAATATATAACATGCTGTGTGAGAACTGGATTCGTTCAAATCATCAGTTGTCAGGAATTAGTTCCTATACCAGGGACGTTACAATTGAGAATGTAATAACATAAACCTAACCTAGTTAACTCGGGTTCTCTGCGCTAAGTGAGGAGAGACGGCACATTTTAAGTGGTATGGTTGCTCCGCTGAGCTTTCAAATGTTCCGAAGTAAGTGCTCTTAAGCAACGGTCATGTAAGGAGGTGGTAAATACGATTTGGGGTACGGTGTGTTTTGAGGGCCAATCTCCAAGGTGAGCACCTCTTAGACTCCCTGTGTTTAAGAATTCAGGGAACGCAGAATGATAACTTATGGAAAATCGCTAGCCTCTTCTGGAAAAAAAAATATATGAGCTAGGGAAAAGTAGCTACACACCCTTAAAATTAAAATAATTGCAAAAGTATAATCACTCTTAATGGAAGGTTTTCAGACAGTTCTTAAAAGAAATTGCGCCTGATCACACTCTTCTAAGAGCTACTGCAAAACTTATTATTTAAAACTGAGAAAAGTGGTTTCCGAAGTAAGTTCACTGATAAAAGAGTTGGTGCCGCAGATGAGAACAAAACTGAGAGCGTGAAGGCTCTGCTGCCTTGCAGTTGCCAAGTGAGTACAAAAGGCAGACGAAACGCTACAGCTCGGGCTAGTATCAATTCACAATCTCTTTGCACAGGATTTTGTTATTTTACTGGGTTAAAGGCATCAGAAAATCTGCTTTTCTCTTTCTCTCAGAGTTTTCATTCTTTGTTTTTGTTTCGTGAAGGTTTTTATTTACAGCCCTGAATGCAAAGCCCAGATAAGGACTTTCTTTCATTTTTTTTTCGGGGATTGCTTTCATCTGACAGAATATTGGTTCCAATTTATGATTTCCTTGGCAAAGAACCACACCACGATGTTTTTGCCTTTCCAACATTCGACCTTCTCAATAAACACTCTGTATCCTGATTCTCAAAAGAGGGGATATGACTTTAATGTTATCTTTATATATCTGAATGGGACTGCACCAAAAGATCCCAAACTTGGACAAACACACATTTGCAAAATAGGACTGTGAGCAATTTATTTTTTTTTTACCTCAAATACACTGTCAAATAGAAGAACAACAATTTTTCATCTCTGAACGATAAGTGAATTATCTGCTTGGTCTTGCTGATCTGTAAAGATATTTGTATAATCTGAAGCTTGGTATTAATACGCACTTTTCAATTCTACCCTATACTTAGGCTTGCAAAGCCCTTCATAATGTTTAATCATTATTTCATGTGTAAGATAGACTTCTACTAGCAATGCTATCACAATTACCATTAATATTGACTGGAATTTTCAAAGCATCTGGAAATAACAGTTTTGTACCAGATTGTCATTGCATTAAGGTAAAAATAAAATTTCTATTTGAAACAACAATATCTATTCATTTGATGCTATTCATTTGAAAACTGTAAAAGCCTGATGTAAAAAATTAAATAAATCAAAATTAGATTAGTGTCTCCTGACATTCACTAACTATTCCAAATGGGAGACTGCAACTTCATGATCTATTTCAGCAAGATAGTTTTGATCTCCAGAAAAGGAAAAAAGAGTTTAGTCTCTTATCCCAAAGTGCCATTCTGTCCCATTCACCATTAATATTCAGGTTTCTAGCTCCGGGGTCACCTATTTAAAAAGATCTTCCTCGCCTACTTTCTGATAGGCAAACCTTTAAAGTTGATGGAGATGACTAGGAACAGTCTTAGAGCAGTCAGCTGCTATACAGCTTCCTAGGTTATTTTCTTGCTTTCTAGGGTATAAATTCCTCCAAGTTTTTCCTCTCTCTTACTGGTCAGAAAGTAATATACT
The DNA here is from genome assembly GCA_013398815.1 of Ibidorhyncha struthersii. NCBI lineage: Eukaryota > Metazoa > Chordata > Aves > Charadriiformes > Charadriidae > Ibidorhyncha > Ibidorhyncha struthersii. Next base: position 790,668 of record VZSZ01011436.1, on the reverse strand, counting down.
TATGAAGAGTACGTGTGTTTATATGCAAGGAGAGAGTATGACAACAGAGAGGGAAATGGGGGTTGCAAAATTTTCTTAATTTAAGAAGTAGTAGTGAGTTTAATAGAGTTAGATTTTTCCTATGTTTTTTAGTGTCTGTCAGAGAGGCAATCAGACCTGGATGAGTGTACATGAAACAAAGTTCTGTGGGAGTTCTGCCGGCATCAGTGTGTGTAAGCTGTCAATGTTCTCAGAGTTAAGAAAAACAAATCAGTGTAATAAATCAAAAAGCAGTGGTTGGTGAATAGTGACAGTGACTAATGTGTGGATATTTTGATTAATAGAATCTCAGTCGATGCACACATGCTCTTACACACACTCATGCACTTTTCTGGCATGAGAAATGCTTTCCCGTCTTTGCTCTCAGCCTGAACCGTTGTGCATATGTTATACAGTCATCTATTTTTACGCTCTCATCTATGGAGTTCATGAACATTATGAATGTGGGTAATAAAGTGAAGACTCCTTGTTTTAAGGTAAGAGTTGATGAGGTGTTTTAGCAGTTCCTGATTGCATCCATCATGTCGATGAAGATGTCCATTATAAATGCGGATAATCAAATCTTACAGTCAGAAATCTAAACTGTTTGAATACGTAGAAGGTAATCAGCTGTTTTTACAAAGCTTTTTTTTTTTAACAGCTGGGATTTGAAAAAAATATGATGGCCACTGTATGATCCCATAATTCAATACTTATAGTGAACAGTGAGATTCATTGAAGTTGGTTTAAATTTAACAGTTAAAGCAGACGCTGTATTTTCTGCAAGGAAGATGATTGTATGAAAAATGAAGTGTCGATTGCTTTCAACAAAAGGTGGTCTACTTTTGACACCTGTAGACTTCATGGGTGATAGTAAGAATATCGGTATCATTCACACATAAAAAGTTAAAGATAAATGTCCCCATTGAAAATGCCCGACCTGACGATCAATTGCCCAGCCCATCCTGCGCAGCAATCACAGACTGGGGCTGTCCTAGGTGACCCTTATAGGTCCCTTCCAACACAAACTATTCTATGATTCTATGATTCCATGATTTCTGCCCCCCAGCCAACCCTCATTTATATACTGAGCATGACGTCTATGGTATGGAATATTCCTTTGGCAAGCTCATCCTATCTATGCTCCCTCTCAGTTTCTATGGGAAACTGAAAAAGTCCTTGACTTAAAATAAACATTACTTAGCAACAACTAAACCAGTATGTGTTATCAACATTATTCTCATACTGAATCCAAAACACAGCAGCTATGAGGAAGAAAATTAACTCTATCCCAGCTGAAACTGGGACAACTTGTTTACAATAAAAAAACCCTGAGATTTAAGATTCGCTCACAACAATTGGGTTCTGATGCTGTTTTTACTTTAGTTTTATACTTTTATAGTTTATGTAATTGTAGTGGACTTGTTCCAGATTTATGCTGGTGTGACTGGAGAATCAAGTCCATTATATTTCATTATGAAAACCAGGAAACCTGGTGATGCTGAGTGGGGAGATAATCCCCTATATTTTCTGGATGAGATAAGAAAATTATTTGAAACGTTCTCCATTTTATCAAACTAGTCTCCCAGAATCTCTCAAGGGTTTGAAACCCTACCTCTATGTATCTATTTCTGGGCTGCTTGAAATATAACACCAGATGTATTAATAAAACCCAATTCAGAAGACCTGCATGTTTGGGATGAGATAAGGGTCTCTTTCTCATGAACTTTAAAGCCCTATCACTTGTTTGGTATGAAAAGGATGATAAAATTTGATTCAGCGGGATGATACGCTGTTCTCAGCGCATCCCACGCAACGTCATCAGCGGACTCACATGTGAGTTCAGAAAAACGGTCACTCAGGTCTTCGAAGACAAACCAGTTCTCAAAAAAATCCATGATGGATACTGTAAATTATGAAAATGTTTGGGAGGAGTAGTCTGGCTTAGTTTTGTGTAACTGATATAGAGTGTTCTTCTCTGCACTGTGAAGATAATAATCTGCTGAAAGCACATTTAGTAGTGGGGGGCGGGGCGAAAAATAGAAAAGAAGACTGAAAGACCTCTGGTGCCCTCTATTTGGGAACGGACAATACCATTTCTTCTGTCTGTCTTTCCCTACTCTGAACCAGCAGGGAAGGTCGATGTAGCTTGACTACTTTACCTTCCATGTGTTGAAACGAAGCTGTGATTTGGCAGTATGGCCATAATTCATCAAGTGAACAAAGTTGGTGTGTGGTGCGTGACTGTTTGTGCTACTGAGCACCTTTGTTTTCAGTTGAACTGGTTTCATGTGTAATATAAAGCTTTTCTTCTCAGAAGGGATGATGGGTTTTCTTCAGAGAAAGTTGTCAAGTCCTGGTCTGACTTCGGGCTCGGGGGAGGTTCGTAACGATCCCAAGAGTGAGACTGAGACACAAACGAGGTCAAATGCTGCCAATCGGGCCGTTTTTATTGAACAGGTACAGAGGAATGGAGCGATAGGAAAGACAGGAAATATTAGAAGGAAACCAAGCAAGCATTCAGAAAGATAAGCAAAGGATAGTCACCACCATGGATCCAGCGACGTCTCGTTGATCCTCAGTCTTCAATTCTTCGGTGGCAGGTGCACACCGCAGCTTGTTTCCATGGTCTTTTTATACAGCAGGTAAAGACCTTGGCGGGCTGCCAGTCCGGCCCAGACGGGGCTCCGTTTTGGCGGTGCCCGTTTTGCAGAATGGTCTTCTGCTGTCCTAATTTGCAGGAGAATGGTCTTCTGCCCTTGGTTTTGGTGGTGCCTGATTTGCAGGGGAATGGTCCTCTGCTGTCCTGATTTGCAGGAGAATGGTCCTCTGCTGCCCGTCGTTTGCACCTTGCAGAGATACACGGTCGTTTGCACCTTGCAGAGATGCCAAGCAAGCTTTGAGGCAAATATTTGGCGTTCCAGTCTCTCACAAAAGTGTGAAGACATGGTTTACGTCATAGATAGAAAAGGGTGGTGCGGTTTAGTTTGATCATAGGACTGGTTTAGGATCATCTCAGAAGAGCTTGTACTTTGCTGTATGTTAGGAGAAGTTACATAGAAGTCCAGGGTGTGATCATTAATCTGTCGGGGGAGAAATACTTAATAGACCTTTCCAAGATGGACTGGATTTCTTTTCTATTTATCTCCTTGAGCTGTATAAGGTGAAATTTGTGTCATGCCATGGTTTTGTTGTCATGGCATAGCTCCACTAACAACCTGGTGGTTGTTCTGAGCTTCTTGCCTTCACTGTATTTATTAGGAAATTAACAGTTTTGTCTCGGTAAGCAGGTGTGAGGCTGCAGGTTACAGAGACTGAAGTCAGCCTCCTTATGAGGAACAGATTTCCTCTTCAAAGAAAGGACATGTTTCATTCATATTGGCACGTGGAAGAACCAGGCAAGAACAATGTTAGTGCATTTACGTGCAGATAGATACGGTAGTTCATGAACAATATCAATTTCTTCGTGCAAAAATAACTGGGGTTCTGTGCATTTCCTTTCCACGGAGCTTAGGCTCACCCTAATCTACAGCTCACTCTGTCCTGCTGTATTCACAGCTCCCATTCATACAGAGGCTGTTAACTGAAGTCACACCCGTTTGCACAAGAACGACAGGCAGTCCCATGTTCCAGGTCACAAGAGCTGTGCTGGATCTTAAGGTACAGGTTGTTCATACTCCTTACGTGAGAAGGAGAAACTCCCTGCTGTAGCCAAGGTGAATTTGGAAATACATTTTGCGGAAGTCGCGTTTGCTCCCAGGCAAGGCTTGGTGGTGCTGGCAATAAAAGGTGAACACCAGTCAAACCCAGCAGATAGAAAGCTTCAGCTCAGTCCCAAGCAATAATCCACTGAGCAATCAGAAGGTCATGATAAAATTGAAGCCGTTCGCCAAAATATTGTGGTGCAATATCATTTTCTACCATGCTCAGTGCTGCAAAATCAGAGAGGAATGGAAAACAAAAGTGAGAGTTGCAGCAGAAGTCCTGTGCGGAACTTCATCTACTCCAGGTCAGAAAACAGTACTGTGGATTTCCAACAAATAAATTCTACTGAAACAGAGAAATACAACAGTCAAATCTCCTCATCATGTTAGGGAACGAACTGAAAATTCAACTAACAAAGTAGCTGTCTGAGGACATTTTTCTCAGGATGAAGAAAAAGAAGATGTTTGATGTTGTGGTAAAACCATATGTTTTTTTTCTAAACTTCCTTAGTGGAACTTCTTAGTCTTGACTTGAGTCATGCAAAAAACCCCAAAACAAAACAAAAAAAAACAAACCCCATGTGTCTCCTCTAGTTTAGAAAGCCTGCAAAATCCAGGATAACTTTATTCCAAAAATATCCTGAAGATGGCACAATAGGCACATGTTGCTGGATGGTTTGCTTAAGGTCATACTGTTAGATGTGAGAACTTTTGCTAAAATATTAATCCTTTGGAGGAGCTCTTTAAAAAAATAGAAGCAAACGAGAAATTTAAACCTTTTAAAGCACAGTCTATCAATAAAATTATTTTATAAGTGGAACACAGGCTGTTAATTTAGTCTTGCCTTAGAGATTAATATAAACAGGTGGGCAGACAGAGACCTGTCATGGTCAGGTGTTACTGGCAAGAATCGGTTTAATTTGTGTTGGTTAGTTTTTATCAATAAATTTCCTTTTGTAACTGTAAAACAACTGATAACCTCATCTGTTATCTCTGGCGTAATGTATAATCTACATCTAAATGCCAATTTTTATGAGGCCCATTTTGACTTTGGGAGAGACAAGATTACTTGCACAATCTCTGTTTTATTAAAATATAAGAAGTATTACGGGACATTTTTATTAAAAAAAGAAAATACTGAGTGTCAAGTTGTATTAGTGAATGAATAAATCTGTATTATAGGTGAATTAACCATAAATACTCTCTCCACAACATTCTTAGGCACACTGATAGTACGGAGTTTATAAAACATGGGAGTAATTTCACAGATATACTATAGCTAAGGGTGATTCAACTTGTTCTAGCCGAGTACGTATGCTATACTTGGATTTTCAAAACGTGTTCAAAAAAGGCCCTGCGCTGAAAGCTTGTGTGAATCAAAGCTGTCCCTATGGCCAGAGGGAAGAGTCCTTTTGTGGATTGCTACCTAGTAGAGAGAGAAACGAGAGGGTAGGACTTAAATGAGCTGTTCTACGGTGGTAAAAGGTTATCAGTGGGGACCCACAGGAGCCTTTAGTGACACCTTCGCTATTTCGCATGGCCAAAAACAATGAAGAAAAGGAGAAGGAAGTGAATTGACAAAATTTGTTGGCAACACTACAGTGTGTGAAGTAATAAATATGAAAGGCAGTGCCAGAGAGCTGGTAGAGGGATCCCACAGTATTAAGTGACCGAACAGTAAAAGGGTGGTTGAAGTCCAATAGGGGTAAGTATGTGTGGTGTGATTTACATGGGGAAAACCAACTGTGAGTATACGTGCACAATAATGTTCATTTTTACATTAGCTGTTACCACTCACAAAGCAGATACAGGCCGGATTTCCAGTAGCATACCATTATTGCAAAATACTGATTTTTACCATCCTTTTCATTAGAAGTTGATAGCAAGCAAGACTGAAGCCACATACACAAAGGAAAAAGGCACCTGAAGGAAGAGAGACCATCTCGAAGACAAGCCTGGCACATATGAAATGATTTCTCAGCTGCCATTTACTGTGGCAGTTGTGTGAATTCCTAGGAGTAGGAGTCATCTGACTTTGCTAATACAAGTATTAATGTCTAGTTTAAATATTTTTTTTGGTCCTTTTATAGCTGGTGTAGACAGCCATGCTCTTCCAGAGTGTGACTCATTCTTTCCTGAGGAGATGTATAAGGTAGATGAAATGAAATGCTCTTCATCTCTCCATAAACTGTATAGGGAACCTAGACATACTGTAACCTACTGCTCCACTGCGTGTCTAGCGCTTATGTGGCTACAAATGAAACGAATCTCACTCAAGTTCCCTCAGATAAAGTCTTCACATACCTGGGCTCAGTCTGCCCAGAGGCTGCTCAGGCCCATTACAGTGGAGACCAATAAACATTTCTCTCTCCCCCCCTCTCTACTTTCTAAAAGTACTCTCCTACTTGCTCCCACCTGTGTACTGCAGAGCCTTTCTTCATGTTCTCACAGCTGATTGAGACTATATTGTTTGTCAGGTTAGTGAAATGATTCCAGTCAAAACACCACCTGTGGGAACATTGTTGTTGTTGTTNATTTTCTTCTATTTCTTCTTCATCTTCTTCTTCATCTTTCTTCTTCTTCTTAATTTTCTTCTTCATCTTTCTTCTTCATCATCATTGTAATTTTCTTCTTCTTCTTCTTCTTCAGTCTTCTTCATCTTCATCTTCTTCTTCTTCATCTTCATCTTGTGTGGTAATAATTTAATTGACTATTTTATAGCAGTGTGGCCTTGCGGTAATATTGCCCTGTACCTGAGGATGTGTGAATGTGGGAGAGAATGAGAGAGGGAAGAAGAGAGCATGGGAACTTCTTCGGCTGGCTTCCTCTCTGAAGCCAGTGTTCTGTAGACTCTTGACAGCCATGAGCAGTGCCTTTCTGGTGCTTAATCCCAAACAGGGCATTCTCAGTGGAGTCTGTTTTAATCTCTCCTCTAGGAGCTTTTCCTCTTTGCGTAAATATTCATGGGAGCACTGACTGAAACAGAGGTTTCCCAGGAGAAGTTAGTACCCGCAAGACTCTCAGATCCTTCTCACTCTGCAGGCTCACATATTTATGTCTGTATTTTAAATGCAGTGAAACAGTTTCAGAAAGGGAGGTTGAGGGATCCCATTTACAGGACATCTTCTTGTCTCAGAAAAAGGGTAATGTGGATACTTGTTTTCATCCATGTCAGTGATGTCCCTGTCATTGCAGGAGGGTTGGACTAGATGACCTTTAAAGGTCCCTTCCAACCCAAACCATTCTGTGATTTTATGGTTCTATTTCAATGTCTGTCTTTTATAGCCTACATGAATGCTGTAACCTTCACGCATTGGATGCAAGTGCCTGTATTTCACCTGTTTCTAAATTTTTGGATGAGCAATGTCTTAGGACACATGATCCAAGAAGGATTCCTGGCAGTGGAAGGTAAATGGGAGAAAAGGTTGTATTCTACCAGATTTATTTTAGAACTTGTCCTCCTTCCCCAGCTCCTCAGTGTTTCCTGTGAGCTGATATGAGAAACGCTCTTTCCAGTGTAAAAGTTCTGAGTCCCTCTCTCCACAGGGCTAACTCTCCCTCTGCTTTATATTTTCCTCAGCCAGAGCGGCTGGCTGAGGGCTGTGAACTCTCCCAGGCAGTAAGCACTTGAAAAACAGTTGAGAAGTTTCCGTGAGGTGGCCAGAGCTGGAGGGGAAATGCCAGTCCAGGTGGAAGAGATGCACAGTGACCAGTAAGACTGTGAGAGCCACCCGGAGCCAGGCTGGGAAGGGGTGCTGCTCCCTGCAGGTTGTGGCTATAGTGCCTTTCCCTGTTTCCTTTCTACTGCCCACCTTGCACAGTTCTGCAGGCCAGATTTTTCCTTGGCCAGGATTATTTACTGCACCCAGCTCTGGAGCCCTCAACATATGAAGGACGTAGACCTGTTGGAGTGAGTCCA
>VZSZ01011436.1:762853-782844 GCA_013398815.1 Ibidorhyncha struthersii | reverse complement strand
GTGTTCCAGGCCAGGTTGGACGGGGCTGGGAGCAACCTGGGCTGGGGGGAGGTGTCCCTGCCCAGGGGAGGGGGGTGGGAACTGGGTGATCTTTAAGGTCCCTTCCAACCCAAACCATTCTGTGATTCTATGATTTTTAGGGCTTTTGGACTGTTACCACAGTTTATGGGTATAAACATGGAGATACCAACAGCGCAGCTCAAGCAAGGATGAAGGGTGAGGGCCTTGGTTAAAATACAGCTCCCTAGCAAAGGAGGGTGGGCCAGGCTCCTCTGTGTTTCCAGCAAAATGTTGATAATTTTTACCTTTTTTTCTCTATTATTAAGAATTTTACCATCTCTGCATTATTCTATTCTGTTGCCAGAATTTCTTCTGTTCCTCTGAAGGTGACTGGAGCAAAGCTGCCTGTTTTTCACGGGAACTAGCTACGGCTGCCCATATGGGCAATTATGGTGCTCCAGCTGTGTGGGGGGTGTAATTTCCAGCTGTGGGGTGGCAGTAAACAGCTGGGGGTGGTAATTTCTCAAACTGCTCCAGCTACATTCACAACATATGTCTATGCCCTAAGGATTTTCAGAAAACCAACTGTATTATTCGCAGTATTTAGAGCATTTCTTTTTTCAAATACACAAAGTAAAAGCCAATACTGCAGATTCTGAGGTAACTTAATCTTACTGTAAGCAAAACTGCCACATATTTAAGGACAACAGCTGTGGCTATCCCTGCTTGAAAGAATGTCTATTACCGGCTGAGAAAAGAGAAAACAAAATATTATGAAAATTTATACAGATCTATAGTACACTTCCTGAACCTACTTAAACTCTGCCACTCAATTTTCCTAATCAATCAAGTCTGTTAATAGTGCTGTTAAGATTTATCATATAAACTGAGTGCAGTGCAGGTCTGGTGGAAGTGGAGCTCTTCTCAAAGTTTTCCTGAGAATTACTGTGCGTCCATACTAAGACTTTCATGTTAATGGATTTACTGCGAATGTTCAGTTTTATGCCTCTATGGGCTAATCTTGTGGCACGTTCCTTTTGGAATATATTTCCTCAGGGGAAAAAAGTTCATATATAGAATATAATTGTAATATAATGTATATAACAGCCTGTCTTTTACAGTAATTGTGAGTAGGACCCTATAAAGTTAATATCTTGCTATAAGATATAAATAGCATGTCCTAGTCAGCTGTGGAAACTGATTTGGTAGAACGTAGTGCTGTTCTTCTCACCTGTGAGCGCACAGGATTCCGGGCTCCGGAGGATGAGAACAGCAGCATACAAATGCGTAGAGCATTCATTTGGTGGTGGTACTTCTGCCATGATGAGATTGCTTATGGCATGTAGGGCAACTAGCAATGCTAAGTATCTGTGAAATAAGGCCCCTGATTTACAGTCCTAAATATAGCTTTTGTGATTTGCTTCAGGCTCTTAAATTTGACTATTTTGACTTAGCTGCTCGCAGAACCATAGTTTATCATTTCTGGTGCAACGTTCAGCCAACTTATGAGAGTTCATGCAAAAAGAGTTGTTTCAGAAATTCTGATAGACCCCAAACTGTCATACACATACACTGTAAAATGGATAGTGGTATTATTATCAAGAATTCTCAAGAGAAATCATGGTTACCTTGCCTGCTTTCGCTGTCTGAAGTTTTTCATACAGCTAAGAAAAAGTCTTACTCATGACTGCAGAAAACTCCGGTTCTTTTGAACTAAGCATCGGTTGTAATTATTTTACATGTTCTGTTGCTGTATGATAAAATGGGTTTGTTTGATAGCTTCAGCACAGGAAAATTCAAAAGGATTTAACAACCGATGTTTTCAAAATACCATCTTTTGCTGGTTCTTTTATTGTTTCAAAATATTTTTGAAATGGAACAGTAATAATAATAATAATTCATGTGTATGATTCCTTTCAATTCTGAATCTCAGAGTACATGCATTAATAAATTAAGCCTCACAGCAGCTCTGTAATTTAAGACTATTTTTATCCACGTTTGACAGATGGAGAAACAGAAGTACTGAGAATTATAGATGCATTTGCAAAGGTGTGATTAGGGTGTACAGAAGAGAATATGAATACAGCACTCCAGAGCTATGGAAAATTTTCAAGAATAGGAGGTACGTTCTTTTGAAAACGTGGTCCTCCTCAGGGTATGTAGGCTGATGGCCTGAACTGGCAAGTCAGCATGGCACTGCGCTGCTCTTTCAAAGTTATTGATTGGACTCTGTGCTAGTTAGAGGATCTCACCGCAGCTGCTCTTTCCGCGTTATAGATCGGCATTCTGAAACCCAGCGCAAGAGCAGACCAGTATGTCGATACTCCCCTATAAACTAGTCCCCATCCTTGAATTCACGTAAGGTGATACTTTTCAAGATTATGAATAGTGCACACAGTGCCGATAACCCTGCAAACATGCATCGAGCACATGACAATTGCTCACGTGCTTCCTGCAGCTAGTCAGGTGTTCCTCACCCATTTTTTGGGGGGATACCAGCTCTGGAGATGGAAGGAGCTCCTGGTTTGCGCCAGGCAACCTATGCACACCAGCTGACACTTTGGGCAACACTCATGTAGAGCTGAGAGGCGTTTTGTGTCCTACTGAAGATGTGCCCATCGTGGGTTGGGAGCACCTGCTCTGCTTAATGTTGGGTCTGGTGCTGCTTGACAGCTTGTGATGGTGTGCTCCACCGCCAATCTGACCTTTGTCTCCTGTAACCCTGCCCAAGCAATAACCCCCCATGGAGGTTACAATGGTGCATCTAGACGTGATGGCTGCATCTGAGACAGATCCCAACACAACAGCCAAGGGCTGACTGGAGCAACGCGCCTGCCTCACCGCGATACTGGCACTGGGGTCGATATGCAAATATGACTATAAGTCAATCGTCTCACCCCCATCAATACTGACCAACCCAAGAGCCCTTGGAGCCCTCCTGCCCAGAAGTGGCTGCATTGCCAGGATCTCCCCTTGAGCAACGATGCCGCTCGAGGTTACTCCTCGAGATTCAGAGATTTGTTGCCACAACAGATCCTCGGGAAGTGACTAACAGCATGCTAAACTGTGAAATCTCAGCTAAGTGAAGGGCAACGAGGCTAGGGCAATGAAACTGGTGAGGAGTCTGGAGGACAAGTCTGATGAGGAGCAGCTGAGGGCACTGGGGGTGTTCAGCCTGGAGAAGAGGAGGCTGAGGGGAGACCTTCTCGCTCTCTACAAGTACCTGAAAAGAGGGTGTAGAGAGATGGGGACTGACCTCTTCTCCCCAGTGACAAGCGAGAGGACGAGAGGAAATGGGTTCAAGTTAAGCCAGGGGAGGTTTAAGTTGGATATTAGGAAAAAAATTTTCACTGGAAGGGTTATCCAACATTGGAATAGGCTGCCCAGGGAGGTGGTGGATTCGCCATCCCTGGAGGTGTTTAAAAAAAGGGCAGACGTGGTACTTGGGGATATGGTTTAGAAGTGGGTTTGTCAGGTCGGGTTAATGGTTGGACTCGATGATCTTAAAGGTCCCTTCCAACCTCAACAATTCTATGGTACAAAGGATTGACTGCACATATATAATCCTTTAGACATAAACTGTTGACCAAGTCTGGGATGAGGACTGGATGCAGTTGCAGACTCCTCTCTGAGGAGTTTAGAAAGCAAAGGGGGACCTCTCTGAACCTCCGCTCAATGGGAGGGTCTTCTCGGCAGTTCTGTGTGACCCTGTCCTCTATGCAGTAAAAAACCAAGTGTGTCTCACCATTGATCTTTTTAAATCACTGTTGCATTTATGATCAAACTTTGTTAAAACCCTCTTTTATATCAATAAATGAATCGCTGCCTCTCTCTACGAGCGAAGTGCATTGCTCTATCTGTGTCACAGCTCATGCGGGTTTCCTGGCTCCGTGCAGATTTGCTGTGTGTCCCTGTGGACAGAAATTCTCAGCGCCATGCTTCGTGTCTGTGGCAGCTCACTGTCTTGTGGAAGTTACTTGAGAGAGGTGAACGCATCAACATCAGGGCACCATTACGTACAATAACACCTTCCTTCTGAAAATCCTGGTATCAGTCCCCAAGGCAGGTCAGAAGCCAAATAACCTTTTTTTTGGCACCAGAGATACTCTCTTTGACTGTTTGCAGGTATAAGAAAAACATTCTGTTCTCATCTTTTGTTCTTTTTCAGTACAGAACTAGGACACTATTTAAAACCTTGACTAGTGGAATGTGCATCAACAACAAATCACTAAAATGGCTCTTTAGTCTTTGATAAAATATTAATTACCATTCAGCTGAGGTAGATAGAAATGATCGAATCTAACAGCACTTGTCACTTAGTGTTTGTCTTATTTTCGAGTTTGGACCTCTCATTTTAATGTGTCTGTAGAAGTGAATAAGTTTTAGTACATTAGAAATCCAGAATTATTTTCTGTAATTGTTCTATGAATGACTAGGTTAAAGACATCTTTAAAATTTCACTCTAAGTGATTTACATTTACTTGAATATTCATTTTGTTCTTAAGTTAAGGGCGCGTTGCAATAATGAGAGGAAAAAATGCTGTAAATAAATTTCCATCCATGCCTTGCATGCATATTTCAATCATAGCAAGAGTTCTACAGTTCTTTTATAATGTAATATCAATTATGAATTTCTGGGGATAAATATATTTATAAGATAGCAGAGATTGTTTGTGTTCTTACCGGACTGTAATATCACATATTTTTGCTCATGTTTACTGTTTTATTATTTCTGTTTTCTAACACTGGAAATTAGTGCTTTGTTGGAAAAAAGGTGACTAAATCTGATTGGCCCAATTGACCTTAAGACAATTGTCATGGCATTCCCTAAGGGTAAAAATAAAATCTTAGAAATCTGAACACAGTATATGTGAAAAAGAGAGTCTAATAATTAATTTTTTATAAAATCATGTGATTTCAGTTTAAATCTCACACTATAGTTTATTCCCGCAAAAGTAATGAAGGAAACTTTCATTTTTATACTTAGACTGCAAGATGAGTGAGATAACTCTTTTTCAGCTGGAGTTCCTGATTTGAATCATAGAATCATAGAATGGTTTAGGTTGGAAGGGACGTTAAATAGCATCTAGTCCCAACCCCGCTGTCACCTCCCCCCAGCTCAGGTTGCTCAGAGCCCCGTCCAGCCTGGCCTTGAACACCTCCAGGGATGGGGCAGCCACAGCTCCTCTGGGCAACCTGCGCCAGGGGCTCACCACCCTCAGAGTGAAAAATTTCTTCCTAATATCTATTCTAAATCTCCCCTCTTCCGGTTTGAAGCCATTCCCCCTCGTCCTATCACTACATGACCTTGTAAAAAGTCCCTCTCCAGCTTTCTTGTAAGCATCCTTCAGATACTGGAAGGCCACTATAAGGTCTTCCCAGACCTTCTCTTCTCCAGGCTGGACACGCCAACTCTCTCAGCCTGTCCTCACAGCAGAGGGGCTCCAGCACTCAGAGCATCGTCATGTCCTCCTCTGGACCCACTCCAACAGGTCCATGCCCTTCTTATGTTGGCGGCCCCCGAGCTGGNCATGACCTTGTAAAAAGTCCCTCTCCAGCTTTCTTGTAAGCATCCTTCAGATACTGGAAGGCCACTATAAGGTCTTCCCAGACCTTCTCTTCTCCAGGCTGGACACGCCAACTCTCTCAGCCTGTCCTCACAGCAGAGGGGCTCCAGCACTCAGAGCATCGTCATGTCCTCCTCTGGACCCACTCCAACAGGTCCATGCCCTTCTTATGTTGGCGGCCCCCGAGCTGGAGGCAACACTGCAGTTGGTATCTCCCCAGAGCGGAGCAGAGAGGCAGAATCCCCCCCCTCGCCCTGCTGGCCACGCTGCTGGGGATGCAGCCCAGGGTGGGGGTGGCTTTCTTGGCTGCGAGCGCACATTGCCGGCTCATGTTGAGTTTCTCATCCACCAACACCCCCAAGTCCATCTCCTCAGGGCTGCTTTCAATTCGTTCTCCACCCAGCCTGGATTTGTGCATGGGATTGCCCCAGCCCACATGCAGGACCTTGCACTCGGCCTGGTTGAACTTCATGAGGTTTGCAGAGGCCCACCTCTCAGTGNCTTGGCTGCGAGCGCACATTGCCGGCTCATGTTGAGTTTCTCATCCACCAACACCCCCAAGTCCATCTCCTCAGGGCTGCTTTCAATTCGTTCTCCACCCAGCCTGGATTTGTGCATGGGATTGCCCCAGCCCACATGCAGGACCTTGCACTCGGCCTGGTTGAACTTCATGAGGTTTGCAGAGGCCCACCTCTCAGTGCTGTCCAGGTCCCTCTGGATGGCATCCATTCCCTCCAGTGTGTCATCCACTCCACAAACTTGCTGAGGATGCACCCCATCCCAACATCCATGTCACCAACAAAGATGTTAAACAGCACCGGTCCCATTACTGATGCCTGAGCAACACCACTTGCTCTTGAGTTTTGCACTGGCTATGTGTTTGCATCCAGTGAGTCCGTGAAAGCTATCAGTCTGAATCATCGTGGAGTGACGGGAAAAGAGGCAGACAGTGGAAGGAAAAGGAAAGCAATTTTTTCTATTCACAACCTCATTACCCAATTGTGAGATGGTGAAGCTGTGACTTAATGGTGGTCTCGATTCAGTTGGCTTTGCCAGGTAAGCTACTGCAGCAAGAGTAGCACCAGAGCCACCCTCCTCCCCCACACTCCTGGAGCAGTTCTTCCTTCCCTCTTCATTTTCCACATCCAAGAGTTTAAAATAGGAAATGTAAACTGGTTGCCCTAGCTTGATGCTGTTCAAGGACTCCCTGCTCTGAGAAACTCTTAGCTGCTTGTTTAAAGCGTTGTTAAGTGCCCATTGTGCTACCGGAGTTAAAACACATTTAATTAAGTCTGAGGCTCTTGCCCATTGTTTTTATTTTAAAAATATTTAGGCTATTGATTAGCTGGATTGGCTCTTCTCCATTTTCTTATTTAGAAGTCCTCTTTGCGTTTCCCTGGTGTGGGGGATTTTTTCCGCTATATATGAGCTGTACATATAAATAAAGGTATGTTAATTATGTCACAAGCAAGCTTATGAGGAATGCAAATCATATGCAAATGAACTAAAACCAAGAGAAATATAGTGTTTATAATGACATTAGTTAAACTGCATGATGTTTTTAAGGCAATATATTGGAGTAAATTTCTTTGCAATTAAGTGAGAAATAAAGATTTAGGCCTACTTTACTATGTCCAAAGTGTGGAGTTGCAGAAATGTCATTTCCAATTCCTTTTTCCCTTTGCTTTTCTGCACCGTCTGGTTGATGGATGGATAACAACAATGAGCTATTAGCCACCTTCTTCCCGTGCTTTTCCCAGTGCATTCCCTTGTCATTAACATCACACACTTGAGAGGAAGCTCTTTTCATTGTTTGCCTTTTTAGTGTTCGAGTGAAAAAGAATTACAACACTTTCAAGTGAGTTTATGAAAACTGCTTTGGTGTCAGGGAACAGATAAGAAGTTTCTCTTTTCTGCTTTTGACAAAGTTGGTCGTGTCTTCCTACTTTGAGTTTTTTGGAAGGGTTGTCCACTGCTGGGGCTGCATCCTTCTTGAGTGTTCTTAATTTTTTCAGGTTTCTCAGTAACCTTCACCTTATAACTTTAGTCGATCTTTTACATTTTAATGTGGGTTTTTTTTTTTCCTATCAGTCCTAGTAGTTCTTGCACTACAAAATACGTCAGTGCCTCACAAACTCTTGTTCTAAATCTAAAGCTATTTTCTTCCAGCCCAGCAAATATTTCAGCTTGTCACTCCTGGCTTTTCTATAAAAGTTTCTTTGTTTTTCCCATTTTCTAGCATATGTAGAGTACCGCCATATTCCCTGAAAACCTTGTGTCACTTCCAAATCGTTTGTCTTTGCTACTCATCCTTCACATCTAGGCTATCTACAAATTCTTTCTACTTGAAGTAGTGCTGAAGATTCAAAGATTTTTTATTTGCTGAGGCAGCTAAAATTTTCCCAAGCTGCTTCAGTTTTCTCACTGGCTGTGATCTCTTTGGCAACTCCCATTCCACATGATCTCATCCTTCCCCTAGCCCTCACGAGTGCTTCGTTCACATCACTGCTCTTAAAACTTGGCCCATTGTTGTCATATTGCTCTCTGAACTCCTGGTTTTGCTATTATAATGTCTTTTTTTTTTTTTTTTTTTGCGTGTGTTTCGTTTTCGTTATTAAGAATTTAAGAAGTTACGTCCCTGTTCACTTGGCCTTGCGTTCCACAGCCTTTTTTCCCCCCCTCTCTTCCGCACTACCAGAAGTGCTTGCACTTTTTCTAGTTCCTTTTGTAATTTTTTAGCATTCCCTAATATTCCCTTGATTTGGAACATTCTCCTTTATCTGAACTGTAGGAAGGTGTCTAGCCTTCTATTTCAAGTTACTGCATAAGGTCTTAAATACCTAAGACCCGATTTCACATAAACTACAGTCCCATCAAAACCCTCAGATAGTAGTCTTCGATGGGGAAACAGCATCAGTCAAACTCCATCCTTATTCTACCATTAAACCACAGTTATGGCATATCCAATACCAGTGTTTAGATTCTCTGGGGAAGAGCTCCTAAATCTGCTTCAGAAAAAAGTTAGGTACACCTATGTATGCAGATCTGTTCGGGATAATTAATGAACAGAAAAGGGAACTTGGAGGTTCTCGATGAGCATATTCCCTTGTTCTAAAATATAATTGGTTTGGTTACAAACTCTATCTTTCCCTTAAATACAGTGTATGAAACCAAATGCAAATCTCTTCTTGGTTACTCAGAGCATGCCAGTGTTTGACTTTGGCATACAGTGCTTTTGCTGTGGTTCTTTCATGATCACAGTCATGGAGTATCGCGTAGTGTGTGTTTCGGTAAAGGCAGATACAACGAGTTAATTTCATTCTCTCATGAGCAGACTGATTTCTAGAACTACAGACCCTTCCCTAATTCATCTCATATTCCTAGTATTCTTGAACGTAGCAGAGACTGAGCCTTAACACTTTTGCTCCAAGAGAGGAATCTTCATCACTAATGTGCTTAACGCTATGGCAGGTTTGGGCAAGCGCACGGCGATATCTTTCTTTTAAACAAGAACAGATAGTTGAAGAGAAGGCTAGGAGAGGAAAATAATGTTCGTATGCATCCTTCAACACAACTGGGGCTGATTACAGCATATATTTGTATATGTGTTTTATTCTAGGAGAAAATATAGTGTGAAAATAAACTCATACCCTTAGCACTAGAGGTCACTAAACACAACAATTTCAAAGGGTCTGTAAACTGTGCGCTAACTTTTTTTTTCCTTTTTTTTTTTTTTGAGCAAACACTTCATTTACATTATGACCGTTAAAACCCTCAAGAGATAGCAGTAGGTGAGAAGCCGTCTGCTCCTGGGTGTAAAATGGGGAGGGTGGCAACAGTGCAAGTGCTCAGCTGAGACCATCGCTCCTGCTGCAGGAGCCTGTGCCTCACTGGTGAGTGGTAAATAGGAGGAGGAAAGGATACACCGCTTTATTTCACTTTTGCTCCAACTTGCCTTTGTGATCCAAGCATGATATAAGGAAATTAGCTAGGTTTTCAGACAAGTAGGTGGTTATGCCCTTATGAGAGAGGGTGACTTGGAAAACTTAAATTCCTTTAGCAAAATAAGCTTTAATTTAGAGTCCAAGTCATAGGTTAAACTGCAGAGGAAAGGTCAGACATTATTGCATACTGATGGCTTGAATCTTAACAGCTGTATCTTTTTCAAAGACCTTCTGTCTTTCTTGGGAAATATTTCACAAGACGTATCGGTAACAAAAAAACCCTATCAAAGGGAGAAATGTTACAAAGATTTTAGTCGAGAGATGAAAATAAACAAAAGAACTTTTGGCTATCTGGCTTTGTTGGAAAAACTAATATTATGTGTTCTTAATTATGGTTGCTTTAAATGGCTTTACCTGAAGACTTTCATGGCTATATGATGTTATCCTTCATAGAATTGTAAAATAGTTTGGGTGGGAAGGGACATTTAAAGGCCATCTGGTCCAAACCCCTGCCATGAGCAGGGCCATCTTCAGCTAGATCAGGTTGCACGTCTTATAACATGAAGTTCCTGCAAGACAGAACGGGATTATGACAAGAAAAGATGTGGAGAAGGGACTGGCTAGGGAGAGGTTCGGATCACTCTTGTGGGGGAAGAAGGACGCAGAGAGAAAACATCTTTCCCAAAGAATGTGTTGCCCTGAAAAAACCCATAGTGGAATTTAGGATTCCCACTTTATGCCATTCCCTTGGTACCAGCAAGCGTCTACGAATCTCACCCAGTGTCCTGGTCCTTCCTGCTCCTGCTCCACACACGAGCTGATGGATTATTACCGCTGTCAGCTACGCTTTCAGCTCAAGTAGCACAAAGCTTTCTCATCCTGATATAGACCCTTGTTGCTCTCAGGTTTTTGTACCACATGATAGAACTGGATTTTTTCATAAAAAATTTTGGATATAAAAAAGCTCCCTTATAGGAATTTTATGAGCATCAAGAAGGAAAATCATTTCATAGCCAGGACATTTCAGGATTCCCTTTACTTTTTTAATCATACTTTTGCCTTCTGCATATGTACTATGCTACAGGCTTTAATTGGATACTATATACGTGTTTTTAATAAAGGGCCCAAGTCATAGTACAAGAGGAGAGAAATATGCACTGAAGGAGACTATTGTCTGCAGACACCAAATTAGTAGACCTTCTTGACCTTAATTTCTTTGCTCTCCGGTTCTCTATAATCTTGCAGGAGTGTTGTGAACACTGGTTAATTACTATTTTTAATTGTTTAGGTACTGTGGTGATGAGCACCAGAGAAACTCATGAGGAAATTAACAATTCTGTCTTGAGAGAAGGGTTTGACTAGTGTGCAGTAAATAAGGCCTCGGGTCACACATTGAAAAATGAGGAGAAAACAAAATATTGAGTAGTTGCTCATTATGTGAACATTCTGTGCACTGAAAGAAGCAGAGGTCCTGTGGAAAAGTGATCACGTAATTAGATTTTGTCATGAAGCTTATGCACAAAGAGGGCTGAATGAAGGATGCACAGGAAAATTAAAGATGAGCATTTCTTAACATATGAAAGCTTTCCTCAAGAGTATTACAGTGTTCTTTCAACATCATTTGGATTTTTCTGCATATATTTGCCTTATGTGTGTGTGCGCGGAAGAAATTTCCCGTTGCTTTGAAATGCATGAACTACTGAGAGCTGACATGATGAATCCTGAATGAACATTCAGTCATCTCTGTTGTATCTGGCCTTTTCAAGGAGAATTTTAAAAATAAATATTAAGACGAAAAACACATTCTGTCTCTTTCAGAGCAGTTCACACCTTTTTGCTCGAGCGTGTTTAAGATCAGCACTTGAAGTTTTCAGGGCACAAGGGAAATGAGTTTTCTTCAAATTATTCTTACAATATTTTTTCTACATCTTCTCTTCATGGCTGATGGATTAATCTGGCTACATTCTGAAAATGCCAATCTAGAAAGAACTGTTCCCTGTCAAAGATTACCTTTCAAGTCAAGAGTTAGGTGCAGTGGTAAAAAAAAAAAAGGTGTGCTTCAAACAAAATTAAGTTCCAAACAAGCAGCTGGAATTCACTGTTTATCAGACATTAAAGGATTTATAATGCATAGTCACACCTACATTTCTGGTACCAGCTTAACGAATTTCTGTACACTGCTTTTTCTTATAAAAATGAGTGATCCTTTTAAATAGTTACTGGCTTCTCTGTCACTAGGTCTGGGGGAGAGGTTATCAGATAACATCTTTGAAAACACGGTGAATATAAGTTGTGGAGCTTTCATTTGACAACGGACGTTTTAAAGGCACTTGGATGATGGAGAGCTGTGAACTATTCGCTTGGATTTTAAATTGGAACTCAAATTCTGGAGGACGCATCTTCATTGAAGAGAAACGTACGCTCAGTTTTTAGACGGAAAAGGGCAAGAAAAAGATGACACTAAAATACGCGATGCCACTAATACGTGTGTAAAGAATTGAAGATGAAGGCTAAGAATAGATTAAGTTTCTAAATATTTCCAAAATGCTAAGGAGGTGCTTGATATGTTAGATAACATGAGACACTTATCATGGAAACTTTTTAGATCTGTGGCAAGCTTTGGTGTAACACCTTGTCCTTAACTGTCAACCAGAGTTTATACTTATAAACTGTAAGCGAGCGCACACATTTTGTTGGCTACTGCAAAGAAGAATGAAGAATATTCATTTTTCTTCCTTCAAGAGTCATGGCCACAAAAAGCAAAAGACTGAGCTGCAGTAAAGCAAACGTATCTATAGTAGTTCCAGACATCAAAATCTGTTTTGAAAAATAATAGGTCTTATCCTAGCCTTCCTATTTATCTCTCTACTTTTCATGACTAAGGCTTTTGTACTTGATATTGCTCAGTCAGCAATATATTTAAACATATTCACAATAGTTTTTGCCAATGAATATACTCAGAAAAATTATTCAGCAGTCCTTCAATGTAAAATTGTCCTACTAACATTACCCGTGATTTGGCAATCAGCTTCACTGCACAGTATTTCGTTGAGCTATACCTTTTCTTCTTTGCTCACAATGGTTTTTTTTTTTCAAAAATCAGAAAATAAGTTTTTACACTTTGTGATTTGAAAATATGATCTCTCTTAAAAAATGGAGCTATTTTCTTCCCAGGGAATTTAACAAACTACCTGGAGCAGGAGACCATACCTTCAGTAATACTTCCACTGTGTTTCAAGAGCAGATTTGAATGTGTGGGGATTTCTGTCACATATTATTACTGGGGAGCAACAGGATTTTCTAGATTATTTTGGCAGTAACTGTAACAATGGCTATATTTCTTTTGATGCTTCTTTCCCAGATAGTTTATTTTTATCTTGACATTTTGCCCATCCTGTGAATTTCATCATGGGGAAGAAACAGCAGTTTGTCTCAGAGCAGTTCAATTTCAATCTCTAGGTGACAAGTTGATATTTCTTTCCTCTTGAAGAAGCTTTTAATATGATGTGTTAAATGTCAAGGAAACTCTTCAATATATATTGAACTTTACTAACCTTATTTCTCTTAATATTAATGACATATTGACAGCATGTTTTGAAAAATGAACACTTCTCACAGATGTCAGGATCCTATACTCGCTTTATTCCTACAGGAATCCCACGTTCCAGTTGTTATTGTTCAGAATTGTAGTAACTTTTACAATGACTTTTTTTTTTTTTTTTAACAAAGACTTTTACAGACTTTTACAAAACACATTTCATAAGTTTTAATTAATTATTGGGTGCTGACAGTGCTGATCTAATGGTGAAGAGATCACAAGGTAGTTGAGTAAGTTTGCAAGTTAGCTTTGAAGAATAATTTTAAATTGGGATCTGAGATTTCCAAAGCTAGCTCTGTTCTGCTGATTTATTGATCTTACAAATCCAGGTGATGAAGAGAGGGTATGCCATAAGTGCTATTATATGTGAGGAAGAAAATGGAACTTTTGTCCTGGAAAACAGCAAGTATCTCTAGCGGAGTCGATGTCCCGGTTCATGATAAGCAGTGCTGAAGGTCCGTAGGAGAAAATAGCTCCATGAAGACATTCAAAAAGGAAAGCTGATAATTTCTTAATCCAATCTCACAAAGCACACCCTAAAATAGGGCTTGACTGAATTGCCTGAAGGTTGGCCTCTGGAGCCATTTGCAGTGCAGCAGGCTGGGACACCCATCCCAGGTGCGCAAATGCAGGATCTGACGGAGGGAGATCTTCTGCACCTGCATCTGGCTTGTGGGAAGGATGCCCGTGGAGACCTGCAAGAGTACCAGCTGCCTGTGTCCAGACAACTGAGGTGAATCCCCAGTGACTGCTGCATATTCTTCTGGACCCCAGAGGTGGTTAGGCTGAGGTTTTAGTCCCTCAGTCACATGCCGCTGCTGGTAGGTAGACGCTTACATTGTTTTAATACACACCTGAAACCTAGCCATGATGTTTCCTTCCAAAGCAGATCATGTAACAACAACTTCTAGCTTCTCATCCTCCCTCTGTTTTGTTGCACCTCTTTCTGTTTTGTTGCGTGCCAATTACACATTCTTCCAGACATATTAAAAACAAAACCACGCAATATCATCCTCTTTGGACAAGATTCAACAGAGAATGTAAGTGGATACACTTCGACTTTGAACACGTTAAATCCAAGTTAAGGATTTGGTTGCGTTGACACCGAATATTTGCCAGGTGTTGACATTTTTTAGTATTGGCTCAAAATTCATTGCTTTTGGGTAACTTCTGTTTGCATCCAAATGTATTTGATAAGTAGGTTCCAGGAATTCAGACAACAGAATTGATTAAAACTTGGTTTTACTCTAAAATACCTGTAACAATTGGCAAGAAATGGGGTAGGGCTCAAATTTCAGTTTCTGATTTATCATTACAGGTCTGTCTCAGTGATATTTATATAAGCTGTCAAAATATATGAACAACATAACTTAGCTACGGAGCTTAAAATGCTGCCTTTTGTCAACCATTTATTTTCTTGCTCCTAGCTTCTGTTTCTGCCTTTGCTGAATAAATTATCCAGGCTTTTGCATTGACTGTATTGAATTGAAGGAAAAGCCTAATTATTGAACCTGAATTCTGCTGTATAGTTTTGTGCACATCTTACTTTCCCTTTATTTTGGTGTTAACTGCGGTTTATGTCCAATATAAGCAAACATGTAATCTGTATTACAAGGAAATATAATTTAATTCAATTGTGGTGATCTAAATATATTTGTGAGGCTCTTAAATTACACTGAAGCACAAATAACTACAAATAATTCGGTATGTTTTTTTCTTGCAATTAAAGAAAATTCCTGAGAATACCAGCAACAGATCTAGAGATACATTCATTTAGATTTGGTCGTTACTGTGTTTTTTAATAACTTTTTTTCATGTACAAAAAAAAAAAAAAAAGAAATCATTAGAAGAGAAAAAGCGTTTTTCATTCCCGTGGGAAGTCTGAAACATGGTATAAACATATTACACCTGTCTACGGAAAAGCAGTGCCTGCTCCCATTTATAGTGTATTGTACTTGCTCAGAGCACTAAAAGCATTTGTTTAGAAGGGAAAGCATTAGAGTTAGCAGCAAACAATGTGCAAACCCCATTTATTTATTTACTTATTTATTGTGAACTATTCAGAAGGATCTATCCTGTCTCTGAGCGTCTTCATGAATATTAAAAGTTTAACATAAGGATAAATATTCTTAGTAGAAAAAGTCATGATTGCCCAAGGCCACAGCGTTCCATCTCGGTATCACAGATAGGTTGCTTAGATCTTAAATCCCTTAGCATCAAGGGTAATGTTGAGTAATCAGATGTCTCGGGCTGCCCTCTGAGAAAAACCCAATAAACTATCTGTCATTATAATTCACAACTGTTATTCATACCAAATCAAAGGGAGTACACCTTTATGGATAAGCGTACATTTATGGATAGGTAAGGAGGTGTCAGGGATGGAGACAAGAACGTTGTGCCCTGGGGACTTCCAGCCCAGAAGAAGCTGTGAGACGCCCGTGCTGTGTCTAGACCGCAAGAGCTGGGGGCACATCTTGCTTCCCATGCCTGCCCATCACCGTCCTGCCTCTGCGGATCTCAGGATGTACCGCAGAGCACATCTGCTGGATGAACTGCAGCTAGCCTCAGCGGTGGAAAGACCTGCCTGCGCTGTGGGTGAGAGGAAGAAAACATGATCGTTGAATGCTGTCAAGGTCAGCACCACTCCTGGAGTTGGGGATGTCACCTCTCGGACAAAGCCACTGCCACTGCTACTACCGCTACCACTTCACTTTGCATATAGAAAAGCGAATAATTTTCAGAGTGTATTTCAGTTTTCTGGAGGGTGTTTTATACCCCTGCTGCTGTTGGGCCATGTCCACAGAGACGTGCTGGCTGCATAGTTAACGTGAACCAGGAGAGAGAGGTCTTCTTCTCTGGAGATATTCAAAACCCGCCTGGATGTGTTCCTGTCCAACCTGCTGTGGGTGACCCTGCTTTGGCAGGGGGGTGGACAGGATGATCTCCGCAGGTCCCTTCCAACCCTGACCATGCATGATTCTGTGATTCTGTGGAAGGCGGGAGAAGCCCAGCCTCCCTCCGGCACAGTACCAAGGCAGGGTTGGGGTCCTTCAGCTGCAAAATTCAATGCTTGGGATCAACGGGAACTGAAGAGTCATTAATTCTCAAGTTCTGGTCTCAGTTACGCCAGCTGTGAGGTGGAGCAACTCCACAGAATCCGCACAAGATAGCCTGGAGTTATGGGAGTGTGTCTGGGGGCAGGATTTGGCTCCACATTTGTATTCAAACAAAATGTTTGCCTCAGCTTTCCAGAAATTAAAGCTTCACTTAATGGCAATGTAACACAATTGGTTTGGTTTTTGTTTGGGTTTGTTTTTTTTTTTTTCATTGAACTGTATCCTTTAAGTATTCAGAAAACATTCTGTGGCTATGTATAATCTTGCAAACCGGATCAACTGCTCTCTTCCTCAGTGCTCCATTTAATGTGAGAGTGATGGAGAGGAAGGCATTGTTAATTTTAATAAAATTAACTCTGTAGTGTTATTTCAATGCTTTATAATAAGTTTATATGATGCCCCAAAGGCGGCTCTGTTTGTACTAAAGTATCTCGATCACAGTTTTGTTAGGGTAGAATCACTTGGCTTTATTTTCCTTTTTTTTTTTTTTTTTTTTAATAGCCTGAACTCAAGCTGTTTTGTAGCTGCCCTATGATACAAGTAGATGCACTCTTGGGGCACTGATTAAAATTCGTATGTTTTAGAAATACATTCCTATAATGATGTTGGCACAAGAGTACCTCTGAACTGTTGTATCTGTGCTATTTTCACATCAAGGTGCAAGCAGGAAATATTCTGAAGCGCAGATAACTTATATTCTTCTTAAAATACTATTCATGCATACTAATTAGTTGTAACCATGGGAAGCAGTATTAACAGTATACTTTTCATTTTAAACCAGGCTCTCTTGTGCTCCACTTGATTAATTGTCACAGAGTGTAATTTTATCATAGTTAAAACTAATTCAAGCCCATTTCCCTGTAGTAATATATATTTTTTTTGGTTTGCAGAAATTAATATTCCTCAAAAACTAATTAATGATCTCCAAAGAATCATTTGCATAAAAGATGTTAGAGTTTTACAGCAATTATGCATTGTATGTAACTCATTAAAAGGTCCATTTTCATTACTGGATTTAGTGACGGGGTGACAGGCGTAACCGCTCCAAATGGCCAGGCAAAATGCAAAGTGAGGCTGGGAAATCCTTCAGTCGAAAGCCATCAGTGTAGCCATGTTATTTCTCCGTCGTGAAATTTTTAGAAAGAAAATGGCTCTGAATTTAAGAGTAAGGTCCTTTGAAGGTTACCTCTTGCCTGATATAAAAACTGTGGCGTGTTCCTTCCAGCCAAAGAAGAACGCAGCTGATGGTGGACTCAGGGCCGGCTTCTGCTCCCCCCATTCTCACTGCGTAATACCTCCATCACTCGTGGCTGGATGTCACCTTCGCCTCCTGGACCACAAGATGCTGTGCGGAGTGGAAAGGGCGGCCACCGGCCGCAGGTCAGTGAGACTCGACGGCAACCACCAGCCCTTCCTCATGTGCCACTCACTCTTCTGATAAAGGGAGGAATTAGAAGCACCTTTCTTTTATCTTTTTGAAGTGATAGTTTGCGTAAAAATTTGGCTCAGGAACGGACCTGTAGTTCTGTTACACTGCAAATGGCTGTGCATAACAAACTTTAATACGCTTCGTTTGTCTGAGCCCTCGTTAAAGCCCACCAGGCTAGCTGTGCACCAGGCAGCGTAATTCATGGCAGACAGAAGATCCATTCATTATTCCTGCCATAATTACAGCAAGAGCATTATTGATAAATCAAACAGAAATAATAATTCTTTTGAAAAAATGCAGTGTTTGTGGCTTTCTAACGAAACAGGAAGATACCGTGTGTAACATCCATCCTCCCAATCACACATTTATTGGGACTTGCGAGACGCAGAACAAAAACGTTCTCACCTTTTCCCTGCATTTCAGGTATATATTTCATCTCAGGCAATATTAATATATAAAGAGTCAGACATTACAGCTGGAAACACGCATTTTCTCTCTTTCACCCCTGCCCCCACATTCCCCAATAAATCAGTGTTAATAATATCTGAGGTCCTAATCCAGCAAAACACTTAAGCACATACTTAACCTTAAACACATGAGTAGTCTCATTATAATCAGAGAGACTCCTCATGCTTTAAAGTTAAGCTCATATTTAAGTGCTTTGTTGAATCATAGCCAAAATGAAGTAGTACAAACCAAGGTGTTTTCGGCATTGAAATGCGACTACAAAGACGTGGCATGAACGCTGTCCCTTACGCTGATGAAAAAAAGCACTCCTGGAAGTGTGAATTACAAGAGCACTATTAATTCACCCTCGCGGTGTTTCAGTATAGCAGTGCCAGCTCCA
Source organism: Ibidorhyncha struthersii (assembly GCA_013398815.1). Lineage (NCBI taxonomy): Eukaryota > Metazoa > Chordata > Aves > Charadriiformes > Charadriidae > Ibidorhyncha > Ibidorhyncha struthersii. The sequence goes on along the minus strand of VZSZ01011436.1, from coordinate 764,343 downwards.
GGGAGGGGATTTTCAAGGCTGAATGTACATAGAAGTGCTAAGCAGAAGCAAATAGAAAAATAGTTAGCCTGGCGATCGCTCGTGATTACCGCGCCCACTACGGTTTCTAACATATCCAATTATACCTGTCTCTATCGTTATGGCGGCCTCGGTATTTTTCTGTGTTTTAAATCCCAGAGAGCGGGATTCCGCCAGGCAGGTAGTATCACAACGTTATTCGTACAACGGGTCCCTGACAGTGTTCCGGCTTATAATGACAAAAGAATTACTAAATAACACCAATCTTTTATCTGTTACCAGAAGGAGGTTATCTGGATGACATAATCAGGTCTTTTTTTGTTTTGTTTTTTTTTTGGAAAAAACACCTTTGTCTTCAGATTCCCAGAAAGGTGTTCAAATTGTGCAAATTTGCTCCAAGCAGGAGGAAATGAATACAAACATCTTCTTAAGACCTCAAATAAAATAAGCAAATTTTGCCTTTTCTTTTTTTTTTTTTTGCTATCTATATTTAAAAAGAAGCATCCAATGTACAATCCATTTCAGACTACGAGTGAGCCCAACGGTATTCCCGCTGGAATTTTAATATTTTACAAATGTGATCTAAGGCTAATTTGTATCTGCATATAAAATGAAGGCAATTAAAGAAGGAGGGAGGAAGGAGGATCTGATGTGGCCTCTCTCCTATTATTCTTGATTAATTTGGATAACTTTTAAGGGCTAATTATTTTCTCTACTAGGATATTTGAGGTAGCATTTCATCCTTCTGGGTATATTCAGTTGTACTTTAATTCTGCTTAAACCGGACTGGTAATTGCGGCGTTTGTATGCTTCTTGCTTATCATCATGCAAAATGCTTTCTCTCAGGACGGTGAGCTTTGAACTATGCAATGGCTATTTTTTGCAACAAGTTAGCTGGAACTGAAACAGAAGCGTCGTTATTAACTAAATCGTTGTCGGCGATCAAAAGCCCGTAGCATACAAGCGCTATTGCTGAGAATTCGGTCTGACTCATCATTATGTGGAAGATGAACTAAGAGTGCTGCTGATGTCTGGGTTACTGCAGGCGGCATTAACTCCTCAAGAAACTGCTCCAGTGCTGACGGTCTCCCTGAGCTTGGGAGCTTTGCCTGTTCCTTGGTCTCATTTTTGTGTGTGTGTGTACTCCGGTACTCCTCTTTTTCTTATTTTTTTTCTTTTTTTACCCCCAGACCAGAAATGAATACTGTTCCGTTCTCCAACCATACGCCACTGGAGCATGTGGCTTGTGAATCTGAAATGTTTATTTAGAGTTGCCATTTCGCTTGCTAAGGTCAGAAGGTGCCTGAAGTTACGCCCCCACACGCCCCTGAGCTTCTGCTGAATTGGTGTGAAGCCAACACAAGCTCTTACGGACCTGAGGGAACAGAGCAAAATCAGGACTGTAAATAAGACATCTCTTGTAATACCACTGAGGAGAAGGTCCAGGAGGCTGGACCTCAGAAGTTTTTGAA
>VZSZ01011436.1:568513-753925 GCA_013398815.1 Ibidorhyncha struthersii | reverse complement strand
TGTAATCCCACATTTGAGTGGGAAAAGGGTCTCATGACTAGATGGTGGTTCTGGGTAACTTTTTTTAAATTTTACTTTATATTATATTCCCCAGTGACAACGGCAGCTTAAACAGATTCTGATCTTTTTTTTTTCCTTTCCCCACTCTTCTCCCTCAGCTGTGTCAAAAGTGTTCACAGGACTGCACTGTGAACAAAATGCAGTAAGTCACCTGGGTTAAAAATACTCTTGCAGGAAAAATAATAGCAGGTTTCCTAAAGTCATTTCACAAAAGGGTTTACAGATTGTACAGTTAATGTGTTGGTGGGAATGGCTTTCCACGGATGAAGCTGGGGAGTGAAACCCGTGCAGGTGGCCACAGCCACTAAGAAAAATATTCGCGGTATTATGGAGTCCGTATGTGTGTTACTGCAGATGCAAAGATTTCGGTAGGTGTTTTGTGTTTTGCCTAAGTGAAGCCTAAGCATCTCCTGAATTTCAGTTTTAGATTTTCCTTCTATATTTTTTCTTTCTTTCCTCCATACTGAGCATGTCTCGTTCACTCAGGAAGACAAGTATGCAAGAAGGAAAAGGAAAAGATTGAAAATTATTCACTTGTTCAGATCTCTATTACAAGCTTAAATTACCTGCCTGTGGTATTTAACTTAAGGCTAGGTATCTATCTAGAGGACATGGGCATGCAAGAAAGGGTTTATAGCTTTGTCTGTAGTTTAGCAAAGTGCCTTTGAAGTAGGTTGACCACAGAGTAAGTAGACAGAAAAATTAGAGCTTGTTTAACTTGTGCTGAATGCAGGCAAATCTCTCTGTAAACAGTAGCTGTTAATAGTAATGGAAAATGCTTCTAATCCCAATACAGATAAGGTAACAAATAGGAATGAGCTCTTGTTTCCGTTATTTATAGCTTTCATGAACCAGGTTCTTCTCATTAACTGTTGGAGGGGCCACCTAAAAGTAACTGTAGGCCTAAAAGTCAAGCTCAACTGTCAGCTTTTTTATCTACTTTCTGGGAAAGGCAAAAAAAGTAAGAATGATACATCTATAGAAACTCCCAACAAGGAGACTGTCTTAAATGTATTCTAAAGTAGCTGGTGTTAAATGATACAGGGGGTGCCGGTCAATTCTTTTTTTCCTCTAGCTGGTTCTGTCTTTGCTTGCTTACAGCCTTTGATAGACTCTGGACGATAGGAGGGAATGGACACAGAGGCGGCAGCTCCCATAAGACAGTGTACTTTTTTTTTTTTAACATTTATTTAATAAAAAATGAGAATATTTCAAGTCATTCCAGAAATAAAATACTTAATTTCCACTTTCCAGAGGGGAAACAGCTTGTTTTGACTCATTTCGAAACATAAACGAAAATCGTCAATATTTTGAGGGAGGGAGAAAGAGGAGCTGAGAAGGAGAAAGGGAAGAGTTTTTTTGATAAAAAATTCTCTGTCATTAGGCTCCTCTTGACCAGTCAGAATGGAAGATGTTAAGGAGCTTGTATGTAATCCTGTGGGGACTCAACTCTTAGGGTTCTGTAGGAATCCACCTCTAATGCTCCTCACATTTCTTAATTGATGGCTTTGCATGGATTTATGCTTTTGATAATATTTAGTTTGATATCACTTTGTGTTGCCCTGACTGGGAATTCAGATGAGACTGACGCAGAGCGCTGGGCAATACAGTCGGCCTTATCTGAGTTCTGTAAAGACTGACTTTGAGAGGAGCGGGTTGCAAATGCTGCGGTCCCGGCTCTAAATTCCAGGACTCGGGTTTTGTATTCTAAATGTTGGAAATTGTATACATGTCTTCAAATGATTAATGTCTCTTCTTACACGGAAAAGCTGACGTATATGAGGAAGTGGAGAACCCTGGTGGGTTAGAGCCATCTGTGCAGATTCCTTTACTAAGAGAGGTGAAGGCGACTCCTGTATCGTGCTTGGTAACCTATTGCCATGACTGTGCGTACCAGCTTTTTTCAGCAAGTAGAGCATGGTAACACACCAGCTGCATGTTAAGACGTTGAACCTCATTGTGGGAGTCAGTTAGATAACTATTTTAATAAGAATAATCCTTTCCAGGAATATTTCATAGAGATGTGCCCTTAATGGTGGGGGTTATCTGCCTCATGTCTGTTCTAAATGTTAATTCTGACACAAACTCTTTCTGTAGTTCACTCAAGTCACTTCTATTTCCTAAAGAAAAGTTTCTGCATTGTTCATCCTATTCCATGCTGTCTATGCTATCCTGTCATAAATAATCTCAAACTCCTCACAGTCGGTTTAATATGTTTAAAGGTTTCCCAAACCCGCTGTGATTATCTAATCTAACCTTTTTCATAACAAAGCTGTAGGATTTGGCAGTATTCATTGCCGTTGAAACCTAGATAGCCGCATTTGAACTAGAGCGCACCTTTTGGAGAAAATAAAAAAATAAAAAAAAATCCCATATTGAATGAAAGCCCTTCCACAATTCTTAGAAACCTAATCATTAATTACTTTCAGATGTTACCCACTTTCTAGGTTGAAATTGTCTGGTTTCAGCTTCTAGCCATTGAAACGTGTTAACCTACATCTGCTAGACTGAGGTGCTCTGTTCTCCGTGTACCCACGAACAGGTTGTGATCAACTTACCTCTTTGCTTCTCTTTGAGATAAATACACTTACCGCTTGGAGACTTTTGGTCTGTACGTATTTTTCATCCTCCAGTCATTCTCTGCTCCTTTGGTAACTCCTTTTCAACATTTTTCTTGATCTGGGGATATAAGACTAGACATGACAGCAATCAAACTAGTGTTAGGTAGGTGTGCTCTTATTTGGTGTTCACCTACTTTTACATCTAAAGGGTTGTGCTATTCTATTGGACAGAGCATCATATTAAAAGCTCACATGCAGCCTATTAGTCGCTGTAACTCTTTAATCTTTTAGAGTCGCTATCTGGCAGAACAGACTACAGTAGTATGGAGGATTTTTTGCTGTTACCGTGTCTGACTTTACGTTTCGCCTTGTTGAAATGAACTGAAAGTTGAAATGAGATGTTCATGCCTCCAGAATACCATCAGATCCAGGTCCCTGCCTTCCAGGAGACTGATAATGATGTTAAACAGCAGAGAACAAAGAATATACACCAAGAAAGGATCTCTAGAAGCACAACTGAAGGTAGAGCTGCTTAGCAAAGATATCCTGCTCTTAGTGACATTCTGAGACATGAGTTCCATGTTTACGTTGTAGCATTTTAGTTGCCTAATTGGGACCTCCCGTAGCAGTGACCCCATCACCTTACTGACCCCCACATATTGCAGCAACATTCCGATCTTTCACACAGTTGCCACATTGGCATTTTGCAGATTGTGTTTCCAGGTAGTTGATGCTGTATCCAAAGATATGTGATGTACTTTAACCTTAGACTCCATTCCTGCTAACTCGAAGCAGAGTTTATTTTCAGCGGGAAGAGGTGCCAAAACACGGTACCAGGATGTTAAAAAATAAAAATCGCAAATAGCAGAGCTGACAGGCAGAAAAGGTTCCGGTGTGCTGTTCCAGAGGGTTCAGTCACAGAATTAGCCTTGCTCCAAGTAAAATGTCGGCTTCTAAGACATCTTTCTCTTGAGCAACCCAGGCTTGCTCTGATTTATCTTGATGGTGATCTACAGTCACCTGTGTACTCGAAAGCAGAGCACAGATCACATAGCTGGCATCCGCTACCGCTCTCTACTGCATTCATTTTGCAGATCAAGCGTTCAAAGTAACAGCTTCAATTCATAATAGGTTAGATCCAAGCAACAACGATATTTTCCCCATGTAAACAGTGATTGATGTCAAAGGAGGATCCTACTTTGGCAATTTTCAGTGCATTTTTTCCCTCATTTTGTATTCTCAGTTATTATTCACTGAGAGAGGAAAAATGCAGTGCGAACTAGTGCCGGGAAGGTGCTCCAAAGATAATGTTCGGGTTGAGTGGGGCATCATCTGACAAGGGAGATGATATTGACCAGTTCTTCCGTCATGTGGGAAGCTGGCATTTACTGCACACAGAAGATTTTTCCTTGACCTCTGCTCACTGCCAGACAGAGAGGAAAGAAGCATTGAAAATATGATTACAATTACCAAAATTTTAAGTCTGAGATTTCCCTGACATCGCTGCTGTCTTCTGAGTGGCACAACTAATAGGCATCTCCCCATAGATTAGTGCCGTTAAGGGAATTCCACCCATAGAATAACTGCTGGAACTGCATTCATACGAGCGTAAAATTTGGTCTAATTTCAATATATGGAGCTCTGATCTGTATATATCTAAGTGAATGTGATTACAGAATAGAGTTCCAAATCAAACTCAGGATTAATATCAAATTAATATAAACAGGAATTATGTCAAAATGGGTATGGGAGAAGACAGGAAGCGATTTGTCTTTGACAGGCTCATGGTCATCATGGTAGTCACACCATTGTCAGAAATACCCCGGTACTGATACGTTGTGTGTCCATGTCCTAAAGACTGTTACTCAAGAGTGACTCAGTCCATGTTCCACTATCCATCTTCTATGCTGAGTGCACTGGCACACCCCTAAGGGAGAAGAAAATCTGAGAAATTAAAGCCAGTATTATAATCACATTATTATAGCTTCAGTCCTTCAGTTCAAATCATGTTCGATGAGAGAGAAGGCTAAGGAGTAATCCAGGAAAGAAAAGGCAAATGGAGGGAACTAAAAAAATAAAAGAAAGGTACCTGCTGTGGCCTTAAGCCTGCACAAAACAATGAGGGCTTTGCTTATTCTGAGCATGATTATTATTTTTTTTTACCCAGTCATGCTGGGTAATCATGGCTAGATGATTCTACCTCTGCTGGTACAGTCCGTCCCCAGCTTCACCACTGACTTCTTTAAAGCCACATCACGCATGAAATGTCAAAGTGAAAGCAGAAGGAAGGGAGAGGGAAAAAAAATCCAGAAGGCTTTGGACACTTACTGAAAACCATCCCTTTCTTGATACGTTCTAAGGACTGGTTTTGTAGAAGTAGCCGCTAAAATAGCTGTTTATCACTGCACTGTATCCAGAGAGAAATGAGAGGTTTTATGAGCTTTAGAAAAATAAAAACAGCTCTTCTGTCAGGTAATGGAAAGGCATGTAATTGAGTATATTATCATCACAATGCATACAAAAGTGTTAAAAAACCTGTGTTTTTCTCCACTCTATGTCATTCTAACTACTGCTTCTGTTGTCTGTACAAGCTTTTCTAAAAGAAAAGAAAGTATGTCTATATTAGAGAGTCTACTTGGGTCGGTACATGTACCTTCATGCTTGCAAAGAGCTTGTGTGGGGCCCTCCGTCCCTGTCCTGGTTAGCTTCTGCACTGTTAGTTCTGTGGATGCTGATTTGTTCAGTCTAAGAGAAAACTTTCCTGTCTTTCTGTGTGCAAATACTCATGGCCTGCTAAAGCCACTGTAAGATATCTTATGTTTTCTGAACACGCTGTGCTTCTGATCATTCTCACCAATATCAACCGGTCAGTATCTGGACCAGCACAAGTGGTGAGCAGGATGCTCGCAAAGGCCATGGGAGATGGTAGGGAAGGATATTTCATCAACGATTTCTGAAGGCAGAATAGGACATCAGGGAGGAAACTAGGCGTAGTAGATTGAGAGTGAAAATGATGACAGCTGTTTCATGGCGCCGGTTATTGTGGGCATGGTATCTGCAGTGTACGTTTTGATGTTACATGTTTAATTCTAGCATGGCCAGGTTGTCTTTTGCTGGAAACAGATCTGTGATGTGTGCTCAGATCCTGTAGTTACGCAGCGTTGCAATGAGGGTGGTCATCTAAGCCCTCATGTAGGCTGCCATAGCCACGTGTATACTGGCTTCAGAGCTCCTGGTAGAAGAAACCACAGTTTTGCAGGGTGGTCATCGCCTGTATTTTTGACAGCCTGAAAGATGGCACTGCCTACATGACCACATGGGCGTAGGTAGAGCAATGCTATCAAGAGCGTGACTTCACAGGGTCTGTGAGAATGAGATTGTTATTTTTTTTCTGATTACGGCATTAAAGCGTAGAGGATTTTTCTGCCCTTGTACGAGTCATTACGAGATGCCCTTGTCATCTTGTGGCTAGTCTTCAGCGCGCAAGGAAAATGAGAAGTGTCTTGTGGGGATGTTTTCTTGATTTCCAGGTACGCCTCAGGGAATGCAATGCTGTGAGCTGTTTTACTGTATACATTCATTAGTTTACTATTGCTTCTTTAAAGACTAATTGTGGTTATTGGTCTTCGGTTTTCTTTCCCTGCTGTATACTTTTTCCAGGAGTCCAACAGGCCTCTTTCTGCAGAAGACAGAGCAGAGTACTTGCTGTCCTCTTTTAAAATTCACAGTGTGGTTCGCTAGATGGGATAAATGTTTGCTCTTTATGATATCTGTATTTCATTTCTAAGCATTGGCTTTTTCTGAGTGGCTCCTAGTGAGGCTGTTGGCCTGCCTGCACTTCGGGAGGAATTTCAGATTTCATTAGGTCAAAATCAGTCAGCTGGACCAGAGGGATGGAGGGAATGGGCTAAAACCAGAGACGTTATTTTAGGGGCTTGCATAGTAACATCAGGGACAAATCCTCTGCAACTAACCTTCAGCAGAAAAAGGGTCAAATCTTGTAGCGTAGGGGGGAATGTTAGCTATCCATGGAGAGGAGATTCAGATTGATGGCTTGCTGAGGAATGGAGAGAAGTGCTTCAGGGAGGGCTGTTCTGAGTTTGTTCTCACCAGTTGCCTTGAGCTGCTTTGTTTTCCCACGTGTAGTGTTCTCCCCCAGTATACCTTATGGAAGTGATGTGGTGGCGTTGGCTTCTTATCGAGCTGTAGTTACAGCTGTTGGTTTGATTTTGCTACGGTTTTCTCTCTGAGCCTGTTGTTCCCTAATCAAACTCTCGGAGTATGGCCTTAAGGCTCCTTGTCCCAGTGCAGGTGCTGTTTCAGTGGGGTGATCTCTTCCAGGGGTTAAGGGTCCTTCCTCTATCAATTTTTTTTTTTTTTTTTTTTTTTAAAATGGGCTTCCCCTTTGGTGCTGTCTGTACCTTCTGCCTGTTGTGCGAAACATCTGACTAGCCCTGGTGGAGGGGCTGCCGCGCACAACAATTAGCTCTGAGTGGAAGGCTGGGGCCAGCACACGTTTGAAGTCGTCACTGAAGAGGGATGGAGGCGAAGCATGCCAGGGCTCGCTGCTGTACAGGCATCCTGAGGCTTATAAAATGCTCTTTTCTCTGTGTGGCTGTCCATTTAAACCTCGCTGGAGAGTGCGTTTCCCGCAGTCGTGTTTGCTGAACTGGCATGACAATGTGGCTGGGATTCTCTGGCAAGGTGACGGCGCACTGAGGCAGATCTTTATATACGGCGAGGCGAGGACCATCGAAATTGAGCTGGGCGAACAGAATGATTAAGCAGCTGTCTGTGAACCTACGGGTGGCCTCCAGGGCATTGGAGCTCAGAGAATAAGTGCTCCAAACAGAAAATAGAAACCTGGGCAATTGTGAAATGACACTCGAGAGGAAAATAAATTCAATATTTTGGTCCCAGCTATATTACTGCTGTAAAAGAAATGGTTTGAAAACTGCCTTAAAGCAAAACTTGGCATGATCCATATGAACATTTGAGATGTCCTGGGTTCAAGAGCCATGTAACATGTTCGTAAAGATTTTGTGTGAGGGTGTGTCATGGTTTAACCCCAGCCAGCAACAAGGACCATGCAGCTGCTCATGCAGTTCTCCCTCTTCCCCAGGAAGATCAGGTAGAAGAGGGAGAAAAGGAGGGGAAAGGGAAAGAAGAAGAAGAAAAAACAAAAAAAACAAAAAAAAAAAAAGAAAAAGGTGGGTTGAGATAAAGACAGTTTAATAGAATAATAACAGAAAAGGAAAATAACTGTAATAATAACGATAGTAATGATGACACAAGTCACACTCACCACCTGGTGAATTGGCACTGTCCTGAGCAGTGATCATGGATTCCCCTCCCTCTGGTGAACTCCCATTTATATTCTGAGAATGACGTCTATGGCACAGAATATTCCATTGGCCATTCTGTTGTTCTGTCTATGCTCCTTCTCAGCTTCTATGTGAAAAGAGTCCTTGAAAACTATAAACATCGCTTAGCAACAATTAAAACAATATGCATTATTGACATTCCTGTCACAGCAATCACTAGGAAGAAAATTAACTCTTTCCCAGCTGAAACCAGGACGGGGTGGTAGAAGGACGAGAAGCTGGGTAAGAGACTGGTTATCAGTGACAAACCTATGTTAGACTACAGACAGCAAGTATAAAATGTATTATCCTGGATCTGAAAAGTCAAAGTTCTTCTGTCAGATTAATTCACGTTTTAAAGACAGACATTTTCACATTAAAGAAAAGTTAGCCCCCTTCTTTTTAGAATGCTATTTGAAAAGAACTAAGAAAATTAAAATAAGGATAAAAATTATATCCTAAAATTAGATCAAATTCAGAAGGAGTATATATTTTGTTTTTTTGTTTTGGAGGGAGAGATCAGGGAGGCCATGTGGATCGATATAGTCAATGCGAATAATTAATTCATTTAGCATACCAACTGTAGGGTCTCTGCACATAGGCTGCTTGTAATTCAGCAGCTACAATGACTTGGTTCTGTCTTGAAACACAGCACTGCAGATTCTGGTTCCATTTTGGACAGGAAGCCCTGGCACTGTGTGTATGCAAGGGCGCAAGGGAGCAGGGCTGAACCCTTTAACTCCCTGAATAGGAATTTAAACCTTAATGTGTTTATTCTTAGACCAAGAATTTCACTGATCCGACAGACCCCCTCCCATTTTGTGCAGTGTTGGAAACAAATACCTGATAGAGCAAATCACACAAGATTCATTGGGGGTGGAGGGCCCTGGAGGGGGTCAGCTAGGGTTGTAAGCTGTTTCTTGAGAATTCAGTAGTATAGGTAAGAATATGAAAATTCATTCCAAATGTTGGAGACAGATGTTGCAGCTGCTACCAATATTAAAACTTTCTGGGCATCTAGTGTGTAATGAATTAATTTCGGAATATAATTTTTGTGCGACTTGCAGTACTTCGGCTTAGATGACATGTCCTGAATAGGAATGTAAGAGGATTTAAAAGTAAAGAATGACTAAATAAAAGCAGACAATAACACATTAGAGTCTATTAAATGGCAGTAAGACATGAACAAGATTTGTTATTAAGTGCTATTGCATTTGTATCTGGATAGTCTCAGATGCTGAGGACTTGTGTCCTTCCCAGTATAGCTCTAGTGCTTTTTATCTAAACCGTTTGAGGCCAAGATTAATACTACTAGCTATAAATCTCCTGGTATTTGGCCTAAAGCAAGTCTTGCCTTAACTCTTTGTCTCACGTTTGTATTTGTGGACTGATCTATGCTTCTTTGAACACCCTCTTTAATGAGTTATTTGTTTTCCTTTCCCCATCTTTCCTTTTCTCTCCAAATTCTCCCTCCCTGCTTTGAAGTACTACTTAATTCCTGTAGGAGCTCTGAGATGACAGACCATATAATCCTCCAAACACAGGGATTGTTATTGATACAGGCGATTGACTAGTAAATCTTTTTGTAATTTTCTTATTTGCTTTACCAGGTACCTGTCCAAATGATCTGTTGTTCTGAGGACCTATTTGTATGGTGCAAATGAATACTCATAAATAAAATTCCCTGCTTACATTCCAAACTATCAGTCCTTGTAATGTCAGATGGTTGTATATGTTTTAAGTCTCACTTTTAGAACTGTTGTTATTGCACAAAAGGTTGAGAACTTCAACCTTTTATAACCATATGTGTGCCTTTTATGCTGCAAAGGAAAGCCTGAGGATGGCTCAGAGGCATCTTAAGAAACTATTTCACTCTTCCTACCACTTTTTTAATTAAAACAATATTCTCGTGATATCTTAAACCAGCCTCTTGTGATTTAGGGAGGGAAGAAAGAGTTCTCAAGCCATGGGTCTGAACCTTTGGGGCCAGGTAGAGAGGCCTTTTCAGGCACACTTCTCCCTCTGTTCTGTGTATCTGTAATAAGCTACTTAACATTCCTCGATGAGTTTAAAGGAGAAAGCTTTGTTCTCTCCTCTATCTATTTTCAAGTAAGTCACACAGAGCTTTCAGGAACAGCATCTTTCTCCCTTGTGTCAAAGTCTCTGTGGGATGAAAGTGAAGCCTTTCTGAAGAAGAGTTATTACTGAAGCATCTTATAAGAGTGTCAGAACAAAGGGCAGCTTGTTCATTTCCTCTTATTAGTTAAGCCTACACTAAAATTCTTTCTGCTTTCTTAGTGCCAGGAGTTTAGACTCACAGTCATACTCGTATATGTCTATAGCATGCGTCTCTGTCCCGCCACACGCACAACACACGACATTAGATTTTCCTCCTTAATTAAGAAATGCAACTAAAGAAACTCACAATTTGAATCAGAAAATGAATGTGGGACCCATTTCCTCCATCGCTGTCTTATAAGCTAAAAAAAAAAATAAATAGAAAAGAATCATGACCTATGATAAAATTTCTTTAAAGTAGGGCAGGTAGAGCTGATGTTTCTATTGTTTTCGTTTACGCCTGTCACCTGTCTTCCTAGGACTCCATCAGTCTCTTAAAAAGCAAACTGTTCTACCTGTCAGCTTTCATCAGAAAACACAAACACATCAGAAACTGAGCTTGAAAAAAATGCTTGCCTGTGATTTGTTCATTTTCACACTAGACTTGAGCTACACCTTATTACTTTCTATACATGCTGTTTTCCCATTCAGCTTGGGATTAAAAAATACATATATATTTATTTTGGGTTTGAGTGTCACTACATACCCTGCAGTGCTGTAAATATGAAACTAGAGTAAGAGAAACTCAGGATTCTGCACAAAAGTAATGACAGCTGAGCCTCCAAAGTCCTGATTTCTGTGTTTAATATGAACCCCTGCCACCTTGGTCTCCCAGAGGGACATAAGCAGTTTTAAAGGTATCAGTTTACATACTTCTAAGTATGGAAGTGTTTTTGCTTACTTTGCTATAATTATGTCAGCACTTCCACTGCCAACTCTTTATTTTCATGGGTATAACATTTGACTCTAGAAATGATTCTGGCTGAACCTTTTAATTTAATGTTGATCTATACCCCACCCTGCCGCAAGCTGAAGTTATTATACAGGAGCAGAGAAAGAAGGAGAGGAAGCAGCACTTCTTAATACTGTGTGCGATCAATTGCCGTTCCTATGATTAAAAAGAAATAGAACTCCCAAATCCATTTGCACAAAGGCAGCTCCTTCTCCGCAGCTGTCTGTTTGGCTGTGTGAATCATAGATTCACAGAATCCCAGGTTGGAAGGGACCTCAAGGATCATGTGATTCAACCTTTCTTGGCACAAGCATGGTCCAGACAAGATGGCCCAGCATCCTTCTTAAAAGTGTCCAAAGTTGGGGCATCCACGACTCCCCTGGGGAGGTTATTTCAAGGGCTGATTGTTCTCAGTGTGAAAAATTGTCCTCTTGTGTCCAATCCGAATCTCCCCAGGAGTAACTTGTACCCATTACCTCTTGTCTTTTTAATGTGACTCCTTATAAAAAGGGGGTTGTCTTCGTAGGCACCCTTGAAATACTGGAACATGGGGATAAGGTGTCACCTGAGCCTTCTTTTCTCAAGACTGAACAAATCCAGTTCTCTCAGCCTTTCCTCATACTGCAGGCTTCCCAGTCCTTTGATCATGTTGGTGGCCGTTCTCTGGACCCTCTCCAGCCTGTCCACATCTCTCTTGTATAGCGGGGACCAAAACTGAACACAGGATTCCAGGTGTGGCCTGACCAGCACTGAGTAGAGTTGGGTAATGACTTTGTGTCTGCCGGTGATGCTGTTGTTGATGCAGCCCACCATCCTGTTGGCTTTCTTTGCCACAGCAGCGCACTGCTCACTCATCTTGAGCTTGTTGTCCACCAGAACCCCCAGGTCACTTTCCACAGAGCTGCTCCCCAGCCGGGTAGATCCCAGCCTGTGCTGCACTCCTGGATTATGTTTTCCAAGGTGCAAGACCTTACACTTGTTCTTGTTGAACTTCACGAGGTTCTTGTTAGCCCACTCTTCTAACCTACCCAGGTCTTCCTGCCGGGCAACTCTCCCTTCTGAAGTGTCCACTTCCCCACTCAGTTTGATGTCATCAGCAAACTTTGTCAGGGAACCCTTAACCTCATCATCCAGATCATTTATGAAGATATTAAACAGCGTTGGGCCCAGTATTGATCCCTGGGGACCCCACTTGTGGCAGGTTGCCAGTCTGAGACGGAGCCATTGACCACCACCCTCTGGTACATGTACCTAATGGTGACACTTGAGCTTCACCTTTGGAAAGCGGAGGCACAACGTGTCTCACTGCAGATGATTCTGTCCCCGCAATTGCAGAATAGAATTTGTACATTACAGGAGATCTGTTTAATCCTTCATGTGAATCTTATCATTCACGTGAATTTACTGCAGCCTTTCCTAGTATTTTTAACCCCACTAAATGGTATGTCTTTTCCTCAGGACCCTCTCTCTGCACTGGCGGACCCTCAGCTCTCTTCTGTGCAGCCCTCTTGGTGGTTCTCACCCCGCCGTGTCCCAGCCAGCCTTCCCCCAGATGAAATCAGATGTGGGGGAACGGTTCAGAAACTCGGGTCAGCGGTTTCTCCCCGTAAGGAGCCTGAATGGGGCTCTGCAGCTCTCCTGGTTTTCCCTGTGCCCGAGCAGGCATGCACTAGTCCAGAATACTATTTATTTGGCTTTTCCAAGAAAAGCCCTACTGAGATGGCATTCTGATGCGTGTCTAGTGCAGTGTAATAAATCACCTGTGGCGGGCACAGTCCACTTAATTAAAAAAACCCCAACCAACCAAAAGCTTTAACCTGTATTATCATTGGAGTATGAACTTCTTACTCTCTACACAAATTTACTCTGAACTCTGGCCAAGCCTCAACTGCTAAAGAAATACAATATTAAATAATAAATTCAAATGGACCAGTTAGTCCATGAAATTGTGTTCAAAATAGGTAATGAATAGGTGTCACAGAGCTTATGTGCCTCCTGTACGGCTAAATGAGAAGGTTTCCAGCTACGAGGAATGTTACTTAGCACAGGGAGACAAATGATCCCAGCTCACATCTTCTCTCTCTGTGCTGAAGGACGGGGTCTTGGGTGTCTCATGGTGAAGGTATATTGTGGGGCAGCTGAACAGAATGGTTGGCTGGAGTGTGTTTCCCAAGCTTAAAAGAGAAGGGGAAAAAGCAGGGATGTTATGTAGGAGGGGAAAAAAAAAAAAGCAGCACTAATAGAGACAAATGGTGCCTATCCTTGAGATAATTAACAAAATAGCTATTTAAATCCAAAGAAAATGCAGAGAAGAAACAGATGCTCTAGATTCAAATTGATCCTCCTATTGATCAGATTGATACTCCAGTAAGCTGAGGAGTCAGAAAAAAAACCCAACTTTAGAAACCAAGGATTTGTATTGAGGTTAAAGATGAAGAAGACAAAAGTAACTTCTTTGCTCCTCTGAAAACTTCAGAGGTATTCTGAAACTGTAAAAATATTTGCTCGATTATCCAGATGGGTTTTTTTAATTTAAATGTTAAAAAATAAACTTTTACCTAGCAAAGTCATAACTCTTGTGAACTCTTCTACTGAAATTACCCTTTTGAGAAACCCGTGATTATGACTTCTGACACTTTGCTTACTAATAAGACCAAAAGAGGTTGAATGTTAGCTTTTGACTAGCTGTCTATTTTTTTCTATTCATGTTTATTTCAAATGACTGTTTAAAAAATTACTCCCCTTCCCCTGAAAATAAGGCAGTTACTAAATTTCTATTATAATATGTTTCTGATATGTTTCTAATATAATATCAAATAAGGCCATGATAGCTTAATCTAGGTTTATAATATATATTCCTATGTATTTACACTAATGAAATCCAAACTAATCAGAAAGTAAGAAAACTGTTATCAATGCAGTTAATAAAAAATTACCATTAATCAACAGTATGAGCCTGGAAAGCAGAACTAATTTACAGTATCTACGATGTTCACCATGTTATATAGTTTAAATAAAAAAAAAAATCTGCACACTTGGAATTTATTTATGATTCTGAGTGGATATGTTATTTATGTTCATGTGGTTTGTACAATGAAAAATTCAGAAATAAAATCCAGGTGATATAGGCTTTCATACATAAATCAGAATTTTTTTTTTAACTATCTTGCTCTCATAACCTGAATATCAAATACCTATAAATATCTGTGATATAAATTCAGCAGCTGCAGGCACTTAAATGACAAATTTAGTTACAGTATTCACAATAAGACTGAAGAGCAAATAGTTCAGGAGCTCAGTGAATGTGAGTTGTTTTGTGTTCTTTTTCAATATCTAAATACAGTAATCTTCACTGAAATTTTATTCAAGGCCCACATATCCACTCGTATAGCATCCAGTAGATAATGATTAAAAGAAGAATTTTGACAAGAGAAACATTTCTTATACTCTCTCTAAAGATGTGCGATAATTTCATTCCATTACAGTTTTGACAGAAAAGATACGAAACCTTTGTAAATCCTTTGTATTAAATAGTGTAGGAGTCATATTCACTAGAAGTTGTCAAATATTTATTCAAGAATAGATGGTTTCCTGTTCACGGGGGATACCTTAATATGACAGCCTGTCAGAGAGTTATTGTAATGACGATTGCAATAAGATTGTGTAGATTTCTGTTAACATTGTTATTGTCTAAAAAAACAGAGAGAAGAGGGCTCCGGTCACACAGTTTAACATGGCAGGCTATTATTTGTACTAATTGCACTAAAAAAAAAAAAATGGAGCGAGAAATGTTAATGGTCTGAGACACTGCATTTGAGATATATTTTGATTTTAGACCTAATTAAGTTTTGTGAACTTCAACCGTGTGTTGTTTTTCCATTGATTCAAATGGTGGACCAAAAGCTTTTCTTTATATAAGAACCTGGGGCCCTGAACCAGGTATATTTTTGATATAGTCTTGTTTATTTGCTGCAACTACTTACGAAGTTCTACTTCCCTGAATGTGTGTGCGTGTGAGGGGGGGAAGCATCCATTGTTTTGTTATTTTAAACTTCCAGCCACCCTGCGCAGAAGAGGATGTCTCCTGAATTCTTTTAAAGGTCTCGCCACAACTCCCTTTATCACCTTTGATTAAGCAGGAAACTTCAGTCTTACTCTAACCATGATTTTTTTTTTTGACCACTCGCGTTAGGAAACTAAAGGCCATTATTTGCTTATCCAAAAAATTGTTGCTTTTTTGACTCCTTTCAAGGAGTCCTCGGCACATCCCTTGGCTTTGATGAAATGTTTGATCGGGCCCAGGCTTCCGCTACCACTTCTCTGCTCAACAGTGCCCTGTATCGGCACACAACATGTTTTCTGTGAAATTTCGTTTTCATGTGCTGGTAACAATTATTTTTGTTACGCCTATTGGGTGCTGAAAGCTTACTCCACGTGAGGGCTCAGATTCATCAGGAACTGGAAATATTTTTCAATAATCAGAACCTGCCCAGGAAGGGTAGGCTTCAGCAGAGACATGAGAGAACAAAGCTGAGTGTTCAAACTGAAAGGTCAAGGAGACAACTGGTGCAGAGGAGATCATTCTTTGGGATGATGTTTCTGTTGTGGATGAAGCCCTCTATCCTCAAGTGAAGAGCATAGGAATAACAAAATAGAGAATGGAAAGTGAACAGATTGTCATCCATAGGTTACCAAAAAAGAATCTAGGTAGCGATGTATATGCTTTTTACGTGAATATTGTGATTCTAAGAAATAAGATGCGGGAACTGGGATGTCTGTTCTGAAAAGAAAGATCCATAAGCTGGCTGAAGCCTGGTGGAAACTTTGTGGAAAGAAGAATTGGATAGAATGGAATTTGAGCTCTGAAATGAGGTAGTTATTGACCTTCTGTTTAGAAGGCTGATGCTGGCTGTGATATGTTTACAAAGACCTGACAGGCATTTAGGGAGAATAACAGAAAACTTTAGTTACTACCAGGTATTCCTTGGGGGTGACGTTAAAATGATTGATGGCAAAACACAGCCTTACCTCAGTAAAGGTTTCTGGTGGATCCTACAG
The DNA here is from genome assembly GCA_013398815.1 of Ibidorhyncha struthersii. Classification (NCBI taxonomy): domain Eukaryota; kingdom Metazoa; phylum Chordata; class Aves; order Charadriiformes; family Charadriidae; genus Ibidorhyncha; species Ibidorhyncha struthersii. The sequence continues at coordinate 737,813 of VZSZ01011436.1, read as the reverse complement.
AAGGTCTGCGGTCCGTTCAACACACCTATGCTGGAGCCACTTTCTAAAGGACCCTGTGAACTGTATCCTGAACATGGTGATGCCCACTGCTCCACGAAGAGTTCCCACCTCACACCCCTAGCGGGTGATGGAATTGGCTCTGAGCACAGGGCAGCGTGTTGGAGTCCCTTGTCCTCTTCCCTTGGGCAAAGGTGTGGTGGGGCACAGGCAAGAAAACGGAAGGGATGGAGCGTAAGGAGATTCCTGTGGTTTGGTTTAGAGGTAAGCTGGCTGCAGCCTACTCATCCTGTGTGTGTGGGGTGGTGGAGGAGGTCTGGGGGGCAGAGGCTGACAAGGAGCTCTGCGGCCCCAGGATGTAGGCAGGGACCTATCTGCTGGAAACGGGGGCAAAGTGGATCTCTGGTCTGGCCGGCTCTGCCTACTCGTGGGTTCTCAGATAATCTGTTGTATGCTTGTCCTGAGGATGGTCTCCAGCTGTAGTAACATCTTCACATACTTCCTCTCTCTTGGTAGTAGTGAGCAGGTGGTAATGAGCTTGACCGTGAGCAGGTAGGTAGGAAAGACAGTCTGGAGTCCTCACAAATCTGGCAAGACGAGAGTGCAGGTCAGTCTTTGTACAACTGATATTTGCAGAAGGAATGTCATAACCTCAAGGCACCTGCACCTGGCAGGTTAAGATGAGCACATCGCCTTGGATACCGCATGGATTGGTAGCATATGGATCGGTGATACATGTGACCAAAGTATGACTGGGCAGTGCAGTCACAGAAAGACTGTGAAATGGGTTTGATGCCATCACTGTTTATGAGGGAAGAAAAATTAGAATTAGTTGCATTATAAAGACATGTAAGACAATAGGCACTTATTTTGGCATCAGACTGATAGAATGATACATACCGTATGTGCCCAGTCAATCAAAGTGCTGATTACATTTTTTTTATTATAATAATAGCAATTATATTAGGTAAACAGCACTCAATACAGCTAATTCAAAGACAGGTGTCAGGAATAAAATCTCTTGGTCAATTCATTGAGGGGAAAAATTTTAACAGCCAGAGAAAATCCAGAGGCAATTATGAAGCTGACAATGAATGAAAATATTTCCAGTATTAAAAAATATCCAAAACTGGCAATTGCTTTTGTTTGTGTGTTTATCTTAAATTCCTCATTCCCTGTGCAGGCTGAATATTGCAACACTGAGTGCTTGAAGGTAAAATGGAATCTTTATGCACACAGAAGTGATTTCATTCTTTTTTATTTTGAAGTTGAGATAAAAGCGATGAATTAACAAAGGGGAAAGCAAATGGACTTACAAAATGCTTGAGTTTTTACAGCAGTAGGTGATATCGATTACATAGACAAAGACTTTTTTTAAAAGACATAATTTGAAGGTGATGGTTTCTTTCAAAATAAAAAACAGATTGTAGCTGAAATCTATGGGGAATCTAGCTGGGGAATCTATGTTCTTTAGTATTAATGGTATGAGTTGAGGATTATAATACAAATTGGAAGCAAAGGGGAGGTAGGGTTCTTTTCTATGGATTTCAAATAGGATGTTCTGATTTTGCTTTGTAAGTGCCATGAGAATGCTACCTTTAAGGACTTTAATAGAGTAGGAGGAGGTAGACAGGATTCCAGACAGATCTTGGAAAAGAAAATCCTTCCTTGTATGCATTTCATATGGTGCCAATGGACCTTACATGTGCTTTATGACAGTAAGGTAATGACTCAGATACATTTAAGGATTTACAGCATAGTATTTATTTCCCAAATTTGCTCTCTTCAGTCTCGGATTCTTCATGTTTCCAGAAATAGTTAAAGGGAGGCCAAAGTGCTCTTCCATCATCTGTTGCGCACTCATCATAACTCCCTTGGTCTGAAATGCTTTAAAGATGTCTGGTTAAGACTGGCGAGGACAGGGGAGCTTGTTAAAAACAAATGAAAGCAATGCCTAGGCATATGAGGTTGGTTCATTGTTTCTAGGGGAAAACATTTATTTAGAGGTTGAAAGACATGTCATCTCTGAGTTAGCAGGTGTTAGCAGGACTCTCAGAAGTCGTCTTAATTTTCTTAGTTTGACGTGAAGTTGTGTTTCAGAAGAAACCCTTTGTAAAACAACACTTTTTTGCCTCCCTGGAATCTACATTCAGTATTAAGACCCTTGACACCAAAAGTTTCCCACGAGTCCTCCAGGGCATACAAATGTTGGCTTCTGGACACATCTGCAAGCACATACATTTTGTCAGCGTTGAGTGCAAGCCTAAACCCTGTTGGGAATCAGTGTAGACATTTCTTGTGCCCATTTTGTGTTTGAGTTCCAGTCATGTAGGCACATGGAGCATGTTTACGGCAGTGGGCCATGAGAAAGTGCAAGTAAAGGAAGTATTTTTTTTTTTCTCCCTGCCTTTTCATGAAGGAGCATCCTTCTTCCCCATCCTGTACTATATGAGTCAGAGCAAATAGGGTTCCCGTCAAAGATGGGAGAGACTTAATTTTGCTCCCATCATGTATCTAAAGAAACTCAGTGCAGTGAACTCACCAGAAACCCATATTTTAGTGTGGGGAAATATCTTGATTTTTCTTTTGGGGACACATTCCTTGTAAAAACGATTGAACATTCATCGGGTGAAAATGATGAGACAGACATAGCAAGCAAACAAGCAAATGAAGTTATGGCTTAGCATTTCTAGCTTTGGCTGCAATTAATGTATGATGTAAGATACCGAGAGCAACAGACTAGAACCATTGTGTTGTTCTTCCTTTATCCCTAGGCTATACAGAGCAGTGAGCTTGACTGCTAGGCAACCAAATAAAATCATGTCTGGTTGAACTCTTTCAGAAAGAGATTGGATACATAGTTCCAGGAAGAGAGCTTGTGCACTCCTGTCTTTCGCCTTCTACAGCCTGGGCTGGGCAGAAGTTCATCTTTGACAATCCACCTTTGTTACTGTGGGTGCTCCCTGGCCTTTGAGCTTTCTCTTTTGTTCACACATAGATTCCCCGTACGCAGAAAGTCTTCAAAATACTGGCAGTGATTTTACTCTTCTCTGTTAATCTGTTTTCCATGGGTTTTTCCAGGATAATGGAATGGATTTATGCCTGAGCTATTGAGACAACAAGTACAGAAGTACACGTCACGTGTTTAGGCGAGTACTTTGGGGAAGACATACAAGCTTTGAAAGGTTACTAATTCCCATTTTTCTTCAAATAGAGCTCTAATTAGTCGCCCACATCTCTGCTATTAAAAATGGCCTGCCAGATTCTCAGCTGGTGAAAACCGATAATACAGATTTAATACAGATAAAAACTTGGCAGACTGGATGAATAAGTTAGGTATTTTCCAAAGGCAGATTTACACTAACTGCAGTCAGGTTATGTTTTTTACTCTAAGATAATTTATAATAAAGATGCAAGACGACAAGGCAGAAGTATGTTCAGCGCTTTTCAAGGAGCCATTTGTCAAAATTGACCTTTCTTGTGGAAATATATACAATTATTAGTCGATTCAGCTATCAAAGTTACTTCAGGAAAGAAAAATTGTGCCTGTCAATCCGCATGGTTTTGCTGGAGCCAGGACTTCAAACCCGTGGCTGTTGCATTGTTCTTGGAAATGCACGTAGGACTCAAGAGGACACCAAGCAACGCTTTTGGTTCAGTACCATAGTAACATATAAGCAAACTGTTTCTTTCTCGCGTGCTCCATGTCACTTAATTCCTTAAGTCAGGACACTTAAGTCCTGAAAGAAAAAAAAAAACAAAAAAACGTTGTTTCTTTTGCCCGTGAAGGAAGGCTTCATAGGAAAATCCCTACAGAGGGCATCCAAATCCCTTTGACCATGAAATGTGGCATGGCCCACAGAAGGGCAACGGAGCTGGTGAGGGGTCTGGAGCACAGGTCTGATGAGGAGTGGCTGAGGGCACTGGGGGTGTTCAGCCTGGAGAAGAGGAGGCTGAGGGGAGACCTTCTCGCTCTCTACAGCTCCCTGAAAGGAGGGTGCAGCCAGGTGGGGGTCAGTCTCTGCTCCCAAGGAACAGGCGATGGGACAAGAGGAGATGGCCTCAAGTTGCAGCAGGGGAGGTTTAGGATGCATATTAGGAGAAATTTCTTCATTGAAAGGGTTGTCAAACATTGGAACAGGCTGCCCAGGGAAGTGGTGGAGTCACCATCCCTGGAGGTATTTAAAAAAGGGCAGACGTGGTACTTGGGGATATGGTTTAGAAGTGTTTTTTTGTCAGGTCAGGTTAATGGTTGGACTTGATGATCTTAAAGGTCCCTTCCAACCTAAACGATTCTATGATTCTCTGATTCTATTTGCAGAACACCATGGTGCAGGATATTGTGGCTGACCCAGGGAAAGCCACCATGGCGCTGGAGTAACACACAGTTATGCTTCTGTGCTCAAGACACAATTTGGGAGCCGCCCTATTCCTTAATCCCTTGCTTGCACAGGAGACGAAAGCTCTAGTTCTCTTTCTCCTGCAACAACAGTTTTATGAAAAAGGTGTTACTCATTTTTTTTTTCTGTGTAGTTAATCAGATTTTGCACTACAGCATAGGATCTGAATTTAGAAAAACTATAATCTGTGATTTGGACTGTATGATTTTTGGTTCACAGCCATCTCTGTCAGAAATAATAGGTTAGCAGGAGATGAACTTGAAATGGTGGTGATGATATTTCAACAACGCACACTCAGAGCAAATGAATTAATACGTATAAATAACTTAACCAGGGTTTACATTAAATAGAATTCTCTCCAAATGCCAGGTTATCTAAATTCCACTATTAACAAAGCTGTAGCAATCATTTAAAAACCTGTATCACACAATAGCTAAGTATCAAGAATGTAAATTATAAAGCTAAGTGAGTACTGGTAATACAGAAAAAAAGAAAGACAAAGACTATCACTAAAGAAACATCTATAAAGCTTTAACAGGAAACCCACATCTTCAATGAAAACACAGCTTAAATGAAAACATCTAAGGAGCGAAAGTGTTAGACTCGCAAGTCTGTGTGCACACTTAAACCTCTACCCTTCATATGTAATGGTTCCGTGTTGATTCACTGTTGTGAATGTAATTAAATACTTTGATATGCAGATGGTATTGCAATCAACATGAGATAAATCTGGAGGTAAATAAATCACCTGGATTTTATTGATTGCCTAGAGACTAGTTTTTACGACCCGATTACTTACAGTGCAAACAAGCAAGGGAAAGTGCCCATCAGTGTACATATATATATAAAAATATATTTAAGTCTAAATAATAAATTGATCCAAAATCAGAAGAGTGTGACTGACTGTGAGGAGAGAGAGAGGGAATGGGAATGAAAAGGGGGAATTCTTTAAGAAAAGTTTATATATCTGACATCTATACAACTACAGTGAAAAGGAGGACAGCTTTTGTTGAAAGCCTATGCTTGTTTCGGGGACCAATAATGACAGCAATTAGAAATAGAGAAAACCCTAGAGGGTTTTAAGGTAAGGTGAAATAAGTTAATGACTGTTATAAATGGGAAGATTCATAAGGAAAAATACCTAAAGATATCAGGGAAAAATCCATAGCTGGTGTTGCTAAGGATAATATGAATCCGTTTTTATAGCGTATTAGATGCAAAATGAATCTTAGGCTTGATATGAGCAATATAATAGGTGGAGATGGTAAAATTGTTAGCGATGATGTAGCAAATGCAGAAGTGCTGAATAAATATTCCTTTCTTTACTTGGAAAAATGGGGATAATACACTCACATAAAGTACTTTCTGGTCCATTAGTAACTGGAAAGAATAAAATGAACTACAGGCCAACCTTTTAAAATCTACAGGTCCCCATAACTCGCAGTCAAGAGTCCTAAAATAGTGTGGCAGGTACATCTGTGGCCTGCCGGTGATAATTAATAATATAAATTGAATATCGGCTGTGGTATAGGATGCCGAAAGAATGGGAATACTGCGCTACTGTTCAAAGAAAGTGAGTGGAAAACTGGGTTGTCCAGTCTGATCATGCTAACAGTCAAAAGTGATACAGGGTTTGAATTTTAAATGGAAGAATGTTTACATAGTCAGTAGGAAGGGGTACAATTTTATGGAAATCGGGACATCTCAAACATATCTGACTCTATATTTCACAAGTTTGTGTGCTTTGTTGATAAAATTAGCTGTAGATAATCTGAGATTTCTGTTGTACATTTGACAGTGCTGAATAACTGTTTAAGAATTAAGTGATATAAATTAAATGAAAAACTCAAAGGAGACTGAGACAGTGCTGACATAACCTGGCACAGTGATGTCAGTGAAGAGTCAGCAATGCACGGATGAGTTTGCAGTGGGGTTTAATGGTACAAAATGGCTTCAGGGATAATCTGGAGGAAAATATTAAGTCATTTTTGCTAAAATTTGAAGACAAAAAAATATCTGGGAGTACTGTCAAGAGCAGGATCAATATTGATCTGGTTGCATCCAAATGCAAAAGTGTATCCATCGGAAAAAAAAAAGAAAGAAGGAAGCCCCTATATGTGGAACGATGGACGGAATAGCAACTCTGAAAGGAATTTGGCAGAGTAATATACAAGCATTTCAATATGAGCTTCCTGTGTGGTGTCACAGTGATAGGACGAGAGGAAATGGGTTCAAGTTAAGCCAGGGGAGGTTTAGGTTGGATGTTAGGAAAAAAATTTTCACTGAAAGGGTTATCCAGCACTGGAATAGGCTGCCCAGGGAGGTGGTGGATGCGCCATCCCTGGAGGTATTTAAAAAAGGGCAGACGTGGTACTTGGGGACATGGTTTAGAAGTGGGTTTGTCAGGTCAGGTTAATGGTTGGACTCGATGATCTTAAAGGTCCCTTCCAACCTTAACGATTCTATGATTCTATGACTTGAAAGCATAGAAGGGAAAAGAAACCAGGGGAAAAGTTATGATTATCTATGGGACTGAAGAATACCCTATCCTGGTATGTTGTCACTTTTAAAAGAATGTTGAAAAACTGGAAAAACACACAAAGAATCTAACTAATAAATCAAAAGCTACAAAGGACGCCTTAAAGAGCATAATGAAGATGAAAAGAGAAGCTGCAAGAACTTGTTTACAGGGGGAGAAGAGAGTATCGAAAGCTGCAAGAGAGTAGCAAAGAAACACAATAGCAAAAACAAGGCTGAAAGATGAACAAGAATACAAATAAAATTTAGAAACACATTTTTAATAGTGATAACAGCTCACCCCTGGAACAAGATTGATGGATTATATATTTTAGTGTGCCAGCAGAACAAGATGGTATGCCTTTCCTGTAAAGATATCTCACCCAACCAAGACTCAGACTGAATGCTGATTTAACAGGATGGATTAAATGGCCTCCAACTCGAAGAAGTCAGAGCACAGGTTTATTCCCGTTTCCAACTGTTGAATGTGCCAACAGGTTACATGTTTTTATATGGATTTTTTGAATGCCATAGGGATCAGTTTTCCAACATTACTGTTCTAGCAAAAATGACCCTTAACTTCAAAATATGGAATCTCAACTGCAAAAAATCTGTATAATAATTAAGCAACAGAAAGGGTATTGGAAAAAATATTTGGAAGAAGAATCAAAAAAGTAATGGAATAAAAAATCAGAGAAAATGCACTAAAAAGTCAGGGCAAGATCACAGTTATCTGAAGTATGAAAAAAAAAGGATTGTGCTGGAAGAATAAAATCATAGAGTGTGATCAGCCCCAAGCCTACTTTATCGCTAAGAACATCCCTGTGAAAAACTAATGTGCTGTGTAATGGCCATAACTGTATTAAGAGCTACAAGGAGAGCTAAAAATACCTCTTATCTTTGAATTGCTCTGTAGCATGGGAGATGTCACCTTGAAGGTAGGAAGAAAACAGCTATTTACTTATTAGAAGAGCAGGAAATAAGGCTTTGCCGCAGTGGTGCAAAGTGGGCATTTCCCAATTAAGCCTGGGGTAGTTAAGGTACAAGGGCTTTGAATAGTTTTGCTGCCAGCAATTCCTAGCGGCCTTGTTCACTTTTATTTTTTAATGGTTTGCCAAACTGAGTGTCCATTCTCAAGTGGATAGTGTTTGTGACTAACGATGGTTACAGCACAGGGTCAAGCTCAAGAGTGGCAGTGGAAAAACAGTACAATACTATATATAACGATCTCTTCTTGCCCCACAATATGTACCAACAACCCTCAGAAGGGTTTTTTCCCCTTCAAATGTATGTATTCATATGTCTTAGAAAATCACTGCTGGGTACCAGTTGTACACAACTAGGACTAAAATGGGGATAAATGTTAGGGAATTGCTAACTGAATACGGCACTGGAAATGGTTAGGAAGGAAAAGACTCATCAGATGACTCCCTCTGAGAGTTTGTTCCTCTTCTGAGAGTTCACAAAAATGTCTTAAGTGTTAAGAAAAGTAGAAAAAAAAGTATCGCTCATATAATTGCCGACTCACTGTGTTAAACAGTTTCCTTTTTACAGTCTCAGTATTTAGTATTTGTCTATCTTCTGGTGTTTTAGAATAATGGGACTTTTGCCTCATTCGATTTAAGAAGTGATGGGTAATGAGTCTGACAGTGGCACTGAAGCTAAAATACATTTGCAGTATATATAAATTTGGCTAGCTGTGCTTGAATTAAGTTTTAATAAAAAGTAAATTTAGAAATAGTTTCCCTTTGGATATTATCACCAGTTGGAATAAGATAATTAAATTAAATGACCATGTACTCCCTTAAGGAAGCTGCAGTTTCCTTTCAATCAGTCTCTTAGATACCGTGACTTTACTTTATAACAAAGCAATTATTACAGCATCTAAAAATGGATTTATTTCTAGATGGCATTTAAAAGAATATATTTCAAGTCACATTTAAACTAATAGCATAGAAATAGATCTGAAGAACTTGAACTTAAGAAAGCATATTTCTGCTGTGGCTGTATCTGCTTTGGCAACCTGAGGTTTTACTTGGAGAAATCTTTATGTAAGAAGCAATTTGCTCAAGGTGAAGTTTTCTTGCTCAGATACATAGGAGGTTTACTCATTTCCTGAAGGCTTACAGTACTTACTTACTGCAACGGTCTAATAAGCTAATGACCTTGCCATAAGCTTCCTCGCTAAAAACTGACATTTATATTTGTATGGTTAAATAAAATATGTAATGAGGGAAAACTCGAAAAAGGACTGATTATGATTCAAATAAATGTATCATAGATTTTATCATCTTTACCGACAATCAGAACCCATGTGTAATGACGACGTCAACTCCAATCTCTGTTAAATTGATCTCCTTTTATATTAGGCTTGATGACTCAGAACTACTGTAACAAAATGAAATAACTGTGCTGTATGTTTCAGAGTGGTGGATCAGAGAGGTAACCGCACTTGGTTATGTTATCAAACCATGATGTTGACTGTTACAACCATCAGAGAATTCCTTGGTAGTATATAAGTATCTGAAGTAGATTGTAGGCGATAATAAGGTAATACTGAAGTGGTATGGCACCCTCGAGCACCAGTGTAAACATCTGCTCCTTCAGTTAACTTGGCTTTTTAAGATCCTACTTTTTGTACTAAAATGTGTTTCTAAAAAAAAAATAATATTATTGATAGACTTCCAAGTAGGGCATATTAAAAATACTGGATAAATAAGTTTTGAAGAGTGTTCCATTCAGCTGTTTTTGTTTTTAAATTAGCACGTGTTGCGCAAACAGCTGGTGAGAGGGTACCCGGCACAAAGAGGGGGAATTAGGTATGTGGAGGGTACTGAACCCAAGAAACTGGGCACCCTTCTCTGATCAGTCTCCGTCTGGTGATGATAGATATCAAGATCAGATGTTTTAGCTCCAACCGTCGCTGTGGATCACACTCATCACATTTTGAAAGGTCCTGTCAAGTTTTCAAGAAGTTTGTGCTTTCTCTTGGGATCTTTACTGCACAGGGAACTGTGCTGCGTGAATACAGTTTTGTTATTGCAAGTAACAGGTCTCAGTCTTTATACTGACTTTGCAACGCCTCACGGATGAGCTTTGTCAGGCTTACTGTCCTTAAACTTTCCTTGCCCTGCTTGGAGTTTTGAGGGTTTTTGGGGGTTTAACTGGAATTTTTCTAATGGCCCGGTGGCTATGTCTGCTTTGTTTTACTTTTGATTAATTTTTGGTATAATTAGGATTTTATATTGGTAACAGTCCTAGCTACCTATGTTATGGAGAATGAATTATTTATGGCTCCAACCTAATGATAGGGTGTAGAGGAACAAGGGAAAAGGATAACAGCAGAGGCCCCGAAAATGGGGCGATGGGCTGCACCGCAGGGTGTGGTGTACCGGAGTGAAACATAAAAGAGTGAGATGGGCAAGTACCTAACAAATATAAAACGCATGACATACAGCAACTCTGGATGCAGAGTCAGAGAAGAAGGAACAGACGCAGATTATGTTAGCAGTTGTGGAAAAAACCCAGGTGGGTTCTGGAGTGAGAAGGAGGAAACCATAAACATCATAGTCCTCCCAGGAGGGTGAGTGTGTCATCAGAGAGTCAGTGTATAACAATTTTAGTTGTATTATTGATTATTAAGACTTTTTCCGTAACTGTTTTTTTTTCTGTAATTTGATCTGAATGAGTTATTCCTTTATTAGACAGTTAAGTTTTCTATAATTTTAACAGTTATCGGCATTACATTTAAGGTACGTTTCCCTTTTACTCAAGGCAAGATTTGAGAATAACAGAACGTGTGTGCATGGCACAATGTAGAGATCTTTGAGCAGCGGAGCAAATTTAATATATCCACATAAAACTTTTAAAGTATAATGACATATTAAAGTCTAATATGTTTAGGTACAACACTGGTGATAGCATTAAGTTCTAGCATGGGCATATCTACACTGTACTGTAGTGCGTGGGACAGCTAAATCTATTACCTTCAGTATTAGCCTAGCGTGCTTGGAGAAACACAAAGAATTGCAGGAAACAAGCTGAAAATACCCACTCCTGGGATTACGACTACAAAAAGCTGTATACGCATTGTATTGCGTCCATGAGAACTGGGGAACTGGTGGAAGTTTTCTCTACAGAACAGACCGCTGCACTTTTATCTGATATTTCAGCCTAACACTTAGTGCCCTGTGAGAGCCCATTGTAGGGATAGTTCTCATTTTTTGACATAGTTCTAAATTTTTGGACCGTTGGGATTGCCAATAATGGCTGGCTATTATGGTGGTTGACTTTGTAATGGAAACCCAAGTATCACAACATTTCATGTGGGCATACAAATACCAATGACACCTAGATAAAGCTTCAGACAGACAGATATAAAAATAAATTGCTCTAAATTAAAATGACATCTTGTGAAACAGTTCAGAAGAAAACTTTTAATTCTCTAGTTCAGTGTGGTAGGGCATTTACCTCCAAATGAAAGCATAAAAGTATTTTTTAAATGAGATTATTTTTCTTTTTAATTATCCTTTCACTCACACACTGCCCCTAACATCCCAATGTCAAGAAACACGGGAGGTGAAATGAGTGACAAGTGGCAGTACATGAGGGCTGGAACTAAGGGACTGTGGTTCCACGGGGGTTTGTGTCTTGCAGCCGAGTCCTAACCTCATCTGGAGGTTTTCTTGTGAAAGAAACCTAGTGATGAACAAGATCCTCGGTAAGGGATACTACAGGCTTTTTCCACAGAAGCCACTTATTCTTAACAAATTTGTATAGACTTTGTTATGCACAACTTACTGATCATATAGCCCTCTCTCCTTCTGGTGCTTGCCTGAAATCAGTCAGTGCACTATGAAATTACTGCACAAAGTAACACAAAGACAGACATACACACATATATGTGCAGGTAATATCTTCACGCATACGTTGCTGCCCTGAGAAACTCATTCTTCCTAAGGGGTAGAATTAGTTTGAACTTGCCACGAGAGACATTAGTATAAAAGTTTTAATAAGTCTGTGCGACTTGGTTTGTCACTGAAACAGGTTTTTTTTTGTCAAACCAAATATGCCATACATTTAGGGAAGAAAGCAGCTCAAAGATCAGTCACATCCCAAGTGCGTCAAGAGTTATTAAGAGCAATTTCTATTTTCAGCGGTGATACGCAGTCAGTAAGCGACGTAGGACTCTGACGTGACCAGTCGTGCATGAGTGCATGCCCGTGGCCACACCACAAAGGCAGTGTGGAGAAAGCTGTGTGATTTGCTGTGGTGAACTCTAGTTTGGCCACTCGTTTCTAAACTTCTCCTTTTTTTGATGTCTGATTTAAACCTTCTGTATCTTTATTAAAATTTTCCCTCAAGGTTTCACATCTCGGTCATTACCCATCTTATTTTATTTTTATTGGTATATATCATCCTGTCTAGTATCTGTGCACAGATTCTTTGGTTTCGAGTGACAAGTCTTTTATTTGTATTGCTTCCCTTAGGGAAGGAAGAACTTGGTTCTTTTATTGCTGTCTCTGTAACCATAATATTTTCCTTTTTCCGACAAATTTGCTCAAAGTCAGAGGCATCCTACAATTCAAGTATACCCCGATACATGTCCAGAGCTTAACCATACCTGCGCATATCGGAGCAATATGCAATTTTCAAATGTCATTTCTGTTTCATAGTTAGAATTTTCATTCACAAGAAAAGCCTTTGGCTCTCATGGCTGTGTGGATAACTTTCACAGGTGGGCTGAGCTGAACGGTGGCTGTGCCTAAACCTGGAATGAGACTGCAAGAGATATACCTGTGTATAGGTGTATCTCCAGTGCCCGTACTTTATGAGAGCTGAGGAAAAGGGGAAAATGCCTGCACTGGGAATCTCATAAATTCTGGTGACCTGAATCTCTGACATCTTCATAGATTTATAAGAGGCTGAAATCTCCCTGCTCTACTCCGGCTGTTCTTTGACAAGGGCATGTAGTGATAGGATTGAGGGGGAATGGCTTCAAACTGGAAGAGGGGAGATTTAGATTAAATATTAGGAAGAAATTTTTTACTTTAAGGGTGATAAGGCACTGGAACAGGTTGCCCAGAGAAGTTGTTGAGGCCCCGTCCCTGGAGGTGTTCCAGGCCAGGTTGGACGGGGCTTGGAGCAACCTGGGCTGGTGGGAGGTGTCCCTGCCCAGGGCAGGGGGGGGTGGAACGAGATGATCTTTAAGGTCCCTTCCAACCCAAACCACTCTATGATTCTATGATTCTAAGCGGGGGGTGAAAAAACCTCTCCTTATCCTAAAACATAAGCAGAACACTGTGTGTAACGAGGTGTGCAATCAAATGCTGTAAGCTCTGGTGGAAGAGGAGCAGCCAGCCCCGTCTGCTTGCATGAAGCATGCCGCATAGGCAAAAAGGGTGATGTGCCACCAGTGGGTCTGTTAAAAATTAGAAACTCCCAATGAAGCCTTCTGTTCACTCAAATAAAGACCTCTGTTTCACCTTCCTCCCAAGGCCATGTACAGGCTAAGGTCTTCTGAAGAGTTAGTAAGAAGCGGAAGGAAATTCTTAAAGAGCCTTCATCATTTTCTTTCTCCTACAACTCAGGAGCTATCTTTTCACTGTTAAAGCTGTGGAAGGAAATAGTGATTTTTTAAAATTATGTATCTACATTCCTGATTACTGCACAGGCTTGTAGAAACTCCTATGATGAAGCCAGATGGCTTCATCACTGACAGTTCTGCCACAAGTTCTTTTTAACTGGACTAACAGCAGTTAACTCTTGCAGAAAGGCTACCAACGGCGGTTAATTTCTAAAAGCTTCATATATGCAAAAGTGTATTTAATGCATAAATTCCTCTGTCCACCAGTTAGTTGTAGTTTATGCCTATCAGTATCCTGTAGTATTTATCTACATAAATGGTGTGTAATATTACACAGGCAGTCTCAGTCTTTTAAGTACTGCCCGTAATGTCCTGACATCATTTTGCTCATCTGCATTCTGCTTTCTGACTGCTTTTAGTTGAGTCTTTGTGATAATATTCTGTCTCCAGTCTCATCGTTACCATGTACTCTGGGCAATAAACTGCAAGAGTCCATAAACTAAAACTATTAAAAAATTAATTAATTTGTTCTGCTTCTCAGTATTTTCTCAACAGTATTGGCATTAATTTTACACAGCTTTTAAACCCCACAAGAGCCCATGCTTAAATTTACAACGTATGCAAAAGCAATGAGTGATTGGCACGTTTCTTCAATCTCCCTTACGCAGTTTAATCAAATGAGAAAGCAGTTTTGTATCAGGGACCTGAACTTCCTCCTTCCAAAATAATCCTATTTTCTGGAAACATCATTTGCTTTAAGTGCCCTGAATGCGTTTTCCCTTGGTTTTCAAGCTTGTGTCCTCCATTCAGTCCTGGTGGTGCAAAGTTATATCCGCAATCTCTAATGTTTGGAGGCTCCTGTGTATCTTTTAGCTGGATCTCCGGGCCCTGAATTAGTCGAGGGGCCCGTGGTGCAGGTGCTTTATACACACAACTGCTGTTTCTAGAAATTTGCAATCCAAAGCCAAGTGCTTGGCCCATGGGCTTACCCACTGCACTTGTGCTGCATGCGAAAAACAGCAAGGAAAAATTGGAATTATTATTTCTGTTCATCGTGACGGAACTTAAGGACAGAAAATTTCCCTCCATTTCAGTAAGGTGCTAAGGTAAGCACATAGTTACTTTTAAGTAAACACTTGATCTAATTCCTATTCAGTACGCTTATACAAATACGTTCTCGGCATCTAAATGAATGAAGTAATTCACAAGCTTTAATGCTTTTCAGGATTCTGTTCTTTTCAGTAGTAAACCCTTCTATATACAAAAAGAAATATTCATGAGCTTAACGTATACTTACAACTGCACTTCTGAGCTTGGGCCCGAATGGTTTGTTTATGATCCATACTTGAGCCATGAACTGAATTTCATTTCTACGATAGCTAATCCAGCCTTTACCATAAAAACCTCTCTAACGATGAATTTACGTATGCGAGAATTGCATAAATGAGTGAAATTCACATGTGAAAACTCTCTTATTTTGTACTGAAAAGCAATATTGCAGAAAGACCAATCACACAAACGGACCCTAGAGAGGCTGAATCCACAGTCTAAAGTATGTCTGTAATTCAAGCTCTTCTGAGGCACGGAAATGTTTTGTTGTTTTTCTTTTTATTTAAAATGGAGGTTTCATATTTACTATTTTACCTTTGTTTATGAATCTAGCTATGAACTTAAGTATATGAACCCACTTTGGCTGCCACTGACTAGCTAGCACGAGTGGTTTTATAAGCCTGGCTCTTTCAGGTGTCTTCATGTCTCCAGTACCTCTCCTGTGGGTATTAAGATTTTTACACGTCCTCTTCATTCCATTCCTCGACACTGGCACAGCGTTCTGTGCCCTCCAGCCCTCCGGTACTCCTTGCCCTTAGTGTGCTATTAAATTTGGCCGATAGTTCTCCCATTTGTCTGCCTGCCTTCTGCAGAACTCTAAAACCTAATTCCTCTGAGCCTGGAGCTCTCACTGCTTTGTATAGCTCTAATTGCCTAATTACCTGTTCAGTGCACAATGGGGAAGAATTTTAACATTTTCCTTCCTCCGTTTGGATGTTGGTTTCTGTCCCTTTCTTACTCTTTTTTTTTCCTTTTTCTTTTTTTTTCAGTCACGTTAACCTTCTCAGTCTCCAACACCAGAACATCCCATCCATTCCCTTTCTCTGTTTGCTTGCCATAACTAAGTAGAAGACCTTTTTACTGTATATCTTGATTTATCCTGTTATCTCTATATTATTAGCAGCTTTGCCACAACCATCGTTATTAATTTTCTACAGCCTTTAATATTTTTCTATACACTAATCATTATTTTCTTTCCCTGGACATTTAGGTGTTTGATAAAGCATATATTTTTCTCTAAACACTTTGATTTGTGTTATTTATGCCCACACTCTGCTTTATACCTGATGTATTTTTACTAAGCAGCATTATTACACATGCATCATTTGTCTTTACTAAGTGTATCTTGTACCTATCAGGTTGGCTTAAGGAAGTTCTATTTTTACACTATTTTTACTCCGATTACAAGCGCAGCAATATTACCTCCTTTCACAGATTCTCCTTTACCTTTATGTCTTCAAACTTATCCTCTGTGTTACTTCATACCAAGAAAACCACTCTGGTGTTATTTATTTGCAGAGTTGGATGTGAACACTATTTGGTATTATATGTGTGCATCTACCCGTTCTTCCAATCTCATTACCACACTTAATGTACTCCAGGCTTTACCTAGGTAATAAAAATCTCCCTTTCCTTATTAGTACTTTGGCCTTTTTATACTTTTCTTTTATTTGCTTAGTCAGTTTATAGTCTACTTGCCCTTTCTTTGTTGAGGAATTGTAATAGATTTCTGTAACTACTATAGTTTGCACTTTGAAACATCTACAATCTCAGTCCATAAAGACTTAATCTGATGTAGGTTTCACCTGATCCTAATAACCAATAGTGGTAAGTAGATCTAATAAAGACACGCACAGTTAGCAAAATATATGTCTTCTACTCTTTGCATTGCGCATTTATGCCAGCTGATACTCAGCGATATAAAATGCTGTGGTAACCTTCGATAAACTTGCTTCACAATTCACTGGAACCTGACAATTTTCATATTGCAATGCGTCCCGCAGCTACGGAGATAGGTACTGACCTGCTGCCTGTTGTTCTTTGGAAAATGCTATTCTAATCACTTTAAAAGAGGTAAGTGGGAATATATATTGAGTTTGGTATGGAGACCCATCTAATGAGAAAAAAAAAGGCCCCTATCTAAAGAAGCAGCAGTCTTGTTTCAGAAAGACTGTGATATTTCAAAGTGTATTAAAGATGCATGTAGGTACTCAGTATCACTCTTTGGTATTACACAGCTGAAGTTTGAGATCACTATATGAGTCTCTCATGTGAACACTATTATTAATTCCAATACATGTTCAGTAATGCTGCTGAAAAACTACTTTGTTTCATATTTCTGCTGAATTTATTTTGCACTATCTCTGGGAGATGTATTCCATCGAGTTTTTGTGTTAACTTTGCTGCAAAAAATGTTCTGCTATAAGATTTACTGATTTCTAGATTGTAAGGCTTTCTGCAGCATTATTTCAAAGCCTTTCTGCTGAAAATTCAAAAAATTTAATTTCAACAGCATTTTCTTTTCTGCAAGTGAAATTGTCACAAAATGCAAAACAAGACAATAATAAACAACATTCAATAGGACCACACGTGACATTCTGTTTTCTGAAAAACGAAATAAGAAAAATGTTGGTGTTAGAAATATTTTCACCAGGCCCACTCTTCTCAGAATGCAGGGGATGCAGATACTTTTTCCTACTCTGTGTAGGAATGTGCCTTAGACAATGGTTAGTGGTTTATTTTCTCTCTCCAGCGTTACTTCTTAGACTAACCAGTCATGGCAATCGTCACTTGCTGTTTTCCAAATGGAGCATAAAGCTCTTGTCACTGTAGAGACGAACATTTGGTATTTTGTCTCTGAAACTGTCCTGTTTCCATTTCACCCCTTTCAAAGTATACATCCGTTCATTGCTCTCCTTAAACTTATTTGATGCTTTCTTTGGTACGGATCATTGGTATGGATCACTGTTCACACATCATTTATTTATGTCTCTAATATATTCCAGCAGCAGTACTTCCCTCCCTCCCTCCCTCTCTCTGTTTCTCTTCCTTTTTTAAAAAAGGATAATCTCACTATGCTGACAATCCTGGTTTTAACACCCTGTGAAAAATAATGTTTCTTTTAAGCAAATCAGCGTTGTGCCATGGTTTGACATCTCACTGTCTGATTTAAAGCCAGTTGAAGATTTTAATTCCCTTTCTATGCAGTCTCTGACTGCCCAGTGTATTTTATTTTACTTTTAATAAACAGAAAGTTGGTTTAATGTATATTTTATCCTTATTTTCTTTTGAGCATATTTGCAAGTCAACCGTTAGGACTGTTGGTTCTATTACTTTGTAGATTTTTTATGTGTCCTTAGTTTCAAGTGAACTAAAACCACCTTTTAAGTTAAGGTGTTAACTGCTATTTGCAAGGTGTGCTTTTTGGTGTTAGTTGAGTTCATAATGGTAGAACTAACCTTCCTTGCTGAAATGCTTCCTGATGTAGCAGACCAGGCACCGTGCAGATGGTGGAATCAGGGAAACATCTCGTAATCTCAAGAGACGCTGGAGTATGTCCATAAAGTACAATGCATCGCTGTGAAGAAATCCCAGAGCTCTGAACGAGATGGTTTTGGAGCTGGAAACATTATGTCATGTGTAAGGTAATTGAGGACCCAGACTCGGCACTATTGGATATCATGTGGATACATTAGTAATCTTGGCACTATTTCAGTCATCTCTAACACAGGACTGCTACTGAACATCTGTTCTTAATTTCCTATCCATTTCTAATCTGTGGGATTAATGCTGTACGCTTGAAGAACTACTGTGCAGGCTGTGTTCTGTGTAACTGGGAGGGTAATCTGGATTTGCGCAAGCAGGTGTGTGTTTTTAAAGAGTTTAAATGACAGTTCTGGGAAACAATTTTACCTCCATGACAAGCTGCTGACTATAGCTGACATGCCCCTGTTAAACTGCAGCCCCTTCTCGCAGCTGATGGACAAGCCAAGAGTCAGACCTTTGCCAGCAGTTCTCTGAGTCATAAACTCACAGAATGGTTTAGGTTGGAAGGGACCTTAGAGACCATCTCGTTCCAACCCCCCTGCCCTGGGCAGGGACACCTCCCACCAGCCCAGGTTGCTCCAAGCCCTGTCCAACCTGGCCTGGAACACCTCCAGGGACGGGGCATCTACCACCTCTCTGGGGAACCTGGGCCAGTGTCTCATCACCCTCAAAGGAAAGAATTGCTTCCTAATATCTAATCTAAATCTACCCTCTTTCAGTTTAAAACCATCCCCTTTGTCCGGTCACTCCCTTCCCTGATCAGGAGTCTCTCCCCAGCTCTCCTGGAGCCCCTTTAGGCACTGGAAGGGGCTCTAAGGTCTCCCTGGAGCCTTCTCTTCTCCAGGGTGAACCCCGCCAACTCTCCCAGCCTGTCAGCCTGTCAGCCTGTCAACTCTCCCAGCAGAGGGGCTCCAGCCCTCGCAGCATCTTTGTGGCCTCCTCTGGACCCACTCCAACAGCTTCGTGGTGGGGCTTGGCTCCCCAGCCAAGCTTAAGGTTCAAAATCTCTTTCTAACTCTCAGTCATGCAGATTCAACCGTAGTTGTTCAAAAAACTTTTTTTTGCTCTTTTTTTACACAATCACCATCACTAAATTCCCCGATTTGGGGGCAGCTCTCAACACTGCTGTATAGATGGGGTTGATGTAGTAATTGCAAACACATTACCCGAGTAATTCTCTACTTCTTCTTTCCACAAATTGAGGAAACAATCACAGTGTCTCTGAGAGTAAATAATTATTAGCTAAGCATTTACTGGATGATTTGTGTACATACATTTTAGCCTGTGGCTTTGTGGATGACATATTGTTCCCCTTTTTTGTACAGTTTGTAATCAATTAACAAAGCCAATGCTGTTGACTTGCATTCTAAAATTTTCAAAACAATGGGATAATCGTTAGTATGAGCATGTAATGATAGCACATATTTTGACTATATTCACAGAATCACACAGAATCACAGAATAGTCAGGGTTGGAAGGGACCTCTGGAGATCATCTAGTCCAACCCCCCCGCCAGAGCAGGGTCACCTACAACAGGTTGCACAGGACGGCGTCCAGGCGGGTTTGGAATGTCTCCAGAGTGGGAGACTCCACAACCTCTCTGGGCAGCCTGTGCCAGTGCTCCACCACCCTCAAAGTAAAGAAGTTCCTCCTCATGTTAAGATGGAACTTCCTATGTTCAAGCTTGTAAATTCGGTAATATTTAGACTAGAATTTATTTTCAGTAAACATGGATGAGAGTTTGATACCAGAAATAATGTGAAGTAACCATTCTTTTCACTATACTGCTAATGAATCACTGTACCTATATTTTCTAAAGTCAGCTGAGTGTCTTCATTTTATGCTAGAGGAGGGTCTGTCCTATAAGCTCTTTCTTCAGTTGCTTTCTTTGAGATCAGCCATCTGCTTCAGACAGAAGATGTCAGAAACAATTACTATGCTGCAGCAAAGTGTTTTCTTAAGTACTCCAGATTTATTTTTGTTACAGCTAATCATAAAAAGAAATGTGCAGGAGGTAAATCAAATAAAGAGGGATTCACAGGCAATAAGTATTTTAAATTGTTGGATAATATTGCGAAGTTGACATTCAGGTTGTATGTGTTTGTGGGTTTCCACATATTGTAAAACATTACAATTTATACACACACAAACTGCGCAAGTTATAAAAGCATAGCAATATTTTTCTTTCATGGTTCTACTGATGCAAGAAAAATACTTCAGATTCACTATCACAGCCAATAGTGTCATCCACCGTTACTCTTATAAAACATGCCTCTGTGCAGAGCAATGGAATGTGATTTAGTTTATGCTCTGCTTTATGCTTTTTTTCGGTATATGAAAAAAGATATGTCTTAAGCCACAGGTAAGCAAAAAACTGGCATATTTTAATGGATCCTTGCATTCAGATTCAGTGCTGCTATTTATAGAGGGTTGTCCTCAGGCTCAGCTGCTGAATGAAGGGACCAAAGCTGGCATCTTCTGGCCATTGTTTTGTCCTGTAAAACACAGTGTTTAGCAGTCTGTGTAACTAAGTAGTTAGTAGGTACAGCACAAACCAAATGGAGAGTCGCGCTCTTATTTTACTTATACTTTTATCCCCATCATGTGTTCACCTCTTACAATACAAACCAGATGAAAATGTACTGTGAACATTAGTCTCTGAAATTTCAGCTGTTTGTGCCACTCAAAGTAGCAGATTATAATGATACTTTTTAAAATGTGTATATCTACCTGTATCCTTTGATTAGAGAGGATAACTGCTGCTGATTAGTAGCTTCATAACAATGGTCGTGTTCTTGGTGACGACAACTTCCCATGTTGTGTTAACTATATTTTTCCATTCTAGCATTTCAGCATTGCTCAAAATTCTATTTAATACAGGCAAGAAACTGTAAAGCTGAGTTGGTTCCTATGACTCATGGGAAAAAATGCACAGTTTTCCAAGAACATTAAATTCTTCGATTTTAATCTTCATTGGAATGGATGGACGCAATTCCCTACATCAGCAAAATTCTGTTTGGTGGGGTATCACTTCTTTTCTTGAGATATTTGTCTGCCCTCCCTGTCTGCCTCCCTCCCTCTTTCCTTCCCTCTCTTTCCACCTTCATTGAGTTGATATCTAAAAACAATTAAAGAATTTTAATTTCTGATACAATAAATGGTCATAGGATTTTTGAAAGGTAGGCTCATTCTCAGGATGGTTCCTTTAGGAATAGTCATATTTTTGCCTATTTTTTCTCGTGTATCAAGTAAATCATGAAGGTCTAATAGAAGTAGATGACTAGCTGACAGGTGGAAAAGATCGATCTGATCAGTAGTCAGTGGTTCTCAAATATTTTAAGCAAGGCTTCAGCATCTGTTTGGTCGAGTTCCAGATCTGCTTCAGAAAATTCAAAAGAAGTCAGTTGTATCCTCGCTCATTTGTCTCAGAAGCATTTTAGAGCTCGCTGCTCAAGTAGTACATTCTGGACTTTAAGATTAATTATCTTTTTTCTTCGTGTCTTTATTCACCTCTTCAATCATTCGATCTTTCTAAGATGTCTAGAGATCCATTCTGAGCCTCCATTTTTAAGATGGATGTGGTTATCTGGGAAATGCATCATTTGTGCATTTAGGAGACAGTTAAATAGCATGCACAGTTCAGCCTATATGCACAGAAGTTCAGGGAGTCACAGCATGGTTGAAATTCAGGTGTAGCATCCTGTCCCTTTCCCTTGATGCCCACATTAATTCCAGAACAACTTCCATCGTGACAACGTAAGCATTTCAAAATGCTGTTAGGTTGCCGTTATTGCTATCTCTAAGGAAAGTAAGGCACGCTTTGTTCGAGTCTATGTGTGTTTCATGAAAATGAGTAATTATAAAAGGCTGCATCAAAACGACCTTCGCGGATGTCAACACCAGCACTGCTGATGCCTTTAAGTGCCTTTTGTAAGTGGTAGTCATCAGCTATGCAATTATCCAGTAGTCAAGGAAGAAATTTTTTTCGTGCAAAGTGAATGATATAGGACTTGCAGAGCTTGTCTGTGCTGTTGCAAGGATACCTTGCCATTACTCCTCAGACAGATCCCTGATGCCAAATTCTGCATAGGTTTTTTGCAAAGCTTCATCATGGAATTTTTAACAAAAGTAAAGAGAAGGTGAAAGATAGACATTCTGTCATCCTGACAATTATATTTTGAAATACAGTAAAAACAACCTATAGAAGGTACAAACCTTTATAACATGACTATTTATTTTAATGGAACATGCAATATAGACAGTTTTGGAAGACGGATTCAAAGTTCTCCTGTCTTGTTTGGGAGTGCTTCCCATTTGTCCCGAGAAAGGAAATCACTTTTTTGTTTCCCAGTTAGAGATGGGTTAACTTAAAAATATTTTGGAGTTGAGCTTCACAGGATAAAGCATGAAAAATTGTACATTCATCCTAATGCATCCAGGCCAATTTCATCCATGAATCGAGATTAGAATTCTCACAAGACTTAGGCTTACTTAGGTTTACAATACACCTTGATTCCTCTATGGTGATGATATCTTATGACATTACGCACCCTTGACTGGCACCCTACCTGTCTAAAACATCAAAGCTGCAGTCTTCGTTTTTTGTATTTTCATTTACCCTAGCTTTAATAACCAGAGTTTGAGCAGTTATTATTTTTTTATATGTACATGATTTTCTTAAATCATATGTGTTGTCCATTATAAGGTCAGACGTGTCTGAGATTGCTCATCCTTGTTATAAACAGTGCAGCGAGTGAGTGCACTCTGCTCTTATCCTCAGTCTATTTTTGGTCACAATGATGTAAAATGAGCACTGTAGCTGTAGCTTAATTTCAGCTATCAGAGATATTTGCAGCACAGATCAACGCACAGTTTGTCACAAACGTCAGTCTTTGACCCCAAGACCAGAACAGACATGGGTCATGAGTCAGGTGAATTAGCAAGCCTGTGTGGAATCCCACTCAGCACGTGTCTGCAGTACAAGTAGTCTCCTCTCATGAACAGGAATATTAATTAATTAGATATCCTATCAGAAAATCACCCCCTCAAACTGTTAGTTCTCAATTTCTTAATATCCCTACGCAATTGTGTCAGAAGCCATGCAAAAACATCACTAAACATATGGGAAGCTTATCAATGCCTTCTGTGAAATTTAGTAGCTTTTAAGGAGCTGACTAAAAATCATTGCTTGTAGTCTAAATGCTTACTTTAAATGCTGAGTTTGATGTCTCCCAGGATGAAGGGATAGACTGCATATGTTGTTGCTGGCCAGAATGCATATGAGCTAGGTGTGGATTAAAGATGAGCAATGAGTAAGAACAAAACACTGCTATTCTTCGATTTCAGAGGTGGATTTTTTGTTTGAACTGAGCATGCTAATAACCCTTCTGCGCTTGTGTTTCAAAGCACTTCAGTCTTCTGAGCCAAAACTGCTCAGTAACAACTGCACATTTTTAAAACTTAATTTTGTAAAGTTGGCACTGTTATGGTTATGTGACTAATACTGATAATTGCGGTTAGATAAATACAATGTGAATTACTTAATGCTACTTTAGTTAGTAGTTTTCAAAAGAGAATTTTAATTATATAAACATAAAGAAATGTGACACATTATATTAGATTGATCCACAAATTTTAGGTTGAATCAACTGTGGTCAGACATACAGGTGAACAAAATGTCTTTGATGTCTAAAGTAAGAAAAAAGTTGACATTCACACATTATACTCAACACTGAAAGGTCTTTGAATAACTCCAAGAAAATTAGTAGAATCAATAAAAAGAGAACAAATTTAGTGGACATGTATATATAAAAAGTGTACAAATAAATATAACCTACTCTAAGGGAGTCAATGTGACTTCCGTAAAGGGAAAATTTGCTTCTTGCAGATTTTGAAGGGGTCAACAAATGTGCATAAAAGTGGTCTTGTTGATAAAGCATACTGGATTTCTTCTATGCTTCCAGAAAAAACCCTTACCAAAGACTTTTAAGGAACCTAGGCAGTCATTGCAGAAGATTCCCCCCATAGGTTAATCGTTATTTAAATTAACTAGTCAATTTTTTTAAAAAAATTGACTAAATGACAGGAATACAGCTTTCTTCAAGGAGGGAGATCGCAGTGCAGTTTTGCAAGGGGTGTGTACTGGAACCTGTGTTGTTCAGAACGGTCATAAATGACCTAGGAAAGAAAGATGAGCAGTGAGATGGGAATATTTGCTGATGATACAAAGTTATTCACAGCAGTGGTGGTGAGAGAACACTGAATAATTACAGAAGAACAATATGAAGCTGAGTGAATGACTAACAAAATGGCATATAAAATCCATCGCAGGTAAATATCAAGTGACGCACATGGGAAAAAATATCTTAATTTCACATATGAAATAATGAAACCTGAGGTGACAATTACCACTCAAGATAGAGATCTTGTGGCAAAAATACTAAATTGCCTCATGGGAATATCATCTCTGTGGTCAGTAGCAGTCAAAAAAGCATACCAAATACTATCAATTACTGAAAAAGAAATAGGAAGTCAGTCAAAGAACCTTATCATCCTGCTGACCACACCATGAATACTGCAGTCCTTAATAGTCCCCTCTTCTGAGATAGATCATTTTGCAATTTGAAAATCAGGAAAACTAGGACAGGATGGGAGTAATAAAAAAATACAGAATGTCTTCCCTTTGAAGAACAACTAAGCAGGCTAGAACTCTTCATTTAGAAAAAAAAGGTCGTTTAGAGAGGACAATTTGGAAATATATCAAACTTTGAGTGACGAGGAGAAAGTGAACATGGATGATTTATTCCATGTTAAGACAAGGGATAACGTTTTTAAACTAAAAGAGGGTAGATTCAGACTAGATATAAGGAAGAAATTCTTTACAATGAGAGAACAGGTTTCCTGGAGTGGTAGTAGATGTCCCATCCCTGGAAACATTCCAGCTCAGGTTGGATGGGGCCCTGAGCAACCTGATCTGGTTGAAGATGATCCTGCTCATTGCGTGGGGGTTGGACTAGATGGCCTTTAACGGTCCCTTCCAACCCAAACCATTCTAAGATTCTATGATTCATTCTCCCTTCCAACACAAGAATAAGGGACCTCTGAAAGCCAGTTTAAATATATACAAAATGAGGTATTTTTCACCCAGTGGGCAGGAGACCTGTAGAACTTCTTGCTGCAAGACTTCGTGCATGCAGGCAGTTTCAAAGGAACCGTGGAAAAAGACTTGGAATGGAAAGGTTGCTGAAAGGGCAAAGCACAATAAGCTCAGAAAATTGTTCAAGCTAAACGTATTTGGACTCTGAGAAGTGGTGGTGGATGGAAGACTGTTGTATGCTTCCCTTTTTTATCCTTTGTTGAGCAACAGCTTAGAGCCACAGAAGGAGACCAGGGTACTAACCAGACCCTTGTTCAAAATCCGTTCAGCCATTCTTGTTTTCTCATGTTGTGAACTGAACTGATGGGGTACCTCATTTTTTGGCAGTAAGTTCCCCGCACCTGAAAAGAGGCAAAAGTGTGTTGTAGTGGAAAAGAGCTGAATATGTTCATCCCTTTGACCTGAAATGCTAGCAAGTTTCTGAAAGCATATTTAATTTAGACATACGGTCTCTACAAAAATCAATATTGTCAGTGTTTTCTTTTAAAATCGAGGTGATTCCCTTCTCTTGTACAGCCTCAGTGATGACAGCATTACATCAGAAGTGAGAGAGAGCAGGTCCACATTTCTTCTTCTTCCTGAAGGGATGTTCATCTACCAGCCCTGGCAGATTTGAAGACAGTGAGTCTGGTGTGAGATATGTTGGATCAACTGGGCATGTGAAATTTATCTTGCTACTCTTACACACAGTATCTTGAGGACTCACAACAGGTAGGACGTAGAGGGGCAGTTTGAATGTGCAATGACTGTCATTATGAGATTTCCATATTTCTGCAAGTTTGACCAGGGCTGCTGAAGAAAAGGACACTTGCAATATACTGGAAGAAGCCAGAAGGCGTGTCATGGAAGGTGGGGAGCTGTTGATGGACTATTCTTAGAATGTGAAGTCAAAACTCAGGTGGG
The DNA here is from genome assembly GCA_013398815.1 of Ibidorhyncha struthersii. Classification (NCBI taxonomy): domain Eukaryota; kingdom Metazoa; phylum Chordata; class Aves; order Charadriiformes; family Charadriidae; genus Ibidorhyncha; species Ibidorhyncha struthersii. The sequence continues at coordinate 711,598 of VZSZ01011436.1, read as the reverse complement.
ATGCCATATTAGTCTGATTTTAAGTTACTTTATTTAAGCAATCACAAAAACTGGTTCTTTGGACTTTTGGGTATAATGTTGCTGGATATTTACACCAGATTTTAACGAGTCTTCAGCATCTCTCCTTTAGTTATGTTCTTTGTGCAGCTTAGTCATTTCTCTCTCCCTGTCTGTTTTGTTTTTTTTTTTTTTGACCTTATTAGCTCATAACAAATAAATAACAATAATAACCAAATGGATCAGGTCACTAATTCCTGGCTGTCTGGATCCTCAAGACAAATGTTTGCGGCCTCTGTATCAAGATATTCTCAGCTAACGGGCTTGAAATATACATGAAGGTTTCAACTTTCAAACCCTAAGCTGCAGATAGATTTCCTTTGAGACCGATAGCGGATAGACTTGCTCATCATCTTAGCACTGGGACCCCAGTTTTGGCCACTAAGGAAAAATCCTGCTTGCTCTTTATTATTGTGTTGGCTATGAACAAATCATAATTAGCTCAGTTGCAAAATACCATGAGCAGGCAAAATAACACACAATAAAATTCCTGACAAAAAAATAAGGAAAGGAACTGATAAGTATGCAAAAAGGCAGCATTAGGACAACATTATGGAGTGAAGTCAAATCCTCAAATGATGTAGCCTCTTGTGTGTGTTCTGGAAGAAAGCCCAGCAAAATGTGCGGAACATACTTACACAGTGAAGAAATACTAAAAAGTATAACTGGGATAAAAAGAGACACATGAATGTTTCCAGTAATAAGAGACTCCATTATATAGGGTGAGTGTGATGTTCTCAAGCTGGTTAATCTTTCCTCTTTGGTCTTCTTTTACATACCCCCCAAACCATTTTAGCTGCATCAGCTGATCCATTCATAATGAAAACTCGTAACTTACACATAAAGTTGCAAACTCCTCATGAATAACTTAAACTAAGCGGTAGGAATCTGTAAGAACGGAATCTCAAAATCCAAGGGGAGTGACAACTTTGGCTGTTGACGTAGTTGTGAATTTTTGGTAGGCCTCTAAACTTGATGCTACATTTTGAGGAAGAGACAAATCAGCTAAATGTCACATCACCACACACTGCATAAAATCTATTCACTTTAATGTGTTCTCTTGAAGAATTAAACACAGGAAATTAAAGACCTGTCAATTATTCAATTAGGCACTATTGCAAAGCAGTCTTTTGTGAAATTTAAGGAAGGGAAGAAGAGTAATACATCTACTATTGAAAAAGACACCCTAAGAAACAATTTTTAAAGCTGCATACTGTGCTAGCAGTTCAATATGATGTGTATAAATACATGTGTTATTAGAATGTTTCACATTAATGTCTTTACAAGTGCTTATAATATTGGCAGTTCACCTGATGTTGCACACAAATAGTCATACGAAATCACAGCCTACAACTGTCAAAAGAGCTTATAACCTTATCAGTTTTAATTAAAGTACATATAATAAATACTTGTGTTTATGCTTAGGTTTATACTCTACTTTGAAATGATAGCTCAGTTCTGGTACCAGCTATCTCTACAGCACAAGCAGTGTTAAAATATCCTGTGAACAGAACTCAAATCTGTTGCTCTCTTATCAGTTCTAACCACCCAAATCTTGGTAATTCTTTTATAAAAGCTGTTGAGTCCTTCTTATGAAGGCATTCTATATCATTACTATGGTAAACACAGGCAAAAGAGTCATATTTTGGGAACTTAGTCATAAATGCTATTATGATGATTTCGAGAAATTGGTGTCATAAATATCACAAGAATAATTCTGGAATTTGGAGATCTCAGCCTGGACTAATTCCAATTTCAAATGACTCTTGACCTTTGCAACAAACCAATTTTGACCTTTCTTAGAAGCATGTATAAATGTACTATTTCTACACTATAATTTTACTAAATATGCCCTAGTAATTATTTACAAATATCTACAGATTGGTTACGAGTCTGGACCAGTCTGGAAAGGTGCAAGAAGATTACACAATGTTTGTTATGCAGAAAGATGGTGAACTAAATTATGGGAACTAGACTAGCAACTGAGCTTGAGTTTGCAGAGACTTCTGAAAAGTGGTTTTATCCCCTCTCTTTAGTCTTTAAAACCGTTCTATCTGAAGAGAAAATGAATAGTAGAAGATAGGAGTGTTGATATTTGGGACAAGATGCTGTAGATCTCTGCTCAGTGATGCATTTGGCAGATTTTTTCCATGTAAATGTGACCAACTCACTCCATCATTCTGCACCTCAGTTCCCCATCTCCTGTTTCTGCTTGGTAAGTCTTGTGGCTCTGAGCTCTTTGGGGAACTGAACTGCTATTCTTGGTTGAGATTTCTATATGCTCTTATAATGCAGACAGCGCTTTGTCTGGAATTTGGATTCAAGTTTGTGTCAGATATGGTTTCAATTTAGATGTTCTTGTAACCATTGTAAAAGCATGATACCAACTAGATAGCATGCATTTTTTCTCAGTGGCCGCACTGAAGCTGTCTTTTGTGCAGAAATAGAGTGACATCTCTGTCCCTGGAGGTGCTCAAGGCCAGATTGGACGGGGCTTTGAGCAATCTGGTCTAGTGGAAGGTTTCCCTGCCCACGGCAAGGGGGGTTGGAACTAGATGATCTTCGAGGTCCCTTCCAACTCAAACCATTCTATGATTCTATGATTCTATTTCTCTCTCCTTTCATCCACAAATATAGTTTTTCCTTTTTGTTTGTGCCTTATGCTTTACTATGTGTACTATGTGCTCTGGTGATAATGATGACACTACTTAGTGTGATCACAAGAATAATCATCAAATTCTTTGGTGTCAGAACCTTGGAGAAAGTGAGAGAAAGTTAGCTTAGCAGTGGTTGAGAGGGTCTGGGACATTTTGTAAACCTTTTACACCAATCAAGAATTGTCAAACACAGGTTATGAAAAATCACAGATATGGAGCAAAAATTCTGAGACATTCTCCCCCAGTGCCACGAGCAATGCACTTGCTGCCTTATTCCATTAATCAAATTCCTCTCAACTCTTCTAATACTGTAAAGTGCAATATAGTATAAACGGTGATTTATTTCTACATAGCAATATGCTAACTACTGATATACCAATTTAATTTCTTCCTTGCTATTATGGAGAGCCTTGTTGTGACTCCTGAGTTAAGGAGTTCGATTTTGCATTTAAATCAGGTATTGAACATCTTTGCTTTCTTTGAGCAATACTACGTATTCTTCACAAAACTACAAAATTTATTCTTCGGGCAAAGAGCTGAAGTCATTAATTAACTTATGTTAATTACACACTGGGTCCTCTAGGAAATTTAGCCTCTGTGTCCATCCTTTCTTTGTTGCTATAGAAAATAGCAAAGCAATAGAGAATTTTTCTGTGTATCTATAGAGTTAAAATGGGTTGAAATCTCATCTAAATTCTGCCTACATGGTAGTCAAATTAGCTTATTAATTATTATTGTGTTCGCGGTAATTGTACAGGCAACAGATATTCTGAACAGCAGCTCGGCAAATCATTAAACAGAGCTGTCGTGACAGCAGAATTAAAGTGAACAACCCCTTGCCTGCCTTGTGGGAAGCAGCCCGGCCCCATAGGCGAAACGTTCCCTGGCGTGGGTTCCCCACATCCCCTCCAGACTGTCTCCTGGTGGCTCCGCTGCCCCGCATCGCTCACCGATGGCAGCGATCTGGTGGGGACGTGGAAAGGAAGCCCAGCAAGCCCAGGGCTCGGGCTCTTTCTGCTTTCGACTTTAAATGGAGAAACAGAGCCTGGTAAGCTAAAGATCAGGTTGACTTTGCTTCTCGCAGGTTAGGTAGCCCAGCTCATGCGTGAGGACAACCTGCTTGCTTTCCGCTGGCCAGACCTGTGAATCTGTCCTTAAAATACACAGTAATAATAAACAATACTTATTTTTAATAGTTTACATTTTCACTTAGTTATGGATTGCATATATTAGCATCCATTCTCAATTTCCCTTTTAAATCCTTAGGCAAGGAAAAAAGAGTGCTAAGGCAGGATATGTATCAATAATTTAAAGAAGTAAAACTTTGCAGAAATTTTGCAATTACTTCCATAGTAAGGATTCGAGGCTTCCAAATTAAAGTTAATTTACCCTTACAAGAATTCTAATCATTTTAAAATCAGAAGTGTGAGATTAAAGCCACCACACAGTCTTAATTTGGTCCAGCAGTGATACCTAGTGAGGAAAAATTTATCTATATAATAAAAAATCTGCCATTAAAAACCAGCTAAATCTAATCTGGGGTTTCAAACTTTAAAATGTATTTTTCATAACCGTACGGTTATTACCTCATGTCACTATAAAGCTGAGATAAGGTTATTGCATGTAGCATCTTAATATATATTTTATCTGGAACTTATATACATAATTCATATTTATTAAAATAGTTTATTAATATGCCCAAGGTGAGTCAGTTGACCCTGAAAACCACCATTTTAGGCTTTCTAACTGGAGCTAATAGGACTGCTCGTCTGGTGCCATTAACATAGCCAGTGTTACAAGGATCAGAGTTAGCACATCAAGCGTGCACTGGGATTTTCTCTCTCCCTCTCCGTTTATCCTGTCTCTCCTTCTCTATCAGTGCAGACCTGGTGCGGATAGTAAGGCCAAGGTAGTACAGTGAGACCTACCAGGACAAGACAGAGCATAGTATTGAAAAACAGAACATGCTCCTGTAATTCTCAATATTAATTTATATTACTTGTAAATAATTTTGGAAAATGGCTTAATTTTTCATCAAAGAAGTCCAGTGTGTTCCATAGAAAGTCTGTCTATTGCCCGATCCCCAGAGGTATTCAAGGCCACGTTGGAGGGGCCTTTGAGCAGTGTGGTCTGGTGGAAGGTGTCCCTGCCCAGGGCAGGAGGGTTGGAACTAGGTGATCTTTAAGGTTCCTTCCAACCCAAACTATTCTACAATTCTGTGATTCTGTGATATGGATAAGCCACAAATTACAATTGCTTATACAACCATATATTAAAAGAACAAAGTTAAATTTCTTGGGTGTAGTTCTGTAGATCCTCTGTCTGTAGGCAAAAGAAAACCCAGGGAGAAAAACTGAAGCCAGGAAGTCACAAAATAGATATTAATTTAATGAATATTGTCATCCTATATTAATAATTATTCAGATGGTATTCTTGCATTTAGGTGTGCAATGGCTGGCAAGAGGAAGATGAGAGGCAGAGTTTTGGCTCAGTGTTCCTCCCATATGAACTAGTGCAGCTCACTTGGTGCCAGAGAAAATTTTGATGCAGACGCAGCTGTAACAATCTTGTCGTCATCCACCTCAGGCCAACTCACAGAGAGGATCTTCCGCTTTATTAAAACTTCTTGTTTTTTACTTGCTCTTTTGTTTCTGAACTTTGGAGGGCATCCTAGAGTTCAGAGTTGATATTAATCTAGTCTTGGCATTATTATGAGGACAGAATATTTGACTGTTCACATTCATAATTAATGACAAAGGTGTCTAAGAGGGTACTATGCTTAATTAATGATTCCTGCACTTTGAAAGCAAAGAAACTGCCTTTGGAAGGAAATGTGGCATCAAAACCTCTAAGATATACTGTTGATAAGCCTATAAGAAAAGAAAGAAAATTATCAAAGGGTGGATGCACGTGCAAGTGGAGAATGATGTGGGCAGGCTCTGGCTTCTGGCATCTGCTAAATGACCATATTTGATACTGGCACCATCCCTGGCCTCATGATGTGGATGGCTTTGCGAAGCTGCTCAGCTCTCCTTTGCCCTTTTCCCATGTGATTCCAGTCTTGCAATCTCCAGCCTCCCAAAAATAAATAGTATTGGAAGTGTGGAGAACTTAACTGATGTTATGAAAAATGAGCAGCACCGAAGTCTCCTACATTGTTTTCCCAGCTGACAATGAATGCACTTGTTCATAAAAGACAAAACCACAAAAAAGATAATGGAAAGGAGATTATGATTAGTTACCAATAACTAGATAAAGAGAAAACAAGACATACTGGGTCTGCTGCAGTAGTTTTTGCTGTCTCAGCTACTTTGATTATTTCCCAGTTACTTTATGACACAGTCAGGCCAACAAAGCCCTAGCAGAGTTGTAGATATACCCGCTCTTGACACTTTAGCATATATTGCTTATTGAAATAAGAGATACTAACAAAAGCACTTCTTTTCAAATATAACTATATCAACATGAAGACAGTTTTAGAGGCAGAGCTGTGGTAGTAAAATTAAATCAACTAAACTCTTAAACGTCGACAAGTGTAGGCACAGACAATCCACCAGGAAAAATAAGTAGATAGGGAGTTGGGGTTTGGGGAAGATGCAAGAGAAACAGGAAAGCAGTGTAGATGATTGCAAATGGTCTTTATCCCTTTTTTTTTTTTCTTAGCAGCTGTTTCTTGTATTTATCATGTCATGTAGCAGTAGAACTGATAGAAAAAGCAACCACATAGAAACTAAAACGTGTAAAAACATGTCTGTCATATGTTGAAAAGATAAAGTAAACTTCACTTTAGCAGGTAAAAGTCCTGGAGAAGTAGTTTCTGAGCAATGAAGAAAACTTTGCTTTTGTGCTGTGAGTACAACAAAGCATTTAAAAATTGCAGGCACCCCGGCAGATGGGCTTCCCCTTGTGAGCTGTCTTTCAAAAACCTAAATATTTAATGTATTTGAATGGGCAACAGGATTTTTATTTTAAAAGAGGAAGGGTCATTTCTCCTTTTGGGATAAGCTGATATGTAATTCACTTCAATGTACTGTACTACACAATCAAGTCTCATATATGATGTTATCTTCCCTCAGAAACTCTGACTCTGCTTCTCTCCATGAGTTAAGATCATCTCTCTTATTAATTTATTGCCCACTACAACCTTATTCCCAAATAGAACAAGGCAGAAATACTGGTAGAGTGTTATGTAGTAAGTGCTCTTCTTCTGAACTAACAAACTTTCTTTTCTGCTGGGTGGGAGGTTATGGGAATAGCAGTCTTTTCTGTATGTCTGTTCTGCATATGCCTAACTTCTGAGTTGACATCATTCAGCCCATTCATAATTTATATTTGAAAAAGACGTTACTTTTTAAAGCTAAAAAGTTAATGATATTTTCCTCGAAATTAATAATGTCACTTCAAAAAATAAAAAAAAATTATCGAAATTTGAAATTAAAACAAATGTAAGTCCCTTCAGAATGAGCCTTAGTAATACAACAAGGTCCTCTGCAACTTTTTCTGATAGTTAATCTTCTTCTGTTTTTTTCATTGAAAGTAACTTTACCAGAAATCATAGAATCATATCATAGAATCATAGAATAGTTTTGCTTGGAAGAGACCTTAAAGATCATCTAGTTCCATTATTACTGCCAAGGGCCCAAAGTCCCATCCAGCCTGGCCTTGAACACCTCCAGGGATGGGGCAGCCACAGCTTCTCTGGGCAACCTGCGCCAGGGGCTCACCACCCTCACAGGAGAAAGAATTTCTTTCTAATATCTAATGTAAATCTCCCCTCTTTCAGTTTGAAACCATTATCCTTTGTCCTGTGGCTACACTCCCTGACCAAGAGTCACCCTCCAGCTCTCCTGGAGCCCCTTTAGGGACTGGAAGGGTCTCTAAAGCCTTCTCTTCTCCAGGCTGAACACCCCCAACTCTCTCAGACTGTCCTCCCAGCAGAGGTGCTCCAGCCCTCGCAGCATCTTTGTGGCCTCCTCTGGACCCTCTCCAACAGGTCCATGTCCTTCTTATGTTGGGACCCCCCGAGCTGGAGGCAGCACTGCAGTTGGTATCTCCCCAGAGCGGAGCAGAGGGGCAGAATCCCCCCCCTCGCCCTGCTGGCCACGCTGCTGGGGATGCAGCCCGGGATGCCGTTGGCTTTCTGGGCTGCGAGTGCGCATTGCCGGCTCATGTTGAGCTTCTTATCCACCAACACCCCCAAGTCCTTCTCCTCAGGGCTACTCTCAATCCATTCTCTGCCCAGCCTGTGTTGTGTGAAATCCACTCAACAGAATTGCAAGCATTTGCCTGGAGCACTAGAGCAAAGCTAGCACGCTCCCAGACCAGAAGCAGGGAAAGGAGGAACAGGGACATTACTGCTGTCAGAAAGGTGGATGTACAGCCCTGGGAAACACTGAGTGATGAAGAAGGAGGGAGGTGGTGAAACGAGTCTGAGGTGGCGTGTGATGAGTTTATTCATTCTGTACACTTTGACTGTCCCAGGTCTAAACAGTGATGCCAGGCACGGTAACAGGTCAGCGTTACATCATTGAGCAAGGTGGGTATTAGCTAATCTAAGGTGGTAGCTCCTGACCTTTCCACCCCACCACTTCCTTTTCAGCTCCTCTACCCATGCGAGAGATGGCTGTCGCTCATGCTTTTGGTAATAAAGACAGGGCAGGCAATCAGGACGCGCAGGTTGAAGTCATTTGTTTTCCCCTTGAAAAGGTGCTTTTATCTCTCCCAATTCAGAAAATAAGTAGACAGCATTTGTTATAGTGGGTTTTCTTTCATACATCTCCAGGAACAACAAACAAGATAAGATGAGATCATCAGACTGCTTGCCATTTGGGAAAAATGAATCTTTGTAAAAGAAACCTACCAAAATGCTCTTTATAGAGCCACTCCATACAAAAATTGCTGTATGAAATGAACAGACTTCCCTGCAGGTAAGATAGCGCTGGATAATTGAGATCTGACACATACTGCATATCTCTAAAAATAATTTAATCACAATCTGATCAAAGTTTCATAAAACAGATAGTGCTTTACATTTGCTCGAGGCTTGTGACAGTTAATTATAATTTTGATTACACCACCGTGCTTTAGGCTCCTTTATATGTCAGAAGGCTTGGTCCTCTTATTAGAAAGAAGTATTCTGTAGTTTACTTTTATTTTGCTTTGATGAATTGCCCCTAGAGGACAGCTACCTGGTGCCTACTCAGTTGGGTGCATATGTTCAGTAATGACTTTGAATGACAAACACGGTGTAAATAATTTTTTTTTTTTATTTTAACAGTGTCGCATCATTTATAGACTGATTATGTGTGCTTAGTCAAAATATACACAAATAAGACAGCTGTGCTCTACTTTTGTTTTACCAAACCTAGCAAGTATTTTATTTGCAATAAGGAAACTGAAGGGCCATCAAAGTTGTATACAACCATCTGCTTCTGAAATTAGTTTCATATAAGGGATTTAAGCATTGGCGATGCTCTTCTGTACAGGAAACTGAAAATGCTTTTTTTTGGGGGGGGGGCGGGGCGGGTCTGCAGTTGAATATTAAATGTGTAGGGCATTGTTAACAACACAGAACTTACTCCTGTCTCTCCTCATCTCAACTGGTGAGCCCTGTTCTTCTGTATGGCACAGGTACAGCTACAAGCTGGAGATTTTGCATGAGAAATAAATTGTACCACTAGTGAAACACTTAGCAAAGTGCTGGTTTCCTGATTAAATAATAAACTCATTGCTGAATATGATACAAAACATGTGATAATAACAGCATAAAACATAATGTTGTTAAAGGCTGGTAGATGAGAGATCAGGTGTTAGAAAAAGCCAGTGGAGCCAACTGTGGTATCTGCTACACTGAACTATTACTGCTGATACCAGCTCCAACTTGTTAGACCAGCAGGAAAACCCATTAAAGCCTCATATATTAAGGCATTCAAGATAGTCCTGTGAAAGTAAAATGGGACTTACCACAGGGCTGTTGACTTTACTGTGAACAACATGGTATTTGGGGAAGGTTCACTACCGAGACTTAGATTCTTAAAGTGGCAATTAGGCTACTAAGTCCAAATTAAGCGTCACTGGCATTCAGAAAATCCCCTTTCAGCTGCTGCATTTCCTTTGTGATGCCTAAAGTCCCTCAACACCGAATTTTCTGCCAGGATATGTATAGAGCTGCCTAAATCTTTAATTACCTGGCTCTTGTTGTATCCTTAGTCTGTGAGGGATGTAAAAATAAGGCATTTTCTCATTTTATCTATCTTGGACTGCATGAGCCAGGAGGTGTGATCAGAGTGTACTGTGCGTGTACTTGTGATTTCATGCCTTAGAAGGCAATGACTAAGAAATAGAAAAAAAGCTGGAAAATGCTGTGAGGGAAAAGGAAGAAGTGTGTGAGAACAGATACGCTTCTCTCCAAAGGCAACAATTAAATGTCCGGACCACAGGAGAGCCAGACTCGACCCCTGCTTTGAAGCAAAGGCTTCAGCTTCGGCATGACACCTTCGAGGACACTCTAGAAATAGACAAGTGGGTATCCTGCCATATAACTCTCTCAACTTTTTTATTGATGTTGCTTTATATTGTATAAAGTGCACAAATTTTTGTTGGGCAATGGGAGACTACTACAACTCATCAGCTAGAGAATTGTAGGCTCTGGGGAGACCTTATAGCAGCCTTCCAGTACCTAAGGGGGGGCTATAGGAAAGCTGGGGAGGGACTTTTTAGAAGGGCATGTAGTGATAGGATGGCTTCAAACTGAAAGAACGTAGATTTAGATTAGATATTAGGAAGAAATTTTTCACTTTGAGGGTGGTGAGGCACAGGAACATGTTGCCCAGAGAAGCTGTGGAAGCTCCATCCCTGGAAGTGTTTAAGGCCAGGTTGGATGGAGCTTTGAGCAGCCTGGGCTGGGGGGAGGTGTCCCTGCCCAGGGCAGGGGGGTTAGAACTGGATGATCTTCAAGGTCCCTTCCAACCTAAACCATTCTATGATTCTATGAAATGAGCTAATGCTGTATTGCAAACTAATTAGCTGTCAGTCAAGGTACTGCACTGTTTATCCTCAGTTCCAGTCCTTTCTCCAGTGACGTTACACAAACTGGAACAGCTTCAACAGAAAAAACTCAACAGGACGGTCCTATGGCTACTGCGGGATGACGTGCTTAGGGATGATCAAGCCTTTTTGAAGGGAAAAGAAGAGACTGGATCCTGACTCTCTCACTGGTCAGGTGCTTTAAAAGAGATGGGAGTATTTCTTAGCTTTTTGCAAAAATAGGAGAATACTTAAGTTGGGCAAGAAAGCTTCATTTGTTAGAACATGTTCTTTGACAACTCAGGTTTAAGATTGTTGTGGGCATTTCTGTCCAACTGGATCTAAGCATCTGTTTTCTCTAGGATCATAGGAACCCGCTTGTGAATGTCCTTGTTGGAGTGTTTCTGAAGTCCCAATTCATGGATTAGATGACTTTGGTTTTAATAACATGACCATTTAGGCTGTGTAGCATGTTTCTTTGTCATTAGCTGTGTTACATGGTGGATTCTGTTAAATTCTGGGATTTTGTAAAATCCAGAGTGATCTTTTTGTGTATTACTCTCTCAAGATTATAGCCAATTTAATTATATTTTTTTTTAATGTGGGAACGTATTTTCACTTCTCCGTGTTACTCATTGCTAAAATTTCAAAACTTATATAGTCCTCCTAGAAATTCATATAATTTAACCAATATGAAGTATATCATATGGTTGTAGATAGTATCACAGCCACAGAGAAAATTCTGGGGTTTCTTCCCACTTCTTCTATAGGACACACATATATAAAAATGGAGTTGGATTTAACTCCCAAGTAATCTGAGATATGGAAAAACTGTCCCAAGACCTGCTTCTCTTTACCTTTAGCAATCACAAAAGGCAGTAGCTTCCAGCGGCAAGACCAGGAATTAGGAAGTGTGTGGCAGGCAGCTAAGAGAAACCTCTGTCAGGTGGAAATGGTAATGAAGATGTTTAGGACCTGCAGGGTATGAAGTATTGTTGTATAGTTTCCAGACATGAAAAAAAAGCTGCAGTCAGATATTAGACAATAGTTTGTAAAAAATATATATATATATATATAATCCTAAACAAAGTGCAATAGTTTAAAATTTTTCTATATGAAAACTGGGACAAAGCTTTTGTACATTGTATATGAAAAATAAGTAATGTGCCAGTGGAAAAGAGAACGAGTGTTGTTCAAATTAAAAATAGCATCAAAGATGGGAGGTGATTCTGCCTCTCTACTCTGGTGAAACCCCACCTGCAGTGCTGCCTCCAGCTCTGGAGCCCCAACATAAGAAGGACATGGACCTGTTGGAGCGGGTCCAGCGGAGGCCACGAAGATGCTCCAAAGGGCTGGAGCCCCTCTGCTGTGAGGACGGGCTGAGAGAGTTGGGGGTGTTCAGCCTGGAGAAGAGAAGGCTTCAGGGAGACTTTATAGCAGCCTTCCAGAATCTGAAGGACACTGTCACATTAAAAGGAAAGAAGTTACTATATTCGTCTGTCAGAGTCCCAGGACTCTCACTGATTTATCTATCACAGTCCCAGAAAAGGACTTTCACTGAGTCAGATTCACAAAAATTTAAATTAGTTATTTTATTGAGAGCGAAAAAACAGATTTGAGTTTGCCGTTGATAAATTAACTTACTACAATAGTGCTACTAATTAAAGTTACTACTGCTCGCAAAAATAATAATAATACAACAACCTGGGGATAACATTCACCAGAGGGTGAAAGGCGCAGCTTTTACCCAGAAAGGTGTCCCTTCCTGGGGTGGAGAAAGAGAACGCAACCCGTCGACTGCTCCATCAGGTATTGAGATTCTTCCCTCCTGATTTAAGTCATTTTCTCCTTCTTTTATCCCCAAAATTACAAGGTTCCTCCCCCCAGGTGATGTGTAGTATGATTTGGGTGGAGAGATGAGTGCTATAGTCATATATGTTTAACATGATCTCTATAATCTTCATTAGCATATTCAGGGTGTCAACTTTAATATGCATTTTGTGGATAATGAGGCAAAGGTCATCATCGGGCATAGTAGCCTTCTGAAGAAACAAAGAACCAGACGGTGTCTGTTATCTTGCTTTTGCTGATGAAAAGCAGGGCTCTCCTGCCTACACAAGACTCTGTCCTTATCTGCATCCCGTTACAGCCAGGCGACTCTCCATCCCCCAGGGCGGAACAAGAGATAGCAAGGCCAGTCTTAATTATTCTTCGAGCGCAGAGACTTTACCTCATTATCCAAGTTCCACAGGTGCCTACAAGAAGGCTGGAGAGGGACTTTTTCAAGGGCACGGGGTGATAGGACCAGGGGGAATGTCTTCACACTGGAGGAGGGGAGATTTGGATGAGATATTAAAAATTGTTGACTGTGGGGCTGGTGAGCCCCTGGCGCAGGTTGCCCCGAGAAGCTGTGGCTGCCCCATCCCTGGAGGTGTTCAACGCCAGGTTGGACGGGGCTTGGAGCAACCTGGGCTGGGGGGAGGTGTCCCTGCCCAGGGCAGGGGGTTGGAACTGGGTGATCTTTAAGGTCCCTTCCAACCTAAACCATTCTATTGATCTGTGATATTTCTAATAAGAACTGTTACTCTGACTTCATTCCAGCTACAACCAGTGGAGCAGGTAGACACCGATCTCTCTCCCATGATAGAACAGCCCCCTGGTCAATATCAATAAATTTCTTTTTAAGAAAACTATGTTTAAACTTTTAAGGTTGTTCCCAAACCAGGATTTCTGTGTATATGAGGGGTTTGGGGAAAGAGTATACACTGCTTATGTGGCCCTAACGGCAACTACATGTCTGATGTGGCATGAGCGAGTTATAATTTTTTTCCAGTATTTTCTTGGTGTCCTTTGATTTTGCTTCCTGAAGAACTCGGTACAAATTTGTTCTGTCATCTTGTAATATTGCTTAATTAGCTCTCAGTGCATTAAAAGTAACTGGACTTTGGTTAACTTTCAATTCCCCGGAAGATCTATAGGTCCAGCTAAACTAGTCATAGTGTCAAACTTTTATTTCCAATGATATTTTCAAGATTGTCAGGAAGTGGCTGGTACAGCAATTTCTTTTCTCTTTCATAATCACATTACTGTGCATTTTAGTGTGTTTTTCAGTGACAAGGACAACTGAAAGATCGTCCAGTATTTTTACATTATCATTTGTTACAGTTTTGTCTGGGTTCTCTTATACTCTACCCTTCTTGCAGAGCAACCAAGACACGCTATAGCCAGTTTTGACATGCACTAATTTATACTCACTTATGGCCTATTCAGTAAATCCAATTACAATAAGACTAATTGTCCCTGGGGCTTGGCCACATATCCTGCACTCTGGACTGACAACTTTGCCACCATCTATCTTTGTTATAACATGATTCTGGGAGAATATCCTTTTTCTGCACAGCCATAAAACTCTCAGTTTCTCTTCTCAGTCCTCCTCTGACAGCCCGCTTATAATTAGCCACAATCTCTTTGTGATTTTTTTCCCAAACCCCATGTAGTTCTTTTTCCATCAATTTATGTCCATGTATATCTTCTCGCTGTCTGTCTAATGACTTGTTCTCAGTAGGACTATATTCCTCATTTAGTTTTGGAACCGGATCCAAGATCTTCTCCCTCATATACCTTTCTACAGTTACATACTTTTGTTCCACAACATCCTTAATAGTTATCAGGCCACTTCTTTATACGATGCCTGTTCCTAGTCTGCTGTCTGTATATCATACCGTAAATACCAGAATTGGATGGGAACCTGGGTTCAAACGTACATCGATTGACTGAAATGTATTTGAGAGTTCAACTTTGCTTTCAACAGTCTCTAAAACTCCTAAAGCATTCTTTCTGCAGTCTTTACCTCCCTCATTATGAACCTTTTGCTTCTCAAGAGCTCTTAAAAGCTTTCAGTTCCCAAATCGATGTTCTAGTACTCCTTTTTGTGTTTCTACTGCTGTAACATTTGTACAGTTCCTTTGAGCATCGTAAGATACGTACATGGTTCAACCTGAAGGTTACTCTTTTCTCTTTCAAAAATAGATAAAAATTTGACCATTGAATTAATATAAATTTCATTGTGGCATCATAATTTCTGGCTGTCTACATGAAAAGTATGATATAAGCTTCCCATTAACAATTGTTAGGTCGCTTTCCTTTGAATGCGTCATCACTGTATACACCTGAAAAAGAGAGGCAACAAAGAACCAGAATGACAAGGAGTCAGCTTGGGAAATTCTATGCTTTCATCTTCCTTTATCTGGCATTTTACCATTATACTCAAAGCAACAGTATATCTTGGCAATTACATATAAATACCACGAACGTTCTGTAAATCTTTATCATTTCAGGCACTCTTCAAATTCACTCATGACGCACTAATATGCAGCTTTATATAAGCTACCCAACATACATGAAAGTTTTTCACTTTCTTCAATACATCTTTGTCACTATAAAATAACTCTTCACCATTTCTCACTCTCTGACAACCCTTTACCATTCTTCTCATAATTTCTAATACTGAATAAACACCACTGTATTCAAAAAACTCACTGATGAGTCTCAAAAAGTTCTTTCAGATCATACACAAATAATTTCTGGGTTTTAAGCTTTTCACTTCCATTGGCTCCTTTCCTGTGTTCATTCTAATGCGCATTTCTTCTTTCCCATTCACGTCCTGAAGCACGATAAAAGCTCTACTTTTACATTAGTACTTTAAAATATTAGTTGCCATATTATCAGTCTTCTTTATCAAATGGCTTGAAGTGTCCAAAGATCATTTCCAAATACTGCTGATGCTCCGTCTTTCTTTAGTTTTACTAGTCATCTCCATAGCTTCGGCTCTACTCAACTTCTGTGATATTACAGTAGGAAGTTTCAGTTTTTTTTCTTTTTTAGATATATTATTACTGACCCGTCACTTTCTCATTTATTCTCTATCTTTTATTTCAGCCACTGGATCTTCCCACTGATGTCTGATTTATTTCCCACAACATTCTCTAATGCTCCTTTATAGTCAGGACTACACCCTAGGCTGAGTCTTGCTAATTTATTACTTTTTAGCAGTCATACTTTCAGGTAATATATTAAGAGTTTCACAGCTTAAGTACTTCACAACGTATAAAACGTCCTTCTGCTATTTTGCTTAACATAGAAATATTTTCTTTATCAGATTGTGATTATTTCTTTTGCTCTTTCCTCTTCTTGTTTTGGTTCCCAAGAATGACCACCTGCATTTGCAAAATATGGCTTTAGTGCTGTTGCCAGCAGCAACACACAGTCTTTTGATGTTTCTATAGCTACTTGGTGATGAGCGAGTCCCACCTCAGTAGCATGATAAAGCCTGCCAGGCTACATATTCAAAGCAACATCTTTATGAATTGCCTTTTTTATTTTATTCTACTTCACTATGCTGAGAATGATGTCGTAGGTGTGCAGGATTCTTGCTTCTAGGTACAAGATCCCTTAGAAGTTTTGTTGTACCGTTAACCTAAAACCAGAGCCTAATAGTGGATCACAAATCACATTTTTCTAAGGAATGTAATCACAAAGAACTGAATATCTCTGCCTTTATGAGCTAAGAGTACAGCTATAAAACACAGAGCTATTTTTATTAAATTAATTGTAATTTTTTATTATTTTTCTTCACAAATAATTTGAAATATGCGTGTACCAGATTCCCTTCTATAGAGGCCTTTATTTCATGTTGTGCATCTTCTAAGCAGCACCAATTAATATTTAATCTTTAATGTGTTTGCTCTTACATCACCACTTAATTTTTTTCACAAGTCCTAAAAGCTTTCCTCTTGCCTTATTTTATTGTGTGAGGCATCGTAGTCTATGTCTGGCACCTTTAATGATGAGATTCGTTGTAAATGATGAAGTTGTAACAACGTAGAGGATGTTTGGGTGCATCTATTGAAAAAGTTGGCTTTCAGTTGGATATTCATAGAAATAAAAGAAGGGTGTGTTGGTCAATAAGTATGGTTTTTATTCAGAAGCTACGTGGAACACCATTACTTTTTCTGTGTCAGATGACGCAGCCAAGAACAGGAGTGCAAAATCAGATATTTTCAGGGACAGACTTTAAAACCTTTATTGTTTGGCTACCGCTGTGCAATTTAAGCAGAGAGTGAGGAGAATAAGTAACCAATTAAGAAAGGACTGAGGGCTCTTAGCTAGACAGGTACACTAATAAGAACCTTTTCACCTGAGACTACGTTTGTTTGCACGTGGGCCGAGTACACTGTACAAGGGCAACGTGACTCCAGTGTCATATGCAAAATGTTAAGAGCATAAAATTAATCCAGGCAACTGGTGCTTCCAGATCAGAGCCTGGATTATCTTAGTCTATTGGGATGAGCTGGACGTGTTACATGGCCCTGCGAAAACTTTGCGTGCATGGTTGGCATTTCACTCTGCTGCTCTAAGATAAGAAGCTCTTTGTTCCTTTTTCTTGGTGAAAAATAAAAGCCACTGAGTATCATCGACACACCAGAAGAGATGTGAGGAGATTGAGTACTATCAACTGTGGAGGGATATAGCCTGCAGCTCTAAATGAAAGTGAAAACAGCTCAAGCTTTATCTCTATTTGTGCCTTGTATATGTCATTGGGGGGAGATATTTTTATTTCAGACTCAAGGCTGGTTACCGACACAGCTAATGGTAAGATCTTTGGCAAACTTGGCAACATAATCAAACCCACAGATGAATTTACAGAAAAAGTTATATTCTGTAAAGAAGACTTAGTAGGAAGGAAGTGCTTCTCTTTAAGTTTCTTAAGGTTCTTTCCATTTATACTTTAAATATTTCTGATAAAATGTACACTAAATATATTTTTGTAGTGCAGTCTATTCTGAAGGGATCTGGGGAGCCGTTACTCAGACATTTTGATTTAGTCATTGTAAGTTTGAATTCCGTATTGCAGGTTTTGTGGGAATATTGCCTTATATCCCATTCTATCCTACTTCTAAACGACCCAGACCAGTGTCTTTTTTTCAGAGCAAAAGGATTTTATGAGCATACTGATCGCGGCAAGTCTGGGAAGGTTTCTGAGATGCAGAGCTCCTTGGTCACATAAGGCCAGTCAGAGGAAGCATTCAGGTGTGAGAAGTGGGGAATGAAACAGGGGAAAAGCAGGCTGAAAGTAGAGAGCAGTAAAAGAGAGGGAGAGCTGCAGTAGTTAAAATGAGAGATATTTCACTCAGCGAATGTATTTTTCAGCAATACATGGGATCTTCCTGAGAGTTTGGACTTTACTCTATGAGGTCACAAAACCTGAGTTTCGAAAGTCTTTGCAAAAATGAAATCATCGGTCTTTGGGCAGTTCTACCATGGTATTTTCTAAAATAATATCAGCTACTTGTTGTTTGCCCTGGTGGAGCTGAGCTGGTGGAGCCGAGCTGGTGGAGCCAGTGAACCAGCTGGTGAAGCTACATGGGGACGGAACTTAGTGCTTTGCAGGAATTTCTTCTCTCAGAAAGTGTTATGAGATGGTTCGGCCACTTTACTGTCTCCATCAACTTTATGATAATTTCTGACCTCCATTGTTAAATCCTCCAAATGTGTGACACCTTCTGCACAGCTTCCGAAAATACTAGGTAGTACCAGTGTCCTGGTTGGGTACAGAGGAGTTTAAAATCAAAAGTTTATAAACAGATTAGAAAATGTTAAAAAAAAAAAAAAAAAGAAAAAAGCCCACCCTATTTCCCTAACATTGTGAGAATAACATTTATTTCAAAAATACAAATATTATTTGGATGTTTACATTCCTGTCGGAAAGATAGATTTTAAAAAAATCCATGTCACAATCTTCCTTTGGCGTTTTTTACATGTATACTTTAAGAAGACACTTACTTCTGCAAAACTGTTGTTTCAGTATCGTCTGTGGTTGCTTTAAGGAAAAAGGAATTAGACTTTGTAAACACAGGATTTTTTCCTGCCAGAACACTCTTAAAAGGTATTGCCTTCCTTACGCAGTCTTAGAACTATCAAGATACTCAAGTCATTCTTCCTCTTCAGCGCTTACTGTTGAAGACAAAACTAGCCATAATCCACATCCAGAAGAGCATCCAAGTCATAACCTGGAGATTCCACCTTAGCTAAACAGTAATGAATTTTTATTGGAATTATACTACTGTTGGTGGGTGAGTCTCTAAATGAGCCTTAGCACCATGTAGTAGTTAATTAAGTGAATTGATTGTCCCTCAAAAGAAACTGCATTTTCTTAAAACAAAATTATGTTAAAGGGGAAGGTAAATTCAGACTATTTGAGCAAATTGTAATTATCTACAGCTATGTACCTCTGGGTACGAGGGAATGATTATTTTTAATGACTTTTCTCCTTTTCAGTGATTATTTAGATATTATTTAGTCATCTTTCCTCATAGCATACTGCAAATTATATTCTTCCACAATGATGACATTATAATTAAGAAAAGAAGTCACATTCATATTATCCTTTGTATATTTTGACAAAGCACAATTAAAAAACTTTCTGTGGGGAACAATAAAACAAATGAAAGAAAATGTCCCACCAAATATTTCCCTTTTGGTATCCCCTGTTAATATTTTTATGAGCCTCTTAAGCTTATCTAAGAGATTTTTAATGCAGCAGGGTATGTTATTAGCTTTGTATTTTTTTGCACAATATCATACATTTCAGTCTTTATCACAGTGGGAACAATAAAATAACAGACCGCAATGCATTAGCATCATAAAGAAAATGTAATAAATGGCTTTATAACTGTAGTAAAAGTTGCATGAGCACCAGCAGCTGTAACAGAGATGTTGCTACAGCAGCATTTTATGACCTAATAGCACTCAGTGGGCTGATAATATTATGTGTGTGTGTGTGTAATGCCAGCAGTTTCCAAGGCCTAGATTTCAATTCAGATAAATAATTGAAAGCACTTTTAGACTTTTCCATAAAATGTTTAATAAGAGATCAAATCCTCCCTCCCTGTAGTGGAAAATTAAATAGTTTTTACAGGGATGTTTTATGATGAAACTCTAACTATTATCTGTAGGAAGAGAGGGTATTGGTTTTATTTTTTTTTTTTAAATGTGGTTGTTAGAAATAAAATATGTTTGAAGGAGCTCTTGTTTGCTTTGTTTCTGAATACTGGTAGTAGAGAATGATACTTGTTTTTACCCTCGGTTTCCATTTCCTGATATTTGGCGACAAGGACTATAATAATAAGATTTATTGAAATACTTTGAATACGATAGTAATCATGGCACAATGTGCCTGCCTTTCTGGAATGAGAAAAGAACAGGAGGGTTGCAGAAGAGTCAATCTTCGGAAAATGATGGGGTTGATAATCATATAGTATAAATATGCAATTCACCCAGGGTTCTCTAGCTTTTCTCAAAAAAAAAAAAAGAAGTGATAACCACTTTCCTATCTCCTTCTCAGAAGAGATGAAATGCAAAATGACTGCTGGACGAGTGGATGGAAAGATCATACAATGCACAGCCTGCAAGACCATGTTACCATTTAAAGCACACAAAATACATATGATTCTATGGTTTTTCAAATAGGATTTTGGGATTACTTTTCTTCCTCTGTGTCACAAAGGAATTTCTTGTTTTAAAAAAGGTGAATGAAAGAGAGGGAGAGATATATATTAACTACTGTATTAAATGCTTTTGTTTGGCACTTTAACCTGCTCTTTCTGTTCTCACTGTTCTGAATGTGCACACAATAGCTAATACAAAATTACTTGTCAAAAATGCTCCTTCTTTGACTACCTTGCTTCCGTTCAACGTGTCTTAAATCATCTTTCAAACTGACCAAAAAGGAGCAATTTTGAAAGTGTGGATATTCTGAGATCCCACTTATTTCTCGCTTGGAAACTCTTCATCCTTTTGCTTTAGTCAAAGTTAAAAGCAGGTAGTGTCAGATAAAAAAAATAAATTCTCCAAATATTATTCCTTTTCCTTGTCTTCCATCCTCCCAAACAGAAAAAAAAAAGCTTATATTTTAAACCAATGAGCTTTATCAGCATAAAATTATCAAGGTCACTCTAAAATACTTTTATATTTGGATTCTGGAAAGGCTGAAAATACTTAAGTAAAGGATAATGCCTCGTGAAGCAGAGAGTACAGAGAGAGAAGGACGAGAGGACATTCAGAGGTAAAAAAGAAGGGAGTTGAAATATACATGTTAAATTCTTTTTGGAATTATTGCTTTAAAGTGCTTCTGAATTTCTATATTATGAATGTCATAATAGATCATCTAGATCCTCTGAGAGGACTTCTTTATTATTTTAAATCTAAATGAATTAATATAGTAATAAAAAGGGATGGAAATATCATTTTTTTAAAATTCATATATATGTAAGGAAAAATCCACAGAATTATTTTTGTGTGGGTCTAATACGATTTTTGGTGGGGCAAGGTAATTCCTTCATGCTAATCAAATATAAGCAGGTAGGACTTGATCTCATGCACATTCACATCAGTTCAAAGGTTTTTACTGAGACATTCAACCTTCAAACTGAGACAAAACTTCAACCACATATTTGCCTTTTCCTGTTTTCTCTTTGTAAAATTGCGTGTCTAATTTGGTGAGAAAAAAAATGGGTGCTACGGCTGCTTGGTTATCGTTTATAACAGCAACATTAAATGAACAATTAAGCTGTCATTTAGTTACTCTTAATGGAAAAGCATCTTCTGCTGCTGATGGGCTCTGAGAACAAGACCAGGTGAGAGGAAGGAGCAGCATCGCCGTTCCTTTCCTTTCTGTTGCAGAGTTTATTTCAGTGGCATGTCTGCAACAGCACCAGCTACAGTTGCCTTAGGATTGCCTAAAGAGTCAGAGGTAAAAAATCTCTCCATTCCACAGGTCTTCCACAAGAAGTTGTGACTATTTCCAAAATCATTTGTTCCTTATGTAATATGGAAACTAACAGAAATGGCCACCTTGCTCTGTCGTGATCACTTTCTCCTGATTTTCACCCAGATCTTCAGACGCCTGTTAGGACGGTGGGTAGAATTTTGGAGGACGTCCCGTCCTGCCTACCCCACTGATGTTATCCAGCAAAACTGGAGGGTGGATGAAGCTGAAAAATAGCAAATCTCTCACCTTTACAACATTCAAGAGGTTACATCAATGCATTATTTCATTAGTAAATAATTTGGGTTCTCTCCCAATTCCTTCCTATCCCTCTGAATTTTTTATTTCAGCCAGCTCTTCAGGATATTTATGTACAATCAAATCTCAGATCCAGTTTTGGGGGCCAGATCCCCAGCTGACAGAATTGGTTAAGAACTAACCTTAAACGCTTACCACTATTTTCGATGACCTTTAGTTCCTGAGACAGATGACTCCTTATGCAATTATTGCTTTTTAAAATTGTATTTATACCACTTTATAGGTAACTGTATTATAAAATATTCACTTTTGCTAGCAAAAAGTGGAGGCTCCTGCTACAGGACAGAAGTAATAAACTGTAAGAAAGCGCAGCATGCAGAAGATTTATGAGAAGCTCTGAGACGTGTGTTTCATTGTTCTGTGGAAAGGAATATAAACTGTACCTGTAAAGCGGATAAGCAAACTCATGTATGCACACCCTGAATTTTTTATTTAAGACTGATTAATATGAATTTTTACTGAGTGCGCAATCGGTGCAGGAAGAAGAGGCAAATGGCTGTGTGATTCCGAGGACCGGAGGGAAGCGCTGGACTCATAAATGTGCTGTTGTGTTGTGAGATACTTAGCGTAAAACAGGATAATACAAACCTATAATTTCTGTTGATTGAGCTGTAAGAACTGAGCGCTAAATATTCATATTTCTCCAGCTAATTAAATTGGGTGAACATAGGTTTCACAATTGAAAGCAGGTATTTAAATTAAATTTTAGAACATTTCAATTATAATGGTTGAAAGGATTTACAAAGGACATGGTAAGAGGTATGTTTTCCAGATTAGGGAACTCAAGTTTTGTAATAAACACTGTAATAAACACCTCATTATAAAGTTTATCTTAGTTTAATGGTTCAATATGTAAATACTACCAATCCAGTTTACTTACTTATCATTAAAGAAATATTCTTGTGTCTTGTCAGAAAACGAGAAGATCTAACATAGTTAAAGCCATAAACGGAACAACATATAATGACTGGGGGGAAAAAAACACATAATTAGGAGCTTACTCACACCCACTTTTTTTCCCCACCGCCCTGCTTATCTTCAGCCTGACTCTGAGCCCAGTGTATGAAAGCAATGCTGTTAGGATATTTGTGGTTTTTCATAGATGCTGTCAATGCTCAGTTTCCTTGCGCTGTGCACAGCTTTTCATATTGTTGACCATTGCTGGCTTTGTATTGGTACTTTCCTTGTGAGCACGATGTTAATGAAGTGGAAACGAATGATCTTCTGCAATTTTGAACTTCCTTTGTAAGCTATCAGACAGTAGGCTGGGACAAATGATCTTTCTGTCCCTAGAGAACTTCTCCTCCATCGGTATGGAATTAATACTTGGCTTCACCTATTTTCCTTCTGCAACTTGGTTCCTTGCTTCTTTTCCCTGAGCTGGACTGCAAACCCAGGTGTGTCTACAGCAGCTCACACCTTGTGGGCCTGCTGACAGAGAAAGTGGTCGGGAGGTCTCTGAGGAGATGCTTTTAAAGCTCCTTTACCGTATGAGAGAGAATAAGCAGGTCCTGAGAAGAGAATGAAGTGTCGGCAGAAAGTATTTCGCATCCCCAAAAAAGCATTTCATGTTGCGCCTCCCTCTTCCAGCCCTAGTCCTCACTAACAGGTACAAACAAACCTTTAGTTATCAGCATGATATGAAGGAATACATACACTCATCATTTCACCCGGTGTACGCTCCAAACCCTAATTTTCCTTCCAGGGGCAGATTTTTATATATATATATATATAATTATGATTATTATTATCTATTATTGTATTACTTTATATTTATAAAGACCTCTATGGTTACTATCTTGGTTTCCTTAGAAACAACCACAGGCTCATTCTCCATTTATCTTTTATAAAACCAGGTGAAATCACCACAGAGTTTTTGCTAAAAAAGCCTGGATGAGGTCTCTGATAGTACTGGTGACAGAGCTGTCTTGACGCACAACCCTTACATCAGGTAAATTTTGTTTGTTTTTTTTTTTTTTTTTTTTTCGTTTTTCTAAGATGATTTACCTTAATGATACATGGAACATGATTTACTGTAAAATTGTCTTCTATATTTGGATTTTATCTAATGAGTCTGATGATAGAACAAATGAAGTTCAATTTGTCTGTTGACGGCTAGTACATTGTATGTATTTATATTAGTATTTTCCCCATAGTAACTAATGGTTTTA
The DNA here is from genome assembly GCA_013398815.1 of Ibidorhyncha struthersii. Lineage (NCBI taxonomy): Eukaryota > Metazoa > Chordata > Aves > Charadriiformes > Charadriidae > Ibidorhyncha > Ibidorhyncha struthersii. The sequence continues at coordinate 687,545 of VZSZ01011436.1, read as the reverse complement.
GTAATTACACTATTTTAGGTTATATCTTGATGTGTCTTTATGTTTTATTTCTGTGTTGTTGATGCTTTTCATACAAAGCAAGGGTATTTGATATTTTTCTGTTGACATTTTCTTGTTTATAATACTTATCCAGGTTATTATGCTGATCCCAAAATAACTTATATCATTGAAAACAGAACGCATTTTCCCAAATAAAAAAATGAAGAAGTTTTGAATGATTTTATATTTTCTTCTGTATGTGTATATGTATACAATAAATTTGCATTAAGATAGTCTCCACTGTAATATATGCACACAAAGTATAGAATTAAGTTTATATATTAAAAATTTGTTTTATCAGCTCCTAATTCTTGTATCACCCTCTGTACAATCTGTGCTCTTTACCTTTCTGCTAAATGACACATAATTTCTTTTTAAAAAAAAAACCTCAAGCGAAATACTTGAGCATATGTTTAGTTTTGTGGTTCAAAGTTAAAATTAAAATATGTGCTTACACACCTTATTATTTTTTAAATCAGAATTGAATATGTATTATATATTTCTCTACTCAAGCTGTATTTTATGCTTGATCCCAAATGCCATTATATGTGTTTTGTACTCCTCTGAGCGGAGAAGTTCAAAGTGGCCAGGTGGGAATATTTCAACTTTCATCGCTCCCTGACTTTATTTTACTATAGACCCCAGTTAGGAATTCCTGCACTGTGCGTCCACTTATATCAACTACATCTGGAAGGTCTTTACAATTCAGCTGTTAGTCTGAGAAAGAAAACACTGCAAAGAACATACAGTTATAGTCATCCACCCTCTTCCATGCCCAAGCTCACCACCAGCCACCAGGTAGGTAGTTCAGAGTATCAGTTCTCACCCTGTATATTGCATATATGAATTTAATACACGATATCATGTGTTTATGAAGAGTTAGAAGTGCTTTTGTTACGGGAAGTTGTGCCTAGCATTTGAACAGAGAAAAGCTGCTTGATATAGTCTACCTGAATTTCCAAAAGGCATTTCACAAGGTCACTCACCGAAAGGTCTTAAAGACACTAAGCTGGGCCAAGAAGTGTTATTATTATTGAATAACTGGTTAAAGGGTAACAAAAGGCAGGAAATAAATTCCTTCAAGGGAGGCGGACTGCCACTGGAGACTGACAGGGTTCAGTGTCAGGGCTTGTGATGTTTGGCATATTTGTAAATGAGCTGGAATAAGTGGGAAGAAGTGACCAGCTGTGCCAATGTTAATAAATTGCAACAAAAGTCTGTGTGGATTTGTTGATTTATTCATGATACCGAGAGACTAGACAATAAAATGGCAGGTGACATTCAGTGTCCGCAGATAGAAATGAAATCTGTGGGAAAACTGTTCCAGTCAGTGCACTCAGAAAAGACCTTCAGTGTTTATATTTTTCTGTTCTATGAAAAGATCAATTTGGTGCTGGGTAATATTTAACAAAGCAAAAGTTAGCATTTCCTAGGAGTGGAATAGAAAATATTATTATGGTCATAATACCGTGCATGACTCCATGATTTCTGCCCATCTTGGACTAATAAGTGTGCTGTTCTCGCAGCATCAAAAATGAAATAATAGAACTAGAAAAGATGCAGAGGGAGGTGATGGAGGTGAATGAACGATATGGGGAGGTTTCTGCTGAGAAATGTTCAGGGATCTTCAGTCTGAAAACAAATGACTGAAGGGAGGGATGCTATAAGTCTATAAAATCATGAGCAATATATAGAGAATGATTAGAAACAATTGTGTTTTTTTTTTTAATTTGAGAAAGAAGGGTACAAAATGAAACCATCAGACAGTAGACTCAAACCCAACATAAGGCAGTATTCCACACAGTGCACAGATAACTGCAGTGACAGCCAGTTGCAAAGAGCTGCGACTCAGGACACTGCAGATGCTAAAAGAAATAAATATGCGTGTTCAAAAAAACCAATGAGGGAAGGAAAATCATTTAAGACTCCAAAACACTAGAGAGCCCCATCCACCTCAGGAAACGCAGACTGCTGAGGGCTGGGAGGACTTACTGGGGAAGTCTCCCTCCCTGGACGTGCGCCCCATTTGTGCATTTTCCTTAGGTGTCTCTATTGGCCAGCATCAGACAGAGAATGTGAGATCTGCTGAATCTTTTATTAAACACAATGTTCAATCTGATGGTCTCCCACTCATGTTAACGTTACACCCTGTTACGTGTGGCTTCGAGGCTATTTGTCATTCCTTCCTTCTTTAAAAATTAATCAATCCGTGTGAAATTCCATAACATTTTTTAAAAGAGAATGTGGTAATTTCCATTTGTTTTGCCTTGTGTGTTTTTCTTTCTTATATCAAAGACTTTGGTTTTGCTCTAAAATTATATTTTTCTCTACAATTACTATTCAGACAGATACTAGTTTATGCTGGCAGGAAAAAAATAAGAAGACACATTAAAATATCATCTATTTTGTCTAAAACCTGCTAAATTAATTGAGAACTACCACCACTGAAGCAGAAAATAAGGTTGGATTTGAGTAATGAATGATGCCTGCCTAATGATACTGAAGACCATTAGAGCAAGAGAGACACCGTTTTCTCCATGTAGGCTGATTGAGGAGGGGGTTTAGATTTGGCAGGAGATGGCGTGGCTGGGTGCTGAGTGAGAAGAATATGTTATTCACTGCAGAGAGCAAACAAGGAAATTTGAGAAAGAAGTTAGAAAGCATGAGAATCAAAGAAGGTCAAAGAGGTAGAAACAAAGAAGAACAAAACAAGGTGAAATTTGAGAAGCTGACACAAATCATCGGCATTGTAAAAAAAGTATTACGCTAGCTATGTTTTCTGCTTCTCAGTTTGCACATGTTTAGAATGTATGTTGCCCACATGGGCCAGGTTAGAATCCCAGTCTTCAAAGCGGGGCAACATCTGAAAGTCAATGCTAAACACCCTTTTTTTTTTCCTCCTTATCGCTCACTAGATGGTGGGAAAACCTTGCCTGTAGTTCTCACCGAAAGTTTTGGAATAAATGTAAAAGAAAAAGACTTAGTTATCCAGGTCTCTTCTTTACCTATAGTAGACCCTTCAGTTGGTGAAGACTATTCTCTGCTCTGAGGAGGTATAAACCTTTTTCAACTGTCCTATGTGGTGTGACTGAGGTGACAAAAATGAAGTACTCTGGCTTGCTTAACTTCTATACACCACCCTCTCAATTTTTACATTTTTATGTCACTCATTTCAATGCTTTTCTGAATCTAAAAGGGTGATGAAAAGATCAAGTGCATGTTTGACATTTTAACTCCCTTTGGAACATTATTTTTCCTCTGTGTTTTTTCTTTTTTTTTTAAGTTTAAAGCCTGGACTGTCTTATGTCTTTAAAAAGCAGACTTGAATTGCCACATCCAGAATGACGTGATCTAGAAGCTGATGTGAAATAAAAAAGATTTTTCATCCTAATTAATGTCAGAAAAGTGACCCAAGCTTTAAAAAGTAGTGTCTGGTTCATATCACTCCATTCCTCCTGACCTCCTTCCCCCAAACGGGCATTGAAAACTGTGTGGGCTCTCATCATGTAGGACCAATTTGTTTTCAGTACCCTGTGCATAAAGCGAGTTAGCACCACAGACGTCTTTCATTTCAAACCTGATACAGTCACAGCAAAGAAATCTTTGAGTATTTCCTCCTTCTTTGGCTTAAAATTATGTGGCTATTTTTCAGTCTCGTTAGTTAGCTTAGCTCTACAGAGACTGAAAATGCTGCAAAATCCTACTTGAGTGGCTGTAGCTGAGCTGACCTTCACAGAATCACAGAATGGTTTGGATTGGAGGCGACCTTGAAGATCATCCAGTTCCACCCCCCTGCCCTGGGCAGGGACACCTGCCCCCAGCCCAGGTTGCTCCAAGCCCCGTCCAACCTGGCCTTGCCCTCACTGATGTGTAAACACTTCAGGTTCTGGAGACGGGGCTCCCGGTCCCTTGCTCTGCAGCAGGGAGAGCCCCACAGGACTCTCTCCCCCTGAGCTGTTCATCAACTCATTTGGGTACAACACGTAGATTGTGGGATGGGATTGGGAGACTGCAGATCCATTAAGACAGCAGCTCATGACTTGTGTTGATTTGAATTTTAAATCACGCTAATGGGCCAGGTAGCTGCAGCATGATTATGTTAAATTTGGGACTGATGTTATATTTGTGCACTGGACATGACTTAAAATAATAATTCTTCTTTGCTTTTGAGTGTTCCTGCTTTCACGTAGCTAAATATTTTAAATCTTGAAAACATCCCAAAAAATGTAATTTTTTTTAACATTAAAGATATTTCTTCTCACTTCATGGATTTTATTCTAGAATTATTAATGAAGTCACTGCAGGAATTACTTCTATTTTATATCTGTAAGAATAATGAGAATAAGACAACTACCAGACCTTCGACTGATGTAAGGACTCAAGCGCTGGACCTACACTCCGTATTGTTTTCCTTCCTTATCTATAAAACAGGCAAAGGCTATATAGCTACCTAATAACTAGCATATGGCTTTATAGACCTGCTAGAAAGCAAATAAAAAGAATGTAGAGTTGGTGTTTTGCTGAAGCAAACAGCACTGGTTTCAAAAGGACCTAAAGTTTGAGAACGATTAGCCGCATACATACGGACTGACAGAAACTTAAAACCAGAAATATCTAAAAGAAGCGAGACATCACTTAACATGTATAGAGCATCTTGAGTTTCCAGGGTTATGAATCTAACGTTTTTTTCCTCTAGATGTTTTAATTTTATGATGACCTTCCAGCTTCCTTTCCTTTCCCTTGCTAGTCAGTACCACAAAATTATTAGGTATGCTTCGGTCTAATAATACCTTACTAATTTCATTCAGCACCAGAGACTGAGATAGTATCTTTGTGTGTTTCTCACTTTAGCTGATCATATTTTATTGTGAACAGGATAGGAGGTGTTGAGAAACACTGGCACGATACTGAGTTGTCATTCAGAACAAGAGCGTATTACTGCCTTGGGAAAGCAGTCTTGGATGACAGGATGTCTGTTCTCTTTAGGTCCAAAATTACGCCGTTGTCGAAAACTTAATAAAAAAACCAAGAATTTGTGATGCAGACTTGCTTACGCTTTGTAAAGTCCCCTTTCTACCAAATGCTCATTAAGATAAAATGATAGCACCTGCAACTAGCTGAGCCTAATTTACATTTTTACTTGATACATTTCTTGTTTAGTTTCAGTTTTGTCCTAATTAAAACGTGGGCCAATATCCACGAGCATAGGCTAGCAGGCTAGTGATGCAGAGCGATGAGCTGGAGACCACTGATGCATGGCATGAAGCTGGAGGCACTGGTGTGAGACATAAGGAAGACAGTTTTATGGAGTAGCCTAAGAGGCTCCAGGGAGCGATGATATGCTAGAAAATGTTACTAAAGTACCGTAGTCTGAAAATTACTAGAGGAAGACAGATGGATGGGACGACCGATAAAGGACAGGAATCTGTAAAATGGCTGATTTGAGACAACTGGTAGGCTGAGTCCATTGGAAAAAAAAAAGCCAAACGCAGAAGCCCACTGGAGCAAAAGGCAAGTGCTAGGAGTCACTGAAGTACGGAGCAGGTGAGCTTTCCAAAAGCATGATTAGCAGAGCACAGACACTGCTTTGCCCGAGCGGGTCAGCCAAAGTAAACTTTGCAACGTAAATATCACTCAATTTAGCCAAGAGGTTAAAACACACGTTCTGTGCCAGGGCAGAAATGACAGACCAGGGAGAAAAAAAAAAATCGCACTATTATTTCCACAAGCGGTTGTAGCGTGTTGAGCCACGGTGATTCTGGTTGTTCAGTCCTCACTCTGTCATGGACAAGTCACGGTGAACTGGGTGAGCTGGGAAAGCACTTGGTAGATAGAGATTGAAGCTTGGTGTCTTGAGTAGATTTGTCCCTTGGGATGTCACAGTGCTGCAGAGCGCACTCTGCCAAACCACCCTCTGCATTCAGCTCCACATCCATGCCAAGAAATGGAATAAATTAACCTGTAAGGAGCTGCGTGCTGCTGCAGCTATTCTGCGGTGAGTGCCGGAACTATTGCATTTATATATAGCTTCGCTTACGTGTAGTTCAGGTATGACCACCTTGCACTGAAAGCTATGATGCAGATTTAATTATGAAAGAGCAATAACTGCATTGTAATTGCACCCTGTATCTTTTTTACCATCCAAAAGCTGCATTCAGAACTCAGAAAACTGGTAAGCGGTTAATATTCATTCCAGAATATCGGTACAGGAAGGTTCTTCACTGAGTAGCTGGATGAGATTTTTCTATCGTCCTACCAATTTTCCTGTGCTTGTCCCGTTATTAGAGTTTATGCCTGGAATTAGATTGTTATGTCTTAGGAAAAGAGCTATTCGTATTTGTAAAGTGTTTCTCACTTTTGTGAATGTTTCCCCAATGTTAATTTTTAAGTCCTGTAACATCAGAAAATAATCATGTGAAAAAGCCCCAGATGAAATAAATCAGTGAAAAAAAATTGGAACATATTTTCTAAATTTACATTTGGCTCTCATTTCCTGACTCTGTTCTCATAACCATATCCATGAAAAGATTTTATGAAATTTACCTCGTGTCAGATTTTAAATTTTGGGTTTGTATTCCAGTTTATTTTAAAAAATTCTATTTAGCCAGTATTTCTGAAAGTGCTGAGGAAGCAGAAGTTTCCTTGTCTGTAAAAGAATGAATGAAATCTAGTGAGAAGGTTAATATTTTTATATTATATACGACTTCTCTTTCCCTCTAATGTGTGTATGCATGTCTTTTTTAATACTTGTATTTATGGGTACGTTGGGAAATAGACCAGGGGTTAAAGATTCTCCTTGATTAACGGTGTTCTAGAAAAGGATTCGAGAGCGGCCAAAATTGAATTAGGATCCAAACTTATAATTCAAAGCTACGATAATCTATAAAATAAGAAACACTATTAAATCAACAGGAAATGAAAAAGATTGCGGTGAGCCAAGCAACCATCACTCACCACAGAAGCTAAGTGATCCTTGAACTGGATGAATCAATCCCGACTGCCAAGGTCAATGAGTTGCCATACTCGAGGAAATATGAACATATGTAGTAGGCACCTAGCAATAAAATGAGCCGTGCTGCCATCTTTTGTTAATAGGAGTTTTATCTGATGAAGGAAGCAGCCCTTGTATCAGCAAATTTACACCAGCGTTTGGAGCAAATTGACTGACAAGAGATGATCCAAAAAAGAGTTATGAAGTAACAGTGCCGCAGAACAGCCCTACGCTATGAGGCTGAGCATAGAGGTACTGCAGACAGCAGAGTTTAGTACCTCCCTACAGCTGAAAGTGTTTTTAATAGCTGCATTTAGTATAAAAAGACTTTCTATGCTGCTTTATTTCAAGACAAGTCAGGCACAAAGCTGAGAAACAAAAACATGAAGTTGGACTTTTAAACACTTTTCCAGCAGCCCCTGAATAGAAGTATTCTTCTTTTCACCCTTGTGCATTTTTTTCCTCCCATAACTTATAGCCTCTTTTGCCTTTCCGCCTCAATCACTTCTGTCACTCTCATATCTATTTCACAAAATAGGATTTGCATAATGAACAATTTTGCAGAGATTCAAAATATAAATTAGTTTTTTTCTGACACCGCAGTGAAAGAAATTTGCAAAGATTTGATCTTTGTGACTGCCAGAGTCAGCAGGGGTGAAAGTTAAGTTGTGTAGAAAGCATAGCAATCATACTTTTCATTAGGACCTGCATATTTTCTCATTGATCATTCTCAGTACATCATGCAGATGGAAGACCAATCTCAAACATGACCCATTATAGTGTTTCCCCTTTACGCAAGCATAATAATTCACTGCCTTTTCAGTTACAGTATAAGATCTTAACACTGGCCGCACTCATTTCTGTAGTCAAATAAACCTAGTTACTAAAACACCTAGTACTGATAATAAGCACTGAAGGGAATTACATTAGTGCCTTTAACCATTAAGAACTCTTTCCTGCTCAATTGAAATTCTGGATTACAGCATGATTATTTGAAAGAGGATGGAAGAGACACTGCTTTAAGGATAGCGATAAGAAATTGCAGGGATCGCTATTATGTAGAGAAGCAGATGAAATGGAAATCGTTCCATCCTGAATGCCAGCACCTGCCATTGGTCCAAAAAAATAAGCACTTGTGCGCACTCCTGAATGCTTTTTCAGAAGGGTTTTCATACGTGAGCCTGTGCATCTCTGAAGGCCGTGACGAGAAGACAAGACTTGCAAGAGATAGCAGTGGGTTAGCGAAGACCTGTAGTGTGGCTCTGAGAAGACAGAGAACTTTTGAGTTTAATGCTGGCTAAAAGGGAGTTGAAGCTTCAGAATAAAGATCCCTCATCCTATCAGATTCCTTTTACAATTAGGAAACTGTTTCAGGTGCGTTACAAGTAAATAGGAACGTGTAACAGACGCATTCAATATTATTTTTCCCTTCTCAAAAATGTGCAAGGCTCAGAACTTTAGATAATTCCCTAGGTAAAAAAGGGATATGCTAACATCAACTTTACATTGATGGGCAATTTCTCCAAACAAACCCAACAGAATGTAAAATAACCGTATCATTTTTGAAGGATTTTTGGTGACCCTAAACATCCTGCAACCTATGGCCCAGTGAAGCTTGTATTACCTCTGAAAACTACTGCTCTGTAATACACAGCAGAGATGTAAGTTATAAGATGCTGTGGTCAAGAATTGCCAGAGTAAACATCCTCACAGGCCTCAGTTACCGAGACTAGCTGAGTGGGTTAGCCTGCTACAGTAGGTTAGGTTGCAAAAATAGGTGATTTGCCTGTTCAGCCAGTGGGCACGATGGGCAGGATTTCAAATGCAAACTCATGGCTGCGTGTGCGAAAAAACGGGCAAGCTCATTATTTTTTTCAGATTTGGAAAATGTAGTCATAGAATCATAGAATCGTTAAGGTTGGAAGGGACCTTTAAGATCATCGAGTCCAACCATTAACCTGACCTGACAAAACCACTTCTAAACCATATCCCCAAGTACCACGTCTGCCCTTTTTTTAAACACCTCCAGGGATGGCGCATCCACCACCTCCCCGGGCAGCCTATTCCAATGCTGGAGAACCCTTTCAGTGAAAAAAAAAATCCTAATATCCAACCTAAACCTCCCCTGTTTAACTTGAACCCATTAGTCTTTACATGCCATCAGAGATTAAAGTAAACGTTACCTGTTTAGAGACACCTATCCCAGAGGAAACATTTGGCTCACCCAGATTCTTTTACAAGCCCTAGAGAAGAAAAAGACTAAATCTGTACTTCAGCCAAAGGTGAAACTACAGTGTAATTAGGGCCAACCATTAATCTACCTTGCATGAGCAGTAATATATAGGAAGATATGGTACAAGAACTCTGGATCAGGCTGTCACTGGATAGACGTTGGTCAGCCCGTCAGGTTCCCGTGCCCTTCGCTGCCGGTGTACAGATAGATGTTTCACCTGGTTGTGCCGAGTGACGGCAGTGTAGCCATATGTAGAAAGTTTTCTAAGAGATTGGGAGGCCTTGGTGAAATTCAGCCCTTATGAAAACAGGTGGTTGATGAGGTATCATTATAACTGCAATAATAGCTTTGACAGAGGGTATTTCTTATGTTGGTTGGACTCTTTCTAGCTGTTTACTGATTTCTGGGTGATACAAATCACTGTGCATCCCTTAACTACCCTGTCTTCTTTGTGTTTTAAGATCTTTTTCTAACCTACCGTCTTCAATGAGGCACTTTTAAAAATATTTCTTCAGACGAATACTGGTGTGGCTGCTTTGAATCTACAGTGCTTCCTAACGACATGCAGATGGTTCTCAGGGTGATTAACGTCCACGCTGCCTCTATAGCTCGAGTACCAGGCAGCAGCATTTGCGGAGAATATGAGAAAGCTCCAAAGGTTGGTGGTGGCCTTCTGCCAGGGCAGTTTGCCTTGTAATGAGTATGCAAAAATGAACAAAACCAACCTTCATTCTTCACAGTTGTCATTGAACACCTACTTAATAGCGGTGTCTTTCTTTACTATTGTCTTTACTGTCTCTCTGAAAATGTGTAGCTGAAAGCCCACGTCTCTGCTTGAGTGCAAAGCTTCACATTTAATCTATTTCAGCAACAACCAAAAGAAATTACCTTTTCAAGATTCTGTGGAACAAGAAGTCTTTCCCAGTCAGTTACCTTTATGGCTTTGATAGTCCTGGAGTGTCTGTCACCCCACCTGCCAAGCCCCCAGTAGCCAGCAAACAGCACAAGTTAAGCATAGCTTTTCTATAACAGGAGTTATTCAAGATAACATAATCTCAACTGATGTGTTGCATAAAATCACTAAGAAAACTCAGCAAAAGTGAGAGAGAGGCTGAATTAACCCACACAAAAATGTCTATTTACATCACACAGGGCCATTTGTTTAGGACCATGGACACTAAAAAAGATGTGGACGGGTGAACTGAAAAAAAATTATCAAGAAATTATTTCTGTTGTGCAGATTTCCCATTTTTGTCTTGCTAACATATTCAGAACTGAAATCCTCCTATTACATGCAATAGTGGTGTATTTATGATGCTCGCCGTGCTCTTCTCCAGTCTTTCAGCCAGTATCTTCTCTGAGTCTATTGTCATTCCTTAGTTCTTAAAGACAATGTGAAAGGGGAAGAAAAATATTTATATGTTAAATTTATTCATTATGCTTAAAATTATTATCTATTCCAAATAGCTTTATCATAGCCGCCTTTGAAAATGATCAGAACTGAGAGTTTTGAGGGATAATGACTGCAAACTTAAGCAAAGAAGGAATGAAACATAATGCCTGAAAAACAATTGTGGAAAGGATAGAAGTCACTGTCACCTAGATTGACGAGTGAAATTTGTAGACAGCAGATGTTTCATGTGAAAGAAGACCCACTTAACAGTTTAAAATGCACAAATCCTCCCTGTCCCTGGAAAGAATTGAGCTAGCCCACTGAATATTTCTGCTATTTTAAATAAACGTCAGATGTTCTATATTCAAGTAAAAAGATCTGTCTGCAGTCAGCAGAAATTTCCTTTCCACCCTGAAAAGATGGATATACTTGATTATGGATGGGTATGGTTGATTAAGGTAGTTATACAGTCAAAAGCAGTTCAAACTATCGCTATTTACGGTACTTTAATAAAATCTGAAATTTGAAGTACTATATAAAGTTTGTTTGGAATGGGAGTATCTTTACATCAGCTTTAACAGCTGATGTTTAAGATAAGGTTATTAAAATGACATGTAAGTGGTAATTAATCATAACAGACCAACATAACACATTGGAATTTCTTGTGTTGTCTTGGACGCTAAATATGTTAATTGCTGCTCTTTTTATTAATAGAATCAGAAAGAAAAATAGAAAGTTACACCGATTATTTAATGTTTTTGAACACAGGCCAAGAAAGTTTAAAATTACCCTAAAGAAAACAAGGCTTAGCACAAATAAAATAATTAAGCATTGCTCATTACTGATTTAGGGCCCATAATTAAGCTTATTTATAGCTGACTTAAGGCTTGTAGTTAAGCATACTCATAAGTGGCTTTTGTGCCAGTGGAAATTGGATCAGACTCTTAGAAAGCATTAATGGCCCTGTCACACCAGGGTGCTTAAGGGCTGGTTCCTAATTAAAAATTGCCTGTTTTTTAAGAGAGGCTGAGCTGTTTTCAGCCCTGCTGACCTGCTCAGGGTGGTGAGAACCCCCTCTGCGTAGGGTGGAGGGTTGGCGGGCTGGGATGGAGCCCACCGCAGGGCGGTCAAGGTGCGAGAAGTGCGGACTTGTCTCCACATCCCCCTTCTGGCCCAGCTCAGGGCTTTCTCACGCCCCTTCAGCCAAAACCTGGGAAGCTGGAGTAAGGCACGAATTCAGGCACGAATCTGGCCCTAAAAAAACCCAAAATGTTAAGACCAAAATTTTCCAGAGACTGTCCAAGAGAGCTAAATAGAGCCTAGTTCCTCAAAAGACTGAAAGACCCAACATTCAGGTCTTTGGTTGAATACCCAAACTGCTTGTAAACGAAAGCTTACGCTATTTCAGTATCAGCATTACCAACTGCCATCTCAGTTTCCCTAAGATTGCTTTTGCCATCAAATGTCTGGCACTCAGGTGTCCTTAGCTACCACAGCAGTGAGGGTACCGTAAGCATACTTGCAAAACAAGTTATCCATTGTATTTCCAACCATAACTGCTGTATTCTCAGTCCTTCTACTTTGCCTCCATCTGATGCTTCATAACCATTTTTTTTTAAAGTAATTTTTACAGCTATTTTAATGAATATAGGCAAAAAGCACTATAACTGTCACCACTTCTGTCCTAGACATAGAATAATAGTTATTTGTCTAGTAAAAAAGCACCGCCATATTTTAAAGAACCCTCCTGAGCATATTTTTGCCAAATATTTATTTCTGAAAAATGTAAATGTGTCATCCATGCTGTTTAGTCTTGTAACTTTACAGCCTGTTTCAATTTGTGTATATCCCCACTGATTGCTCCTACTACATCTGCTTTAGTGAACTAAAATAATAAAAAATATTATCCAAACTATTCATCTGGTCTTCTTTTCTTTCCTCCTTTCCTCTTCAGCAGGATTGTTAACTCTAACCAGTAAATTCAAACGTACGGTTTATGGCTTATTGCTGTGAGAACAGGGATGCTATTGACAACACTCCAAGGTGTTTAACATGTGTCTTGGAATTAAGATTACAGTCGCTGAGGGAGCGTACAAGGAGAATGGATTTACAAAATGTTATTTTGTAATACCCCCAATTAAATGGAGGGGTATTGTGAAACTTCATTAAAGTATTAGATGGCCTTCCTAGATATTCAACACAGTGTCTTTTATACTACATCTTCCATGAAATGCCAGATCCCACTCTCTATGCCCAAGCATGGAATCTTCAAACATGAGACTCACTGGGGCGAGAAATAAGTATAAACTCTGCAGTGCGCGAGTTAAGAGGCAGGATCCTCCAGGATTGCACTGGGAAGGGATTTTCACCACCGCATACCAAGCTTGCCCTCTGCTTTATATCCTCAGGAGAAATGTGAAATCCCGCTCCTTTTCCCCCTCCGCCCTTTTCCAGGGGGGGATGCTTCTTTGAAATCTCTGTATGAACAGTGGAGCAAAAAAAGAGCCAAGAAAGCCTTATCTTAGGGGGAAGAAAGTTTGTACTGACTTTGAAAAGGGAGAATACCGTAGTCCAGAGGAGTAAACAGCAGACTTGAGAAAACAGCAAATGCTTTCTCCCCTAATGCATATACAGATACAAAGCAATCAAACAAAAATGAGATTGTGCAGCTAATAAAATCAAGCAGGCCAGGCGAGCTAGAGCCGTTTACAGATGGCCGTTGAGAGTTCCCCATCACTTCTGAATGGCTACTGGCAAATATGTACCAACACTTGATCTCTCTTGGGAAGCTATTTAATTTATCTCCAAATATCTGTCTAACTCCCGGGTGGCTGTTTATCTTGTATCAGTATGTTTCTCTTATCGCTAAAGGATTCCGCTCATGTTTGACTAGTTTTTTCCGATGTTTCCTCTTTCTTTGCAGATTGTTGATCTCTGGTTTTCTCACTCTAGGGGAGCATGTGCATAATTTGTTTGTCAATAATAAATAATGGACATATTTTATTACGTGTTACTAATGCTTCTGTGTAGGGGAACAGAAGGAAAAAATATTATAAAACTGCAAATGCAATGAATGCGCATAAATACTAGTGGCACCTGGCATATATATTTCTATTTGCTTTTTTTTATTTTATGCTTTCGTATTTACATTTTTCTCTCTCTTTAAATATAAGTAAATATATATATGTATACCTATATAATTCAGTTCATAAATTGCATGTTGGGTGGTTTGAACTTTTTCTGTGCAGAGACAAAGGTTTCTGATCGCTTCGGAAAATCAAGGAAGGGCTAAAAGTTTCCCCTTTTAACGTCAGGCCCCAGTCATTAGATATACTCTATACTTACTCTGGGACTGGCTCTCAACCTTAAAAAAAAATATCTTATTTCCTCTCTTTTTAAGTGCAGTGACTTCCCTCTGCTTTCTTCGTTTTAAAGTCTGTCTTCAGTGATAGCTTGAACTTGCCTGATCTCTCTATATTAAGTAGTCTTACGGGATCAAACCCTTTGCTCGCTTTTGGCAGCACCTTGCTCTTCACCTATGGTTTCCTTGAGGTAGTTGTATAGATTATACTGTAACCCTGTGAATTATTGGCTGTTCTCTTTCCGCTGAGGTCCTGCGACACAAACAGACTGGACAGCAGTACATGGGGGCATCTTCAGGTTGGCCAGATAGGAGTACAGCAACGTTTATAACAGAAACAAGGCTGCTATCTTGACAAACAAAAGCAAAGATACCAGTCACTGTCCCATGGGGTTTAGCAGGATGCTGTAAAATACCAGTCAGCAATGATGTGATTCTGCACTAAGGACTGGAGAATCCTTCTGAAAACATGCCACGCACTATCTTTGGATGTGTTAGCCTTTCACTCCCGCAATTGCTTTGCCATTTAAAACCCTCTTCCGATGTATGACAAATGTATGCACAGGAATTTTCTCTCTGTTTGCCCCTGTTTCAGCACCGCCCTTGTCTTTAATGTTAGTGTTCGATGTTCTCTTCCCGATGCACAAAGACAAATCAGTCATCTCCTTTTTGTTCCACAATTTAGGCTGCTGGACAAGCCCAGTCTTCCAGCGTGCCTTAGTAAGACGTGCCCTACCAGTCCCTTAATCATTCTTACATGTCTGCACCGATTCCAATCCGAATACATCTTTTGTGGTAATGGCTCTGCACGGAGTTCCACTGAACTCTTACCAGCTTTCTGCACAATAGACTTAAGATTTCCTAGGTTTACCTGAAAACAGCTTGATGGCTGCATTTTAAGCTTTCACTGTCTTTTCACAGGCACCGCATTGATGAATTATATACATAATGAGATCAAAACAAGCACCAATTTATTTTATTCAGTCATCCCAGTCCACTATCTCCAGGCTCATTGCAGAAATCAGCATTATTTTATTCTCTCAGTGTGAGGCCTTGCATTTTGTACTATTTCTGTACTATTCTATTCTACTATTCTGTACCTTTCACCCCATTTTTTTCAGCTTGAAGGTGATGTTTATGCCCTTTCTGTGCAGTCTGCCCTCTGTTTGTAATAAGTCTCTGCTTCATTCTGTCAAGAGATTTTGTTAGGACATATCTATATTTTGCAGGAAAAAAATCTGACTTCTCTCCTACTCCTGTGGTTCCAGTAGGGTCTTTCCAGATTATTTTCTTACATATTTTGACTCATCTCTGAATAGAAAGTCATTACCAGTCAATGGCCTATCTGCTAGAAAACACTTGTTCTACTCAAAAAGAACGTTGCATTCAAGGGCCGCACTAATGGTGCTCCACAAGTAGGGGTGGTACAATAAGGAGGAGGGACAATGATAACTAAGCTCTTCCGTTTCATGTTTTGTTGAGAACTTCCTTAGGACCGAGTCGTATGGCAGGTGTATGTTTCATCCAGCATCTGCCTCCCAGGCCATTGGTAACATGAGTCAGTACCAATATAACAGCTGGGTTTGGCTGGTTTTCAAGCATCTCTGAAAGGGACGGCTCTCCATGATGTACAAACAACCATTCCGTCACATGTCCCTAGCACTTAAACCAGCAGCTATGGTTCATTGGTGTGGGTGGAGAACTAAAATCTGGTTCGGTCATTTCCTTCTGCCACATGGAGAGTTCTGGTTGGGATATTGCCTCTCCAGGGCTCATGTTTCTCTGAGATCCTGCTTGTGTTTCTTCACATGTTTATGAAGGCATCAGTGGCAGAGAATGGAACAAAGAAGTTGTTTTGGATCCACTCTTTAGTTTGGATCCACTCTTTAGTTCTTTTGTGATCTTGAGCAGATGGAAATAAAATAATTTTATGTCACGTGCACTGCTGTGAACGTGAGGAAGTGGGAAAAAATAAATGGTCATTTTTAATCTTCACTTTTTGTGCAGCTATATAGACTAGAAGTATATTTTAATTGGTTGTTCCAAGCCCAGATTCTTTAGGCATTCAAGAATTGTGGGCTGGACAGAGGTCTTGAGTGGTTTATTGTGTACGTTTTCATGACTGATACCCAAAGAATGGCATATGTAATAATAAAGACTATAAAGAATGGACAATAAAACATTTTTAAAGTAGAACAGTATGTCCAAGTTCTGTTCTTCTGCTTTCTTTAGAGATGGATTATATTCAGTGAAAGATCCCTTGGGCAGGTGCTGGCACCTGCCTCCTCATGACGTAAGATACAAAAAGCTAAGCCCATTAATACATCTTCATTTACTTGGAACGTCTCTCACCCAGGCCTGCTTCTGGCTGTAAGCACAATGTGTAATGGGCTGCGTTGCCTTTAAAGAAAATTAACCTCTTATTCCTGAGATACTCTGTTCATGTTTGTGTTTTCTGCAGATTGTTTGCGAATCAAAAATAAATAAGAAAATACTCTTAAACCTAAATCCAGATATTGGTGCAAAAGCAGTACCGAAAGTCAAACAAATAGCTTAAATACGTACATGAGAGGTGCTGCTGCTTAACAAGGCATGATAACTAATAAGAATTATAACAATTAAGCACAGATATGCAACGAAAGTAGCAGAGATCTGACAGGCTTTCACAAATTAAAAGATGGTTCATCCTTAAATGCTTTTCAATGCCTAGTTTAGAGGTTCCTGTTTTCTGGCGCACTAAATTAAGCCCTGAGCTAATTCTCAGGCATTAGCACTTTTCCACTCCCTCCTATTGGGTGTTCTTCGCTGGTTAGAGACAAGGGGTGAATTACAATGTCAATGGGCGTCACACACGATAGCAGCCAGATCACGGCCACAAACTTTTACATTTGGTAAACCCTTGCATATCCAGCCGCAGGATTGAAAATGCATCTTCGGGCATGAGTTGTTCTTTGCTCAAAATCCAACACATTACAGTTTCTTAGCAGTGGTTTGTTTTCCTGGTCTGACAGCGCGAGCTCTATTAATAATCTGTGTTCATACAGCCACTGGCAAACCAGGAAAGTAAGTGATGTGGTGGCACAGTAGAAACAAGAGCTTTTAATCACACCAACAGTGTTGTCTGGAGGGAAAAAGAGAAAGCCAGTGCTAGATGTGCAGAGGAAGTAGAGAGAGACCGGAGCAAGCCCGTGGAGAGTTTTATAATCAAGAAGTTCATTTTGCACTGGGTTCTGAAATTAATGAGGAGCCAGTGGAGTTGTCTGACAATGGGGGTGATACGAGTTAGTGTCCAGGGATCATAGAAGTTATTCTGGGCCCAGACATACTGAATTGTTCATTGTTTTCTCCCACTAAACAGTCTTATAATTCAAGTACTTAATCATAAAGAATAATCAAGTCCTCTCTCTGACTTCAGCTTTTCTGCCTTTCTCAGCTGGCTGATCATGCCTCAGATAATCAGACTCATCTCATCTCTCAGACACACGTACCTGATGGTTCCCCTCTCTCCCTGTGCCTGCCGCCTTCTTTGTGTGATAGTTCTCTTTTCTCCTTCGTATTCCCTAGCTGTTTCTTGCTGACTTCTCGTGCAGTTTTGTTATAGTGATGGCCTGGCTCACAGAAAGAAAACCAGGAAGACCACAGACGAGGGCAACAAAAATGATCCGAGGGCTGGAGTACGTCTCCTGTGAAGACAGGCTGAGGGAGTTGGGGTGGTTCAGCCTGGAGAAGAGAATGCTCCGGGGAGACCTTATAGAGGCTTTCCAGTACCTAAAGGGGCTACAGGAAAGCTGGGGAGGGACTCTTGATCAGGGAGTGGAGCAATAGGATGAGAGGGAACGGTTTTAAACTGAAAGAGGGGAGATTTAGATTAGATAGAAGGAAGAAATATTTTATGCTGAGGGTGGTGAGACGCTGGCCCAGGTTGCCCATAGAGGTGGTGGATGCCCCATCCCTGCAAACATTCAATATCAGGTTGGATGTGGCATTGAGCAACCTGGTCTAGTTGAAGATGTCCCTGCTCAAGGCAGGGGGGTTGGACTGGATGACCTTTAAAGGTCCCTTCCAACCTAAAGCTTTCTGTGATTCTATGACCGTAACCTTAATTCCCTCCCCCATATACTATTACTTTCCTATGCACTTTGATTCTCCTTTCACCTTTGTGGTATGCTGTTTCATTTGTGACTTGTTAGCTAGAGATGACCGTCTGAAGCTCAAATATCAGGATGTTACAGATTTTTCTAATCACACTTTTGTTTATGACCTTGTGTCTTTTTGCACATTGCATTTCCCAGCCACAACCCTGGTCAGGGCAGTCCTATTGACTTCACTGAAATTCTGCCTCATGCAATCAAAGCAGATTTCCTTGCAGGATAATAACTGAGAGCTTTGATCTCCTTCACTTACTCGGAGTTTTAACATTAAAAAATGGAGTGCGTAATAAGTACAGAATTGTACTTACCAACTGGGAATGCTGCCTGATTGCAAGACTCGGTTCCGTGAAAGCATTTAACACCGACTGTGGCAAAGTGAGATGTGAGTGGGTAATAGCCACAATGAAGAACAACTAAAAATACCTTGGAACAAGCAACTTTAAATTTCACTTTTCTGACTCTAATTATTCTTCACAGAAAACAATCAAATGCAAGATGTTAAGACATTCAGATAATTGTTTCCTTTTCTTAAAGACGAAAGAAAAATGAGATAATCAAACACTTCAGAAGACTTAGCAACATACAAGTCAAATGGATTTATCAATAGAAGCAGAAGTGCATGTCTTCAGAGTGAATAAAAAAAAGTATTCTGGCCCCACTGGGCTTTAACAATGACAAATCTTTGGCACAAGGAAGGGCTTTTTTTAAATTAAATTTTCTTTGCAACCTAAGGCTTTTTTGATTTATACTATCTAGCCCCAAGCAAGGGTCTTAATTATTTTTGATTTATTTCCTTCATTCCTCAGAAAGGTCTTTCAGTTTTTCTTTATTATTATTATTTCAGGTTTTCTTCTTCTTCTTCTGTGGGCATATCTATATTTTCTAGCTCTTATGTTTACTGCCAAGTTTTCATGTTTTCTTTCCTTCTGAGGCGAAATACTCTGGCGAAAGCCTTCGGGTCTTACTTAAACAAAACTCAGCTTGCTTTCACAAATGTAATGCAAAATTTAAGTGTTTTCCTTTTCATTTCAAGTTGCTATATTTTCCCCATAATTTCTGTTGTGTTGCTATAAATGAGGTATGCTGTCCCTTCTTTTAAAGTAAAAAGTTTCCTGTGACGAATATGGTCTCTTTTTCTTTTCAGTTGATATTTTTAGGTAAAATAGGCTTTTTAGGTAAAATACACTATACAAGCTTAACAACATTTTCCTTTAGCAATAAAATGGATTTTTATCAACGGTTTTCTCTTCTTTATGAGAAATAATTCTGTTTTCCTCTTATTATGGCTATAAATGGAAAGAAATGCCTCTCTCCTTGGCACACTTTCAGGAACATGGGAGGAAAACGTCCCTGCCCAGCCCAGCTTGGTAATTAAATCAATCTCCAGGACTGCAAAACCCTCAGCCAGAGCAAGAAATTGAACCTTTCTCTATTCAGATTCAGTAGGCTGTGGCTGTTGCTATATAATAGGGGAAGGCAGCTATTTTCAAGGAGATTTGTCCATGCTTTTCCAGCCCTGCCTGTTATTTTTGTTATGGCATCAGTGCCACCACCTCATGCTGAAGGTTACTGCAGGCAGAAGGGGTTATACTGCAACAGGGAAAACCTTGCCCACAAACCCTGTGGTTCCTTCAGATTTTTACGCAGGAATGAGATGACCCAGATAGTCACGAAAGCAAACAATCTCTGTTTGTGCCTGTCATGAGGCAACAGATTGAAACCAATTCTCTTAAGCTCTGAATTGGTTAGAAGCTTGATTAGGGACTCCATATCTAGAAATGGAGCTGCAGAATTATGTTTTTTTTTTAAAAAAAAAAGTAATTGCAATTGTTTTGTGGCGCTATAATTGTTTTGCAGAGAGCTGGGACCCTCACCACACTGGTTTACTCTTCCATAAAACAATTGATTTTGGCTCCCCACTGCACCCCCCATACTAATGGAACGTCAAGTTCAAATACTCAGCAAATACACAGCAGTTTCTTTCCATCCAAACCACCAGAATCATGAGTTTGCCTACAAAAGAGCGTGAGACAGTCAGGTTTGATATGACTGGGACTTAGCATGTATAAAATCTGCAGGCCAAAACCAACCACAGAATTCAACTTAGTGGTAACAATAGGAACATACACATCTAATGATTTTTATTTATTTATTTTCTAATGAAAACCAATTTCACTGTACCTATAGAAACCTGAGGTCATAGCCAGTTAAGTACTTTGTACGTATCAGACATTGGAACCTGAATTTTCTTTCCATGGAAAGTTCGATGATAGCATTTTCTGATTGTAGTAAATACAAATGGGAAATATTGGCATTCCTGCATGCCATTACAGGATCAAGAGAAGCTTTTTCTTTGATGCAACTGAATATTTGGTTTCTATATTAACACTTTACATACTCTAAAATGTGTTTTTACATAAAAGATCAATTTAATATATAAAAATGTCCCAGAAAGCAAAACATAAGCCCTTTGTTTAGGAAGTAATATATTTCAGTAGTGTGAAATAAATACTACTAATAAATGCTATTTATTCTACCGACTTTTTAAAAAAGTCTAAATCTAAATTATCTAAATCTATGTGATCTATTCCAGACAACTTTTAACAGTCATTGCAGGGTTAAGGATTAGGAGAAGAATTTTTGAAGCAGAAGCCTGGTAAAGCAATGATACCCATTTTGATTCCCATTGCATATCAAAGATCTCAGTTAAAGCCTGATTCAGAAGGGCAAAACATCCATTGCCTTTGCTCCAAACAGCTGTAATCGAGAAGAAGGGTTATGCAGAAGATTAGCCCAGCCCCAGCCCTAACATGGGAAAGGTCAGCACCCAGTTACTTGTCTTCACAGGAAATCAGAGGCAATATTTTGCAGCACTGTAAGTGCCTAAAAAAAGAAAGAAAGAAAAAAAAGCAAAGCAACAAAAGAAGCAAAATTAAATGCAGGAGAACAGCATTTTGCCGTGTTTTCACAATGGCTGAAAATAGATTGACAATTTCGGACCCAAGGCTGGAAGTTAAATTCAAGCCTTGTGAAATTGTGTTTAAGCATGTTTTGATGAATGTTGCTCAGGACAAAAGGTCATAGGCATATATGTTGTAATACTACTGTAATACTAGTGACAAGTCAAGGCAGCAAAAGTAAAACTCTAACACACCTGAGACTGAATATAAAAATTTAACCACTGTTGTAACCTGATTGATATCAAGATGGAATATTAGGAGTTTGATGTTTTGTACATGGGGTTTTCTTCTCAAAAAAAAGTTTAGGGAAGTTGGCTTTGTACTAGGGAAATTACAGGGAGACAGGTATGTTCTGGTACAAAGCAAGGGAAAGCCAGAGAGGAGTACATGATCTCCTGCGCAGGACATGTAGGTCACGGATTCCAACCATCCGTGCCCCCAGTCCTGGTGTTCCAGTGTCCATTCTGACATCTGTAACTAGGGAGCACAGCTCACCAGTTCCTTCTCCTCACCAATGCAGATGAATCATCCCTTGCACTGTGGAATATATGCACTTCTGGGGTAAACGGAAACAAAGCCAAAGGCTATGAAAGTGTAGATGTTCTAAAAGTCAAGGGGAAGCCCGTGTGATTGCTCCTTTGTGTGAAGATAGGGTTAATTCAGAAGCACCTTTGCCAGTTGTATAGATATTTTTTTCACTCTGATAAATTAAGCTGCAGTGATCCAAGGAGGAAGAGAAATGTATTGCCAGGATGACCTTTCTTACTTTCTCTTCAGCCTTCTCTATATTTTTAATGTAGCCCTTTGAATTTCCACGTAGAGAAAGGACTAAATTCAGAGCTCAGTGTTTCTCATGTAAGAACCTTCAATGCCTGAAGAAGAGAGTGTGGCTAGGCTGACGGTTGCAATATCTCTGCGTGTAAATAAATAAGCATGAGGCATGGAAGTAAAAGCTCTAGAGTTTCATAGGGAAAGACTTGTCTTTTATGTAAGTAAAAGGGATTTTGTTAATGTGTCATGGACCTATGGCCATTCTAAATTTCCCACCGGTCTAAATACCAGTGCAAAGATGTCTTAGTCCACTCTTAAGACTGAGTGACACAAAGGGTATACGGAATGCCGTTTGTCAAAAACAGACATAAAAATGGAAAATAATAAATCAGAAAGGAGGGGTTTGTGTGGTCTAAATGCTGTTGTCCCTCTTTCATTTCAGAGCACCCCATAAACAATGTAAACCCCAAATCCAGAACTGCTTTGTAATGGGCAGTAAATAGCATAGTAAAATTGCTTTAATAATAAGAGAGAAATAGGAAGAGAAGTAAACCTTAAGTAAACCTTACATCCTTGTGGATGACGGAACCGAACTTTTGTGCAGCTTTGGGTGGAACCCAGACAGACAGCCATGGCGCGTTGTGCAGGTCCCATCTGTGGAGAGGTTCGCCCTCCCCCTATACTCTCTATTGCTCTTTATATCTAGTGTAACAAACAAAACTATATCTCTTGTCTGGAGATGTAGAAGTTTTATCTCTTTCTTAATGCCCACCAGAGCATATCCATCTCCAAACATCTAGGAACCGTGCTGAGGAACAGCACCTATCCAGGGTATTCCAGAACATTCCCTCACATTGTTATAGATATATATGGGATTATACTGTGGTCACTCGTGCTGACATATGGGCTTTTCAAGCCCTAGGTACTGGGGCTAATGGAGGTGACATGGCTTGCTCAAGATCACTAACTCCTTGAATACATCTTCCACAAGACTCCCAGTAGAGGATCGGATCCACAGAACAGAAGAATTCATAGGCAAATAAAATACAGCTGAGAGGCATGTAAGTTTACATTACGGCAGCTGGATATTGATCAAACGGGCATGGAAAGAGCTGGACAGAAGTCAGGAAAATACCAGGGTAATCAAAAGGTAGCTGTTTAGAGGATTCTGCTCTGAGCTCACCCTTAGGTTATGCTGCCAAGCATACATATTTCATCCCATGTGGAATGATTTAACTTAAAGTATCAGAGTAAGGCATTAAGGCTAGCAGCTACAGAAGGTAAGAACTAACTACAGGGAAGTAAGCTCATATTTTATAAGCAAATACATATGCAGAACCTCTGCTGTATTTCAGCCTTTGTACTGAAGCCAAAGACACCACCCTATAGAACCTATGGAACTATCTGTGTTTAGTTATCTTTGGCCTCATCCCGTTGCAACTCGAAATTCCAGATCTTGCCTTGATATAACTGGGAGTTGGAATACGTCCCTAAATTCCCCTCAAACCAAGACTGCAGTATTTGTTCCTGAGGATGTTGTGAAAATCTTGAAATTGGCAATGTTGGCGAGATGATTCTTTCTTCCTTCAGAAGAACTAAATGGACCCAGAAAGGTCAAAAGTATTATCACAACTTCTTCACTATCTAATATGAACCAGTTAAGCAAGGTTCAGCATTTGATTTGAGGCCTCTCACTGCTTACTCTCTTGGAAGGTAGAAGGAAAAAAAAAAACGAAACCCAAACCTAAGAATCACAGAATGGTTTAGGTTGGAAGGGACCTTAAAGATCATCCAGTTCCACCCCCCCTGCCATGGGCAGGGACACCTCCCCCCAGCCCAGGTTGCCCAAAGCCCCATCCAGCCTGACCTTGAACACCTCCAGGGATGGGGCCTCAACAACTTCTTTGGGCAACATGGGTCAGTGCCTCCCCACCCTCAGAGTGAAAAATTTCTTCCTAATGTTTAATTTAAATCTCCCCTCTTCCAGTTTAAAGCCATTCCCTGTCATCCTATGACTACATGCCCTTGTAAAAAGTCCCTCCCCAGCTCTCCTGTAGGCCCCCTATAAGTATGTAAAGCATAGTATGAAAAGAAGGCAAAAAAAAAAAAAAAGGAAATTGAGGGATTATGCAGAGCAAATGTAATCAAAGCCTGTTGGCCATAGAGGGGTTACTTGATAAAGTTCTGGCTTTGCTAAGCAAGCCATATGAGCAGGAAAGAAGAGGTTCATTTTAGTGCTGAAACAGCCTCTGAGCACAGCAGTTACTTTTGTAATTTTGACAAAATATATAGCCAGAAAGAGGAGCCTAGGCAGGATAATAAAGTGTGAGAAAAATGTACCTTTTGGTTGATGTTCTCAGAATTTAAGATGGCGTATCAGTCACAGGTGGATACTTAGACCTGTCAAGTTGTCTCTCACAGCTATTCCTCCAGGACCTGATGCTCTTTTTTTGTCTAGTGCCTTTTCTGGCTGGTCTGGTTGGTCCTTCTTCAACTGGTCATTCTCAGGTGTTAGCAGATGTCAATGGTCTACCTGCTCACATGTGCAAATAATTTTGAAGACAGGAGTGAGAAATGCAGAACAAGGAAAACAGATGCAGAGGGGAGTCACAGAAAAGGAGATAAAACGGGAGGGGATCATGCTGGTTTGGTAGCAAAAGTGGAAAGCACCACGGGTCTCCATGCATCCCAGTCACCAAAGGTCACCAATGTAGGGCAGCCTTTGCCAAAAAATAAAACCAAATTAAATTAAAACCACTAGACCAGGTTGCCCAAAGCCCCATCCAGCCTTTGCCAAAAAATAAAACCAAATTAAAAAGCTCCATGAGTTTGTCCAGGAAACGTTTCACTCATTTTGACCCCTTGTGTATCACAAAAGGCTAGATGGGTAGAATGGGCCACTTTCTCACTAAATTAACTTGATTTTTAAAATAGTAGTTCTGGTCTATTAAAATCATAATCTTATGTCTTACCAGTCTTTACTGTACCTGAGATTAACACACTCTACATAGCAACAGTAAGTCACAGGATTTGCATCAAATTATCTTCTACTTTTGGCATTTCTGCCCCCCCCCCCCACTCCCACTGTCTCTGCCTNTTTTTTTTTTTTTTTTTTACAAGCTACAGTAACATTTATAAAAGTTGCACCTGCTTCCTACAGGCAGGTTCAACACTAGCAACTTTTTAAGCCTGATTACTAGAAGAGTCGCAGGACATTATGCTATAATTAATTGAATAGGCATGTTTGACCGGGTAGGTTTGTGTTCTGACTGGACTGAAGCTTCGTGTAGAAGAACGGGATGAAATGAGGTTGCCTTGATGACTTGCACTCAGAACACTGGATTACAACAGATACAGAAGGAGGGAAAATGAGGAAAACAGTTCTGTCAATTCAATTTCTGCCACATATTTGTCTTTCATTATGCCCACATTGGGACTCAAACTAAGAATCTCTAGAGAGCCAAGGAAAAGGTCATTCATCCTCTCACTCGAGCTCCACAACTGCTTGGCCTAGAGTGACGTATTGTCTGAGTTACCATTAGCATAATATATAAATGAGTAGATTTTTCTCCTTTAATTCCTGTATTTTCTGAAAAAAAGTGGATAGCTGCTTCAAGTGTTATAGAGTATCTTTGTTCTTTCTGAAGCCATTTTGTTAGCACGGCAGTTTGTTGTTTTTTTTTTTTTCCAGAAAACCTAAATTGCGTTAGATGAGTTTTATATGGTCTTCAGTGAAAAGTGGTTTCAAACCTACAAATTCTTTATGCATTAAAACCAAAAAACACACTTTTTCATGTATAAAAATATAAGAAAAATAGTTCCAGGGTAATTAATTTTAATTTTGGAGATATTTGTCTTGTCTCTCTGAAATGAAGGAAGAAATGTAAAAGGTTTGTATTTTGTTATAATTTCTTTACCTCTTAGATGTTACATGATTCTTAGCAAAATACGATAAATATTGACAAAAGAAGAGGAAAAAGTCTAATTTCTTTATCTGCATTTCTTGGTGGGTTTTTTTTGTTTGTTGGTTTGTTTGTTTTTTTTAAAAAATTTATTTACAGCCATGAGAATTACTCTGCTATCGGGAAGCAGTGGCACATGTTCTTTTTTTAAGGTTATAAGTACAAAGCTAATTATTAGCCTGATTTTGACCTATTTATTCTCCTTAAATTCTGTAAGGCAAAACCTGTCTGCCCGTGGCTGTTACCAAAAGGGGAATTCTGGAGAAGCTAGAAGTAATGTGGCTAAACTTTTTGGAAGAAAAAAGAAGAAAGGGGAAAGAAGAAAGAAAAAGCAACAGTCTTATACTGGAAAATCTTCTTTTATATTGTATTGTACTCTTTGGCATTTGTATGGGAGTGTGAGTGCAGAGTTCTCACTGCTGTAACATCCCAACGCTTGAAACTTGAAGCAGACAAAGTTTTGGACACTATTCTCTCAAGTCCTAGACAGGGAGGATATTAATAATGTGATCCTATGGTAGATTGTGATAGAACATAAATATTTGATTGAGAATAAATATCTCAATGGAAGAGGAGCATATGAGAATAAATATCTCAATGGAAGAGGAGCATAAAGTTTTCTCTGGAGTAAAAATAAATTTTAACAATATTAAAGACAAAATAACTTTTGAGCTGGCAATCATTGTTAATTCTGTGTATTACTTCAAAAGTCTTATCAGAATTCATGCTTGTTTTACAGAAACAATAAACAATTTCTTAAAAAAAAAAGATAGGAAGTCACAGAACTGAGAATTCATCATTCCCCAAATAACTTAACGCTAACCTCAATTCAATATGTTTCTTTTAATTATTGATCAACTAGCCTTTTACACTCAGCTGGCATAATGCCTCTCACTGTGTGCTATAGCCGCAAAATCTCAGATCCCCAAAAATCCATATATATGACCTGCTAGGCACTAATTTGATGGGGAATAGCAATAGAAGGTCTCTGTCACAACTCCAATTCAATCCGTCAAATATTAATCACTGGAAGAGTATTGACACCCCATTTTTTTCCTCTTTCTCCCACCTTCCAGAAACAGCCCTGCCTCTGTTCCACCATTCAGCCCATTTTCTCATTCATTCTTCAGTGTAAACAGCATTTACAATGCCTGGCACTCCTTACCCGATTCATCTGAACCATTTGACACAGCTCAGATAGGCTGAATTCTTTGGGAAGCTATGATTGCATGAACTCTTGAAGGAATCAGGAACTATACTACATAGATAAGCATTATATACAAGTACTTGTTGTCATGGTTACACAGATAGGCTCACTTCTGACTTTTCCCTGGTCTTTCTGAATAGGTGATAGAGATCCAGAGAGACTTTCAAGCCTCACTCAACAGACATTCCTGCAATTTTAAATGTATGCGTATCAAAAAAAAAGAAAAGTAGGTGGGCTGTAATCCATCTACTTCATCTTTTAAAATATTTATAGATAGCAGAGTGTAAGTCAACATAAATAAAAAAAGCCTGTACGGGCTGCACTGCATTTTTCAGAGCCAAAATAGTGTTTCGCTGTCAGAGAAATCAAAATAAAGTAGTTAAACAAACTATTGCAAAGAGAAAACAGAACTGAGAATCTGTCAGTGCATTATTTCAGCAGACATTTTAAGGAGCCATATCTTTTTGAGAAATCCAGGAGAAGAACTGTATGTGTGGCTGTACGCAGCAAATAATGAAGAACCAACAAAATATGCGTGTTGCTTGTCATTGACAAACATGTGCCCATGTAAAAGCCCATAACCCTAACTATTACATGTTTTAAGCTTCAGGTATGTCATAGAAGTTTAAGAGCAGATAGTGTACCTTCCGAGTGAGAAGTTACACTCTAGAGATTGAGACATTAAGCAGATATTGCATGTGTGGTTATCTCCTCACCAGACCACCAAGCTGTGATTCATAGAATGGTTTAGGTTGGAGGGACCTCAAAGATTCACCTAATTCCACCCCCCCTGCCATAGTCAGGGACAGCTTCCACCAAACCAGGTTGCTCCAAGCCCCATCTAACCTGGCCTTGAACACCTCCAGGGATGGGACAGCCACAGCTTCCCTAGGCAACCTGGGCCAGTGTCTCACCATCCTCACAGTAAAGAATTTCTTCCTGATAGCTAATCTAAATCTCCTCTCTTTCAGTTTAAGACCATTATCCCTCATCCTACCACTACATGCCCTGCTGAAAAGTCCTTCCCCAGCTCTCCTGTAGCCCCTTTAGGGGCTGGAAGGCCACTAAAAGGTCTCCCCAGGCTGAAGAACCCCAACTCTCTCAGCCTGTCCTCACAGCAGAGAGGCTCCAGCCCTTGGATCACCTTTCTGGCCCTCCTCTGGACCCCCTCCAACAGGTCCATGTCTTTCCTGCGTTGGGGCTCCAGAGCTGGAGGCAGTACTCCGGGTAGGGCCTCACCAGAGCAGAGCAGAGCAGAGCAGAGCAGAGCAGAGCAGAGCAGAGCAGAGCAGAGCAGAGCAGAGCAGAGCAGAGCAGAGCAGAGCAGAGCGGCAAAGTCACCTCCCTTGACCTGCTGGCCACACTTCTTCTGATGAGGCCCAGGATACAGTTGGCCTTCTGGGCTGACGATCACACATTGCCAGCTCATGTTGAGCTTATCATCAATCAGCACCTCCAGATCCTTCTCATTCCATTCTCTGCTGAGCCTGTGTTTATGCTTGGGATTGCCCTGACCCAGGTGTAGGACCTTAGGTGTAAGATTAAATTGCTTGTTTGACTTCCTAGCTTCTGACCTAAATATTTAAATGATTTCACTGTTTACAAGGTTGCAGGTTATTGACCTTAAGTGGCCTCTAACTGGACCTGAGTGCCTGGTCCAAGAACTTTTCTAAAACCTTTTATCTAGCCAGCAGGAAATTATGACTTACTGTTTATGGGGTGGATTCTTGCATTTCTCTTACAATAGACTCTAGTTACTCGTCCTGTCTGTTGACTAGATTTGCCCCATCAGGGACTCATTGGTTCACATATTTGTTACTTTTATTTTAAGGACAAGTAGCCGTAGGTGAAGATAACAAATTGCAATTTCATAAACATTGCACTTCATCTTAAATCTAGAAATAAACTGCACAATAAAATGAAAAAAAAATAAAGAAAGTTAAAACAATAATAAACCTATGTGCATATCTGTCTTACTTACACTGTAGTAAACACTCCATTTGGAAGGACAAGTTAGTTTAGTTGCTCAGAGCCTGCAGAAAAGAGTCTGTTTTTCATTGTTCCTGAAAAAACTTCCCGATAATGCCATTATGCAGAAGGAAGCTTTCAGATACAGATAGACTTTTTGAGCTGACTCCTGGTCTTGGCAAACACCACTTAAAGCCTGGAAGTTACAAGCTAATCCCTTACACATTGTGTCTGTACAATCTGGACTTAGAAAGCTGATTTCTGGAGCCAACCTTGCTAATAGTTTCTCAGCTACGTCCCTGTAACCTCAGATAAACTGCACAGGCGTTTCCTCAAGAGCGATTCCTTACAACATTTATTTTTTTTTATTGCAGATCAACTCAAGAATCTTTCTTCCTTTCATCACATCAAAATAGTCATGAAATCCTGGCTCCACTGAAGTCAGAGTGAGAACTTCCACTGCTTTTGGAGAGGCCAAAATCTTTCTCTTTGTCCACAAAAATGCTGAGAAACCTAGGCCTGCTCCAGCAACACACCTAAGCATGCCACAGCTGTGAGTACATAAGGAGTCCTCTTTAATCACAAAGGTCTGTACTATGCAAAAATACAGGAACAAAGTTAAAACCATCTGGTCATCTATTATATTAATTTGCATACCTAATAGCCTCATATTTTATAAAACATTATGGTAGTATTTTTTCCTTACTGTCTAGTGATCTTATACATTTTCATACTGTTCAATAAAAGCAGTATGCAAAATATGTTTTCTTACTAATATGAACATGATGTGCATTTACTACTTTAACTCTTTTCAAGGAAGTTGCTTGGAACTTTATCCCATGGTTATAGTATTTTAATTAATTTTCTTGCCTCTTGTTTAAGTCAAAGATTTATATTTATTTTTTCAGCACAGGTTTTTTTTTTCCCTGATTTTATACAAAAGTCCAGCTGCCCACTTTCCCCTCTGTAACATGATAATAAATTTTTTTTAGTGTTCAAATTACTTTGATATTTAATTTCTTTTGACTCCTTTCTTAACTCTCCTGGATTGCAACGAGCTAGCCAGTTCTTTCTAGTCTCATTTCTTTTAGCTGCATGTAAGGTAGTGCTGAGATAATCTCTGAGTACTTCTCAAGTGCTGAGATAAATTCTGTTGTTACAGGAAAGTCTCCTAAACACTCTGAAAAGTGCAAAACCAAAAGTAAACGCTTACATTGCAAAACCCCAAAAGCTAGCCAAACAGATTGTTTTTTAGAGTGAAGCGATGAGAAGTCACTTAGCTATCCATGTCAGCATAGATCAAGTAATTAGGTTAAGTAATTCAAGCACTACAGCCTTACTGTAAGATTGAAGAGCATGGTCTGGGTTAAAGCATTAGCAGGAATATGATGTTATCCGGTGGACTGAAATGGGAATATTTTACTTTTACTGCCGTCCTCCAGGCTTTGGGCAGCAGATTATTATGGGTTTGATGTCTGAGAAAAAGTTGAATGTTGGAACAATAGAAGGTCACAGTAGTACAGGGAACTCCAGAGCCTGTGCTTTCAAACTCAACTGCTTCTTGTGAAATATGCCTTTTCGTTTGTTTTGAGTGTTTAAAATATATTATTGTGACCTTGGTGACCCTTCAGGTGATTATTCAGCTTTGGATTGCACACTTTTTCCTCTGTGTTTTTGAACTCTTCCCGTGCCTGTTCTTCTAGTTTTTTTCTTTCTATTTCCTGAAATATTTTTCTCAGGCTGTCAGTAAAGGCTTTCCATCTGATGTCTCCTGCTACACCATGCACTCAAGCAACTCTTCAATGGCAATCTGCTGCCTATAGTCTGGGAGATAGGATGTAATCTAAAACTGGTCAGATACTTGTAATTGATTTTTTTTTTTCATTTACCGAATATTCTGGTTTCTTCAGAATGAAAAATAAAACACAGACTATATTCTCAGTTAAATGTGTTCCAAAATCACCCTTATGTAATTCGAGGGATTTATCTTATTTTCTTGATTAGAAGCAGAATGACCAAAAATACCTGCAGAAGCAGGAATCTGGGTACTTATTTTGAATGGAGCCATTTGGGATTCATTTAAAAGAAAACAAAACAATTTCAGGAGGAAAATGTGGGAAAATTTGCTTTGTTACTCTTCAAACTGACATCCTGCCAGTGTAGCAGTTTCCTGAGATCTAGCGTACAGATTCAGACCTTTAGAACGGAGTTTTTTTCACCTTGGTCATCCATATCCAGTGAATATTATCACCACAAAATTTAGAAGCGATAAACGAGGTTATGTTCTTTTGTAGCCTCTTCTTGATAGAGAAAGCTCACTACCTATTTGGTTTTGAAAGCATTGGTAAACCCAAATCCAGGGAAAGGTGTTTTCTTTGGGGCTGTGAATGGGTTTGCAGTGTAAACTGTGTGTAGTATCTATAGTAATACAGAATGAGCACACTGTTTTATTAGAATCTGATTTTGTGTCATCTCTCTTGTGTGTGAAAGTAAAGATATTTAACTTGACTGAAATTAGAATGCCTAAAACTTAGCTGCCGAGAGAGCGCGTGGAATTGTCTTCGTGTGTCTTAGGAGTCCAACCTACCTGCTCACGTCCAAGGACAGGTCAGTGTGTCACTGTGCTCTACCAAACAGATCTATCCGTACACTGCTTCTGAAGAAGGTTAGGAAATGGAGAAGTGGTATTTTAAAAGAGCTGTCAGTACCCATCTAAAGCCAGCTTTGGGACCCCTCTACTGAAATGTAGTGGGTGTAGGTGTATCATTGCATTATGCCCAGAACATTGAGTTCATTTCTGGATACCATTTTACCAGAAAGCTGTTGACAAATTAGAGAAAAGAACAATGGCATTAATTGAGGTTGCACAAATTGAGAGAAAGTAATTATTTATAGTAGTAAATGGTGTAATAATTATGAGAAATGGAACGAAATTAAGATACAAAATATTTAAACGGAATATTAGAAAGTACTCTCTGACAGAGATGTATGAAGCTGCAGAGCAGTTTCTGAAGAGAGGTGGTGGGACTCATCGCCTGGAGCACTTGAAACTATACAGAAAAAGAAATGTTAAAAATCTTGGAAAGTGTCTGTGCCTGAACTGGCAGGAGAACTGAGTGACCTTTTCCTTCTTTTATTTTGTGAATAATAAAAATGGTACTTTTAAAAGACTTTAATATCGATGTCAAAAATTTTACCTACCTTTTCCTGCATTTTCAGGTCTTTTACTTCTTTTTTTAATCAGTATGGAAATGTCACTGAATACATTAAATGACACACTCTTCATCTCATTAAATTTCTGGATGCTTCTGCTTGTTAATATTATATCTAGCTTATAGTGACCATTAATTGAGTTTTCTTTATCTTTCATAATTTTCCTTTCATGTACACTGCCAATAGCTCTTCCATCTCAGAATATTTTCAGTTTTGATGGTTGTTTAATCTTCTATCTAATGAAGATTACTCTGAGACTTTCGTTGCTCTGTGTAACAGAGTTGAGGTACCTCGTCTGATCGACAAGTTATGTCACGAGGATTTAATCATAGAATCATAGAATCGTTTAGGTTGGAAGGGACTTTAAAGATCACCCAGTTCCAACCCCCTTGCCCTGGGCAGGGACACCTCCCCCCAGCCCAGGTTGCTCCAAGCCCTGTCCAACCTGGCCTTGAACACCTCCAGGGATGGGGCAGCCACAGCTTCTCGGGGCAACCTGCCCCAGGGGCTCACCACCCTCACAGGAAAGGATTTCTTCCTGATATCTAGTGTAAATCTCCCCTCTTTCAGTTTAAAACCGATTGTTGTTTCTTTAGATTTAGATTTGTACCTGATTCTCTCTGAAGCTATTCAAAGTTTCTGGTCATTCTCTTGTTCTGGTGTATGTTTCCCCAATACCAAAATACAGTCTAAGTAGACCTTTGTATTCTGCAATACATATGAAAAAGGATTAATTTTTCTGGACTATATCTTTGATGCTGCTCACAATTCAAATAACCTGTAGAAACCGCATTTCCAATGAAGAGTTGAAAAATGTCTACAGATGTGTTTTGTTACTTGTCCCAGCCCTGCTGAAACATCCAGCACAGGAAACTTATTGGCATTACACACTTTGGTAGAAAGAGATTTGTGTTGTAAGCCCTCAGTTCAATCCTTTGGATCTGCAGGTAGAGTTTTCCTGTTTCTACCTCCCTCCATATCACCTCTGGGCTTTTAAATGAGCAGAGAATATCCCTCGTAGTTCCTCTGAGGACTCTGCCAAAGCACAGACGCTTTCAGCTCCTCATCAGTTTCTGCAGGATGGAAAGAATTTTTCTAGGAGTTGTCTGATGCAGTTGTCCTGTGCTTGTAACACCAACTTCAGGCTTTTCTTAACTTTTTATGGTTCCTGCTTTTCTTTGATAAGCTCAATGACTCAACACCTTTTCAACTGAAAAAAAATGATTTTTTTCCTGTCACTGCTGTAAACTGTATCCTTTCCAATTCTGTATTTGTCTCCACACTTGTATTTAACAGACATATTCCATGTGAGGTTCTAAACCCATCTTTGCAAGACTTCAGTTTCACCTTAGCCACCTGCCTCTCTCTGCTTTACCTAGTCGTGACAGTATCCTCAGGACTGTCCTGTGTGAATCTTAGAAACGTCTGTGAAGTGTTAAAAAGAAAAGCTGTCCCATTTGCAGCAGGTCTGACAGTCCTATTTTGCTGAGCATTGCTTTGTGAAGGTTTTCCCTGGGCAAGCAGTGTTGGCCACTTTGTCATAGAATCATAGAACGGTTTTGGTTGGAAAAGACCTTTAAGATCATCAGGTCCAACCATTAACCCAACACTGCTAAGTTACCACTAAATCATGTCCCTCAGCACCACGTCTACCCATCTTTTAAACACCTCCAGGGACGGCAACTCCACCACTTCCCTGGACAGCCTGTTCCAATGCTTGGCAACCCTTTCGGTGAAGAAATTTTTCCTAATATCCAATCTAAACCTCCCCTGGTGCAACTTGAGGCTGTTTCCTCTTGTCCTATCGCCTGTTCCTTGGGAGAAGAGACTGACCCCCACCTGGCTCCACCCTCCTTTCAGGGAGCTGTAGAGAGCGAGAAAGTCTCCCCTCAGCCTCCTCTTCTCCAGGCTCAACACCCCCAGTGCCCTCAGCCGCTCCTCATCGAACGTGTGCTCCAGACCCCTCACAGCTCTGTTGCCCTTCTCTGGACTCGCTCCAGCACCTCAATGTCTTTCTTGTAGTGAGGGGCTTTCATGTCCTTTCTGAACACCGTCCTTTGGCTATTGTGAGTGGTGGAATTCTGTGCAGTCCTTTCTGTCTCACTGCCCCTCCCAAATTCTGGCTCTTGCCAGGGTTTACCACAAAGCATGCAGGCGCCTTGTATGTTTTTTGGAATCAAATTCTGAGCTCATTGTGTCTTTTTAACACAAATGTCCTTTTTTGAATTAGTTTGCTTCTTTTGTGCGGGCCATGGCGAGTCTCTCTTCACGTTGTACAGTCTTCATGGCAAATCACGCTGGACTTCTAAAGACTTGTTCTGAATCTTCCAGTAGCACAACTCCCACAGGCTTTTCCTTCATTGTGCAAGCACCGTCAGATTTCCTAATGAAGTAGCTGCAACTCCTTCATTCCTTCTTTGTGCCACTTCATCATCATCACTAATGTTCTTCTGCGGTCATCTTTTTTCAAAATACTATCGAATAAGAAAGCAAATCACCTTTATACTTCATTTTCACAGGGAGTGCAGCACTTTCCAGACCATTAGCACAGAAGTTCATTGTTAATTTCCTCTGCCTGATTTAACTGAAAACGACTAAAACATTAAGTTTCTTCACAAGCAGCTCCTTTCAGAAATATCCTGGGTTTGGCAGTCTATTCACCGCAATTGCAGAATAAAGCACAGTTAAACTGCTTTTCCAGTTGTTCTTCACATTTTAGACAGTTCTGGCTTTTATAAAGTGTTTAATGCCAATAAGATTCTGAGTTGGATATTTTATCAGGTTTCTGCTCTTGTATTCTTGATACATGATTTATTGAGAAATCACAGAGCGGTACTGACTAAGGCAGAGGGCTGCTTCATCAGGGTGCTGCCTTACAGGTCCAAAGCCACATGGGCTCCTGTTGATTGCAGCATCAAATCCTACATGCCTCCTGAAAGGATACCTTTACGTGCCCGTTCCTCATAGTCAGGCCCGACACTTTGCATCCAAAGGTCCTTCCTTGGTGAAGTAGGCCTTGCCCCTCTGCTGCTCAGAGTAAAATGCAACTGATCAGTCCTTTCGTCCTCACCTTCTCCTTAACTCATGCCTCTGCATGGGAGTTTTCCTTAATCTGCCTTCCTACCCTAACGTTCTAACGTAACGTTTCATATTTGCTTTCTGCAAAGAATTGAGTGTTACCCAGCAACAATTATGTAGTCTCCTTGATCTTATAAGAAAATCCTTGTAGACTTTTTGAGGAGAGGGAGTTTTATATCTTGTGAAACTTTTTTTTTTAAATTTCAGTTGACTGTGTTAGGTCTACAGTTGACTGTGTTAGGTCTACAGACTTACCTTTCCTTTAAGGTAAAGGAAAATGCTTCTTAATTTAAATTCATTTTTTCCTTATCTTTCTGGAACAAATGTTTAACTCCACCCCTGTTTAGCCAAGCATATATAAATGTGTCTTGTCTGAGGACTTCTTATTTGCCTCATACAACCTTTCTTAAAGAAGGTAAACACACGTGATACCTTAGGTGGCAGTATTCATTATACTATTTATCAGATACACAAGATTAAGCAAAGAAAGGAGGTCAGAGTGGTTCTATTTTTTTAACACGTCTTACAGTAGCTGCAATGTTTTCCTCTGACAAACTGAGTGGAGGTAGATTCCAAAATACTCCTGGACAGCCACAGTAGGTGTTGTCAAGCATCACACTAGAAAAAATCTTGTGGTACTTGTGGAGCTGTCTGGATGCAATCCGGAGTAATGATGTGCTCTAGGCAATCCTGCTTTAGCAGGGGAGTTGGCCTAGATGATCTCTAGAGGTCCCTTCCAACTCTGAAAATTGCATGATTCAGTGACTTAATGTATGTAACTTTTCCAACTGACCAGTTTAACCTGAAATTCATGCTATGGCACAAAACAATGTAAAATATCAGCACTGACTCTAGAGTACAAAGTACAACAAAATTTGTCTCCACCAATTTGGGCTCACACATGACATATCCACCATCCCAGCCAAATACTTTTTCAAACTTCTTTGAAACATACAGAAATCTTACATTGGAGAAAGGTTTTTTAGCCTTCTGAGAGGCTGAGCGTGAACTGAAATTATTATTATTTTTTTTGCACTGACTGCAAAAAAAGACTTGCTATGTGTGCTGGAAGGCATTTACGTTGTATGTAATCCAACACCCGCAAGGAATCAGTACAGGCAAAACTTTTATCTTTTTCAGAAATTAATGATTCTGGTTTTCAGGCATTTGGATTCTGGAGG
Organism: Ibidorhyncha struthersii; assembly: GCA_013398815.1. Lineage (NCBI taxonomy): Eukaryota > Metazoa > Chordata > Aves > Charadriiformes > Charadriidae > Ibidorhyncha > Ibidorhyncha struthersii. The sequence goes on along the minus strand of VZSZ01011436.1, from coordinate 651,037 downwards.
AAGACTTATTTCAGAAGCATAATCCTGTAGGGCCCAGGAAAATGATCTGAGAATTCTCAGGGTATAGCAGGGATAAGTGGAGAGTTATTTTTCAGTGAAAAGTTGAGAAAAGCACAGAGGGAAGGTTGAAAAGGGCAACAAGATCTGAAGCGGGCACCACTTATCCAATTCTGTAGTGCAGTAAATAGCATGCTGTCCCTTTTGTCTTTCCTGTTCTTTGTTATGACATTATACTTGCTAGAATAGCATTAAGTCTTTTTTTTTTTTTAAGACACAGTAACATTTTCATCAGGCAGCTACATGATTTTTATGTGAGCTAAGAAATAGCACTTTCAACCTGGTGAGGTGGATCTGCTTTCCTCCTTTGAGGGGACAGCTGGTATGAGGTGCATTTGACATGGTGCCTGAGAAGTACGAATGGTACTGGTGAGTTATAAAGGGTGCAGTAAGAAATCTGTATTACAAATGGTGCAACTAATGAACAAATCACAGAATCACAGAATAGTCAGGGTTGGAAGGGACCTCTGGAGATCATCTAGTCCAACCCCCCCGCCAGAGCAGGGTCACCTACAACAGGTTGCACAGGACGGCGTCCAGGCGGGTTTTGAATGTCTCCAGAGTGGGAGACTCCACAACCTCTCTGGGCAGCCTGTGCCAGTGCTCCACCACCCTCAAAGTAAAGAAGTTCCTCCTCATGTTAAGATGGAACTTCCTATGTTCAAGCTTGTACTTCCTATGTTCAAGCTTGTATATCGGACAGAAGATCAGAACAAGACCTGGAGCACCGTTTTCCACAATTTTGCTGATCATATATATCAACTATTAAATTTCATATTGTTTTTTTATAATGAGTGACCAGACGCATCATCCAATGACCAGTCAAAAAAAAATAGAGTTTTTTCAAATGATGTTTCACTTAAAAGAAAAAAAAAAAGGCAATTCATTGCTGCTGTTGTATGGACATCATTGTGTTTCATCTTGCAAGAATTCTTACTGCAAGAATTTCAGCAGGGAAAAAAAAAAAGCCTGCCATCTCTGTCTTTGGCACAGTACTTGCAGTAGTTGGTCAGATATACAAGCAAGTGTACTCAAATATATTGTTTCCCAAGCTATCTATGGAAAAACAACAAAAAAAAAGGGCATTTTTACACAACAGCATTATAAATCTTATTTGATTTATGACCAACTGCTTCTAATCTTGTTTGTGAGTGCCTTACGATGCATCTGGACCTTGCCATCTAGGTGTTTATTGAATAAGTTGAATTTTCATCTCTTAGAACATTTATAGTGAAGAACTATGTACACTAATCCTTCACATTCTTAAAAAAGAAACTTTTCTAACTGGAAAAATGCCTGGTATTTTGGAAGCCAGAAAACATCAACTGAGAAAAGAGTCCTTTAACGTGTTCAGCATAGGAGCATGTTCTACCTTAAGTGTGCTGCTGATAAAAGAATTCTGTATCTCTAGAGATACAAAGCTGAAAAGAGTGATGTTGTACATCAGAGAGATGAAAGATCACTGTGCTGAAAGTAATCATCAAACTATGACTTTTTTAAGCTTGAAACTGCATTTTTCTTCTAAAGTTTCCACTGTTTCTTCTTTTTTTTTCCATATATTTTCATAAAATAATACCATTTCCTTAGAAACAATCAAAAGTATCTAAAGAATACAGGAATATAAGTTTTTAAAAGAACCAAACTACATCTCAAAGGTTTGTTCATTTAAAGTTAAATTCTCTAAACAACCAGTCCATTATCCAACAATATATCCCTCTTTGTAAACAATAAAAAGAGAATGTTTTTAATATGCTGACTCTACAAAAAAGGCAAGCTGGCATTTTAAGGACCGCAGAACAGTCTCCCAGGCATACAGTTAGTCTGAATGGAAATGCTATTCTGATATAAATAAAAGATACAGTTAATTTGTTGTTCAAATTACTGGAAATGTCCCTGCCAGGGGCAGTCAATAATTCCAGGTTTGACTGGCAGGACATTAATGATGAGCACTCAGGTATTTAAATCAAAGGATTGTTATTCTGTATTATACTCTTCCTGAATGGAGCTTTCTTCCACATTCCACTCCTGACCAAGATTTGCTTATTATTGGCCAACTTTGCACTGATAGAAGGTATTTATCATAATCATATCTTCCTGACTTAAATGATTTATATAATAGCCTCTCTTAAGGAAGAACAACAGAAAAAGAACTACTTCTTAAAGACAACAATTGTATTGCTAACTGTGTCAGTATTTGTTAAAACATTAGCGCATATCCTGTAAAGTGAAATAGTGATCAGTAGGACTTTGTTTTCACTGTGGAATCTGGTAGCAAACATTTCAAGCTGTTAGGTAACTTAACTCTCATGGATTGCTACTATTCCAGCAGGATTTGCTCAAAAAGACATCTTTCTCAAACATCCTTCTCCATGGTATGCACTGATGGCAAGGAAACACACCTGCACCTGTTATCTGCTGAGTGGAACTTCTCAGGGCCATACAAGACTCCATATGGGAGAGGACTGCCCCACCAAGCACCTGAATAAACCCTACCAGGACTGGGTCTCTTAGGTCCACGCGGCTAGGGGCTAGGTAGTCACAAAATCTGTGCACAAGAATCTTGGCCAATAAAGGGCCAAGATTTAACATAATTGCTCTAGTCTTTGGCTCGTAACATTTGCAGTTCTATGTTTTTAGTGAAACATTTCTAATTTTAAAGATGTTCTTGATTATATCCTTCAAGTGTTGCTTTTGATATGATGTTCATGTATGAGTATAGGTTGTATGTAAAAGTACATGGTGATCCTTCCTAGAGCTCAGACACACAAAACATCATGCATTAAAATGTTAAAATGCATGGTGAGGCTCCACCTCGAGTATTGTGTTCAGATTTGGGCCCCTCACTACAAGATAGACATTGAGGTGCTGAAGCAAGTCCAGAGAAGGGCAATGGAGCTGGTGAGGGGTCTGGAGCACACGTCTGATGAGGAGTGGCTGAGGGCACTGGGGGTGTTCAGCCTGGAGAAGAGGAGGCTGAGGGGAGACCTTCTCGCTCTCTACAGCTCCCTGAAAGGAGGGTGGAGCCAGGTGGGGGTCAGTCTCTGCTCCCAAAGAACAGGCGATAGGATAAGAGGAAATGAGATTGGATATTAGGAAAAATTTCTTCACCGAAAGGGTTGCCAAGCATTGGAACAGGCTGCCCAGGGAAGTGGTGGAATTGCCATTCCTGGAGATATTTAAAAGATGTGTAGACGTGGTGCTGAGGGACATGATTTAGCAGTAACTTAGCAGTGCTAGGTTGATGGTTGGACTTGATCTTAAAGGCTTTTTCCAACAAAACCCATTTATAATTCTATGATGCTACAGACTTATCAGTGGCAAATCTTGAGGTCTTGAAATCTGAAACCTCTGAAAATACAGCCTTGGATTATTTCCCCAAGTTTCATGCTAATTCTATTTTGTTTTCAATGGGCATGAATAATACAACCAGGGAAAACAGACAATAAGACACTCAATCTGAATTCACTGTAGAGGCCAGAAGTAATATAAACCATCGTTAACTTGAGTAACACAGTGACTGCCTTCTGCAAATTATGTTGCAGAAATAGAAGTTTCTGCACTGAAGACTGAAATATGAAAGCACCAATAGAATCAAGTACTTGAATGATTTATTTTTTAAGGGTTTATGATGGCATTATATCATACTGATTTTCTTAGCACAGACCGCCTTGTGGTGCTGTACTGTTTTTCTGAGAACGAGTTGCATTATTTTTCTCTCCATTTAGCTCAGCATCTTAGTAATATGAGTAATAAGTGCAAAAGACTTTCTGAGGAAACCACATTCCTGTTTCCTATCTATACTTGGTAGAAATGCTTTACTTTTATTCCTTATTTCTCACAAACTCATTCCAAGCACATCAGTGAAGCGTGGCAGCAGCACTTGAGTTTACAACAAACCATTTACCTGGTAGGAGGGAACAAAATTCTCATCCAAGATTTACAGCTCAACCAAGAATATTGAACTGGTTCTTAATACAAAGTCAAACTAGGCATGTCCTTAGCATTGATTGTGTGTTAACAAGAATCTCTTCATCCCTGCAACCAAGGCTGGGAAAACCATCTAAAAATAGTATGCACACATTGGATTCTCCTTCCAATTAGCAACTTTGAAAGATGCTGGGACTGCTAAGGAGAAAAAGGGACTCAGTGTTAGATAGAGCTGCTTAAATAGCATGTTGGGAAGTGGTAAATTTCAGCCTTGCTTTTGTTTACAAACAATCTGTGAATAGACGCAAATTTTAGAGAGTTTGTCTTGCTGAGCAGTTTCAAAGAACAATTTTTTCCCTACAGATTCTTTCGATCAAGAGCTGAGATACTACAATGAAAGGCATATTATGGAATCATGGAGAAAGTAAATAGTTGCTTGCCTAACTACTTTTTGTAGCCAGTAGAGCCTAGAATTCATTATTTGTGTTGTGTAATTAGTCACACAATATTGGTTCTGCACCTAAACATTATGTAAATAAATGCAAGGACTGCAGGAATGAGTCCTTGATACCTGTACAGCCTAATGGTTTGGAGCGATTCAGTGTTTCAGAAAGTGAATTACACTGTCTACTTTTTTACCTTTTGCCAATGAAAAAATTGTATTTGTCTATACGTGACAACTCAGAATGTAAAAAACCTAATTCCCTTTTCATTCTAGAGAGAAAGATATATAAACTGTCTTGTCTGAGATGGCTGTTTACAAAATGTATACTTCATTTTCTCTTGTCACAGTCACATAGAGTAATTGCATTTATATGAATACAGCACTAATTGCCAAGGGTTTGGTCACCCGTCTTTGTCTCTCTTATTGGATTAATTGCCTGAATGCCCGGGTTCCCGCTGGAGGGCTTAAAGTGCTGCTGTGTCTATATTATGAACATTATTTCCTCTGTTTACTTAACATACAAACTGAGTCTGGTGCTCCCTTTTAATGTCACTCTGTTTTAGGTTACTTTTCCCATTCGCTCCCTTGATATGTATTGTAGAGCAAATAATCCCGTACAGTACAATGCAGCATTCAAAATTAGTTTTGCTCATGTGCCGTTTGACTTGCTGCTGTGTTTTTCTGCATAAACAGTATGAGAAGTATTTTTATAAACACACTGCAACATTTGGACCTTCCTACAACTTATTGCAGATAATCAACAGGTGATAGGCATGGGAAAAGTGTAAGTCCTTGATGAAAGATTTTGACATCTGGGGAAAAAAACTCTAAAACTGACACTCTTTCTGAGAGAGAAAAAATTTTAGAAAGCAGGAGGCTGGATACTCAAAAGGAGCTGTGAGTAGAGCTGCAAATCAATGAAGGTAGACAGGTGTGCCTAGGTATGCTCTGTAGGTCCCCTTACTAGAACCGAACTCGAACTTCACATGGCTTCATCTATCTTTACATTAAAGGAGTGCAGTAAGAGTCTTTTCTCAGCCTGTATCAGTAATGCTCATTTCAAGGGTAGCTGAAACATGAACTGCTGGACGTGTTTTTCCTTCTTAAAAGGGGCCGAGAAAAATCAGCACCAGGTTGTCCACGCAACAGAAATTAGGCCACGAGCTCTTTGGCTTTGAAACAATTATGTTTGAGATCAGAGCATTCCCCAAAATCAAGCAGTCTGGGTAAATTGTCAGCACGTTTTCTGTGCTTATCACATTGCAGATATTACCTGGGATTGAAGTCTTCAGGCAGGTTCTGATAAGAGAAGAACCTGATTATGAAATGGAGTATGCCTGATATAACCCCCGTCACTGCCCAAGGATGTACCGCATCCTCTTTCCTTGAACACAGGAGGCATTCAGCAAGAAGGCATAGTTAACTTCCTTACAGTTCCTTCCTCAGTGCTACATCCAAAATAAATATTTACCACAAGTTCCGCTGTTACTACTGCCATTAAAGATCAGACAAATTGATACATACACCATCCTAAACTCAGGCATTTTATGTTAACTTAATATAGTTTGGCCCAATTTTAAAAAATGCTAGGTACCTATACCTTCTCTTGGCTTAAAGAAGGTTTGAGTCTGAAAACTCTGGAAAACTAGGCTTCTAAAACTTCACAAGGGTGCAAAACACTGATTTTTATTTACTAAAATTCATTATCACGTCCTACCAAGTCAATTCTTAGAAATATATTCAACCATTTTTGTGAATGCAACAAGATGAAGATGTATTACAAATATTCACTCCTACAGTCTCACATTCACTAAATATACTAGGCTCCTTGAATCTGCCCTGTAAACAGTCTCTACTGTTTTTACTGATCTTGTGACTCTTCTTTGAACGTTTTCCATTTTTCAATGTTCTCTTGGAAGTACAAACTTGCAGAGAAATGGCCAGAGTGTTCTAAGTGTCGTCACAACACACAGAAGCAAAAGAAACAATAACTGCTTTACTCCCACTGTGGATACTCCCTGATATACCGTAGTCTTTTTGATTTAGAATTTGCGTACAACTGGCAATTCAGTAGCAGTCTCGAGTCTTTGGCCTAATAAGTAGTCTGAGCAGGCAAACCCCTTCTATTCTCATTCTTTGTTCATTCATGAACAACAGTATTGCTGGTCATATTAAAATGTAAACTATTTTCTTGGCTTTTGGGTAATAAGTATTTCATTATCATCATATGATACATACGTATTATATGTATTAAGTATCTTTCCCAAATGCATAATTTAATGAATATTTCTTTTCTTCTTCAGTATAATGAAATAGACAACATTTTTATCTAGTTGCTGGACAATATCATTGCTAGGATCCTTTTTGATCCATATTTTGCTTGAAAAAAAGCCCTTTTTTTCAGTCTTAAATCTGCTAATGATAGATTTTTCCACATGTATTATTTTCCTTTTCGTATTCCTTATGAATTTTCCATGATTCCTAACATCATGTGTGTACTCATTGTTAACTTAGCTATTAACTAATAAGTTTCTCTTTTATTATCCTTTAGTTAATAAGTATTTTTTAAAATCAATGACACCACCTTTCTTGATTGTCAGTGCCACCTTTTTACTAATATTCATTTTTTTAAAAAAAAAATTTGTCTTAGACAAGTTGTCAGCGCCATATTTTTATTAACGTTCACATTTTTCTGCTTAAAATTTTCTCCTTCCTGATTTGAACATAATTATTTTGGGGGTTTGTGTGGTATACATGTAGTAGTTTATAGTATTTCATGATGTATGCCATCTATTAAATCTAATTTCTGCATGTCATAGAGCATTTTCCTCCTCTTTTACTCATATTTTATCTATATGCACTAATATTTGCAGGCAGGAGCCAATCTTTTGTGTCTATGAGACCTAAATCTGGGAGTCAGTAAGTGATGACAACTACTGATCAAACAAGAAGAGGCACAAGATGAAGCATTGATCGATGTGGATTCAAAGTTAATGGCATCCAACCTATCAATGACTTAGAACCCCCTGAAAAGGATCATTTTGGGCAAAGAAAGCCTCCTCTCTTTCCTATACTACCTTTTGTAAGAGCATATAACCACTTATTTTAATATTTCAGTCATTAATCTTCCAGGTTTCTGTAATTTCAATGAAGACAAATATATACTGATGAATGAGCAATTTTGAGTCTTCTTGTTTATTATTTATTCCCAGCAGTGGCACATAAATAGTTAATAAGTATCATTACATTTTCTTCCCTTAGTGCCTTGGCTAATTTTGTAATCAATATCTCACGTTTGAGGTAATTGCTCGATTCTTATTCCTCTTTGTGCTCATCCAGCCTGTGAGGTCAGTGCTCTGCAGACTGCCGTCCCAGAGCAATGTTTTCTTTATTAATCACATAAAACCAACTCAAATAATTGTCGGCTCCCCTCACCAAAGTTTCCACAAGTTTACAAATTCCTACATCACTTATTAATCAGTGGTTCATTTCCACGTATTTTACCATTTCCTTCATTTGTTGGACAGTCTTTATTAAGGTTTTTAGAAAAAGATTGCACATCAACCTCGGAGTAATAGCATATGTATAAAATACAATAAAAAAGCTATTCATACACTTTCCCCTTTGTAGAAGCTTGACTTATGCAATCTGGTTAAAGAAAATGAATTGCAGTGGCAGCAGAACGACTAGATATTCAGTGTTTGTGTTAGTTAAGCTAGGGATAAATATAATTTTTATCTCTTTTCCCCTAAAATTTTTCTTGGTCTAAGTTTTATTCTGTTTATAAATACAGTGAAATTTAGAGAGGGGGTTCTCTATTTGTTTCAGGACACCTTATAGAGAGAGCTCACAGTTCAGAATTAGAGAAGTCAAAAAAGAAAGAACAAGGGACAAGAAAAAAAAAAATCAAAGCACTTGGAGGAACACTTATTCTTTGCTCTATGAGTCATGTCCCAGTCTACCTTTCCTTACCTTGTGGTTGTATCATTTTCATGTGTCATTTTCAAAGGTCTGGCTTCTGGAGTGTCATATTTTCTGTGATAAAGGAACATGAACGTGGAATTCAGGATAAAGCAATTCTGTTTACAAATAAATGTGGTTTTGTTTACAAAGGCATACTTTAGCCTTTGTCAAAACCTGAGAAAGAATTTGAGCTGCTGGTTCTCATTTCCTATGAGCTGATAAAATTAATAATTTCTGCTGATATAAATAGATCATAGATCATAGATTGTTTTGGGTTGGACAGGACCTTAAAGATCACCCAGTTCCACCCCCCCTGCCCTGGGCAGGGACACCTCCCCCCAGCCCAGGTTGCTCCAAGCCCCGTCCAACCTGGCCTGGAACACCTCCAGGGATGGGGCAGCCACAGCTTCTCGGGGCAACCTGCGCCAGGGGCTCACCACCCGCACAGGAAAGAATTTCTTCCTAATATCTAATCTAAATCTCCCCTCTTCCCGTTTAAAACCATCACCCCTTATCCCATTGCTTTATTTCCTCGTCAAGAGTCTCTCCCCAACTCTCCTGTAGCCCCTCTAGGGACTGGAATGCCTCTATAAGGTCTCCCTGGAGCCTTCTCTTCTCCAGGCTGAACACCCCCAACTCTCTCAGCCTGTCTTCTCAGCAGACGGTCTTCAGCCCTCTGAGCATCTTTGTGGCCTCCTCTGGACTCATTCCAACAGGTCCATGTCTTTCCTGTGCTGAGGGCCCCAGAGGTGGGTGCAGTACTGGAGGTGGGGTCTCACCTGAGTGCAGTAGAGGAGCAGTTTACAACTTAAATATATCCTGTAAAGCTGTTGTTCTTTCACCTGCATGTCCTGCAAGATCTTCTTGCATCTGTGCACCACACAGAGAAGGATGCAGAAACCTTATGAAGAGGGACACCAAAACACCTTGAGCTCAGATACTCACGTTTTCCGAGCTGTTAAAGATAAAAAGATAACTTGGGGTGAGATAGGAGAATGCAAAGCGAGATCAACTGGATGACAGTGAGTGACTTCACCTCTAAGGTGGTGGTAAGCCCTGGAATGAATGGAGCGATCTGTAAAAATAATCACATCTCATCAGGTACCAATGTATTTCTCTTCAGTGTGAAGGACTTTATGAAAACATGTAGACTGTCATTTCACAGACGGCGTGGTGCTTTACCTCATCTAGGACCAATGTGCCAGACTACGACGACTGTTTATTAATTTACTGCCTAACATGTAATGCCACCCAACCTTTCTGCAGCCCAAAAGTAGAGCCAGCCACTGTTATACCCATTTCACAGTACATAGCCCTAATCTTTATATTTGACTGTTAACGTCGAATGGCTTCTGTGGCCTCCCATCAGATTATGGTCAGTTGCAGACCCCAAAATTGCCTTCCCTTCAAGGGTTAAACCATATAATGTAATTGTGGCTTATTCTGAAAAAGCTGCTCTCCCTCAGGTCAGGCAGAGCACTGAGCTGCAATCATTAATAAGCCATTTTGTGTTTGCCTCTGTGATCAAAGAATTCTTGTCCAGAGTGCACTAGCTTGTTTCCTTTGCATTTCAGCTTCAAATTTAGTTTCCAGAGAGAAGAGAGAATAAATCCTGACAATAACAATGGTGAATCTTTAATGGCACTCATTAAAGTCAATGTTTGATTTTTCAACTGTGCTACCTGAAATTCAATTTTTAGACCAAAAATGCATTTAAAAGCTTTGGGGGCTTTTGTAACAAACACCCTTTCACAAGTTATACTGATCTGCTGTGTTGGATGGAAGACTACTTTATGTTATTTGTTCCATTAGTTCCTTTAATTTCTTTTATAATAGCTGAACCTTTACAGCAGTTAAAAAAAATCTAATAGCAGCTTTGATCTTCAGATATCAGCTAGAGGGTACTCCACACTTGGATTTTAAATAATGTACTGTAGAAAGCTACCATCCAATGAAAAAATCCTCAATTACTTTAAAAGCTACCCTTCACCATGCTTTTACATTTACAGGCCTTTCTCCTTTTTTGAAATTTCAACCTCCATAATACCGAGGTGCTTTAAGCAATTATTTATGATAGCATTACCTCATACTAATTTTCTACTCAGCGCATATACCAAAGTTGCATCTGCTTTGTTAGAACAAGGAACATGATCTAGCTGATACACGTGCTCCCTCTTCTCTGGCATAACCGATGAAAAACACTCCCCAGAGACAGCGGTATCTTTTTCTCCCCGTGTGGGATGCCGCATTCCTTTAACTATTTTTCGGTAAATACCTTAATTAAAGGAAAAATCCAAAGCAGAACCCTGCAGTATAAGATGATACAGCACATTTAGATTTGTGCCTTTAGGAACAAATATCTGGTTGAGAAAGCCCCGGGTTTCATACCTTGTAGGAGTTGATGTACCTTGCTGTACGTAACAAATCCTGACGCTGTTTGTTATGTGTGTGTTTGACTATGTACATGCATGCATAGCTGCATTCACGCTTACTGCGTGCGTGATCGAGCACAGAGTGCTGCACACAATATATTGTGTATAAACAAATATGGTTTTGCCCTTTAGAACAGAACTGGTTGGGAAATGCTCATTGTTGGTTTGTTTGTTTTTTTTCCAGAGCAAATTTCCGTTTTGCCAGAAAAAAAAAAAAAAAAAAAAAAAAAAAAAAAAAGGTGACTGGCTTCCAAACAAATCAGAAGGAAGGCTGCAAAGCCTGCCGGTTTCTCCTGATCATGCATTATCGAAGGTTGGAGGCGCTGAAACGGGCACGTCCATGGGGATGTGAGTGTGGCCACGTGTTGTGCATAAAGTGAGCTGGATTCAGTGCAGAACGGGAGCCTCAACAACCAGCTCAGCACCTGTGAAATGCAAAGGAGAAGTCTCAAGGCTGCCTAAATGTCTGCTGTTCCTTAGGATTATGAGCCTCCTTCTGTCATTCGCTATCTATATCTACTTACAACTGGTGAAATAGCTTTTGGATTAAACGCGCAGTGATATGAAAGCCGTGGTATGGGAGACACAGACTCCAATTCCTGTCCTGCTGGATGAGAAATGAGGCTTGAGTATTGAAACAACCAAACTGCTGGATGGTTTCCCCCTCTCTCTCGTGCTAAAACCTTTCTGCCTTGTATTAATAATTCAACAGGCTTGAAACCATCTTGCCACAGCCTTGCTGTATAGAACGTCAGCTAAGCCCGTTCTTCCTTCTTACATCCCGCAAAATATTTAATTTCTGGCATACAGTGCTGCATTCAGTCTCCCCCATCCGAGGTGACCACTCAAACTCCTTGGCTGTTGGATACACACACACGTAACTTGTGCTGTCCTCAGGGTCCCACCTCCCGCTGTACCCTAACTCGGCTACCGGTCTGCTAGGATGCTGCTCGTGAGATCAGAGTACTTCTGAACCTGCCAGTCCTGCTGATCTCTGTTTGGCAATTAAATTAGAGGCATGTCATAGCTGAGAGACATCTTAAAAGGCATTTGCTGACACTACTTATCAGATCCCGAAGCCTGCTTCCGTGAAATGGGAGACAGATGATCCCAGGCAGCTCTGAAGCTGCCCTTCTCCACTCCGCTGCTTAGCGGGGGATTCAGGTTGAGCTGAAAGGCGAACCCAGGGAATGGTGACAGGACCATCGCTCTTTTATTCCACTTCTGAATTACAGTATTACTAGTTTTCCTGAAATAATAGGATTATTATTTTTTTTTATACTCAGGATTAAAAAGCATAACAATAGGTAGTTAAATAATAGTTATAAGAAGGAAAAAAATTAATCCTCATTTTTCTGCCAGCTATAACTATGAGTGCAAAGCTTTTTAAATCTGGGCCCCAAATCTTCAAAATACTTTAAGAAAGTGCTTCTAAGGACTAGGTAAATGTAAGTGTAATTAGAGACAGTTTTCTTTCATATTATAATAATGATTTACTGAACATAGGGCTATCCCTGAAGATTGTCTGGAAGACAGAACTGGTGCAGACACAGTTGTTCATCTGTTTGCTGTCCAAAACCCAGATATCTGTAAATAGCTTCACACTTACAAATGTGAAATGGGCTGTAAAGCTTATATATCCTGAACTGGGGAGTAGAGGAAACCGGATAACTTGGCCTTTCTTCATGGGAATATTATAAAATCCTTAAAGATCTCCAAAACTCAGACTCACAATAAATCTAACGAAACATATAACAAGCATAGAATGCATCCAAGAGGTCCTTCCCTCAGGTCGTTAAAGTACTTTCTGCAAAGTGCTCCTCAAATCCTTGGGTTGAAGAAAACAGAGATTTGTACAGTAAGATTTACAATGTGGTCATGTGAGATTTGCAATTCCTTTATCAAGCTCTGTGGAACTGACAGAGTGCTCAACAAACTTGCTTTTTTTTTTTTTTTCTCCCCTTCAATTTCAACTAAACAGTAAATAAAATTACCAAAAGTAAATCAATACAATACATTTCCATTTCTCCTCAAGGGAATTATATTGCTTTATGTTTGGTATTTCTTCCCATCCAGAGAACTGGATTTTATTTCTCTCTTCTTCCTCTGAAACACAGTGAGTAATGGATGCCCAACATTAAAAAAAAGAATGGAAAAAAAAAAATTAGTTATCTCTTGGCACAGTAACTGTTTACATTACAATAATACCTTGGGGCCAAGATCAAGGTCCTGTTTTGCTGTGTTTTGATCATATAGTAGAAAACAATCCTCACTTCAGAGCAGATATAATCTTGCCAGAAATGGCAAATGGGAGATGGTGGACAGACACAGGACTTGTAGGTGCTACCACTGGTAGCACAACATTTATGCCCTACGTGCCCTCCTTAAGGCCATGAGTATTTTAGCATTGGTACTCTATGGAGGTGAGTAGTAGAGAGAAGAGACCTAAAGGAGAGAAATGAGGTGATGCATGGTGCTGTAAAATGCGAGAATATAATCAAATACACAGGTTTACTTTTTTTCTAAATGCAACCAAATTACACTGGCCTTACATGAAAAAGCAGGATAATGCATTTGTGGGATTTGCTGCCCATTCAAAAATCATGTCGGGCCAAAATGGTCAACTCGGTGTCTCTCACTTCTTCCCGTCTTTCAGTTCTGCACACTTATTCCTCCATAATTTATGTTCATCGGGCATGATAACTGCACATGGCCACATTTATGTCTTGTGATGAAAACATCTTTAGGGACCATTTGTATCTTTTCTAGGAACGTAGGATGTTTTTTTCATGAGGTGATGGCAGTTCCTGAGAACCCAGATGTTATTAAAACTATTTTAACATAGGTGTCTCTTTATACATCTGCAAATAAATCCCCAGCCAGCTCTTAAAAGTGAAAGAATATTTGTTTTCAGTTTTATTTTGAAGAAAATATTGAGGTAGTTACAGTTATTTCGTTGTTAATTTTCTGTTATTGAATAGTGCTAAATTCCTGTTTGATATTATTCTCTTTTTAAGATGTGCTATAGTATTTTGTTATTGTTTCCCAAGAAAACACAAAGCTGGGAGTAATGGACCAAGTGGAAATATGTCCAAACCTATACTTCAGTGATTACTACTTAAATATAACAAATCATTGTCTATTGACAGCTATCCCAATATGAAGCATCTCCTGCAAAAGCAGATTTGATATGCACAATCACCCATCTAGCCACGGTGTTTTCTTACCACAGGAAGTGAGAATAATGGTCTATGACAGATAAGTATTGCTTTTTTTCAGGCAACATACACAAAACTACACATAAGGGAAGGATGATTTTATTCTACATTGATAAAAGATTACACCCCGTCAGTTCTGTGATTTCTAATCTTACTCAGCTCCTCTTTTAGTCCGTGCTTAAAAGAGTTGGCTTGAAAATTTTCCCCTTGAACCGTAAAACAGTAATGTTCTTTTATTTTGTGTCAGGTTGAGATCTACCCTATCCTCTCCATTTTTTCCTCAGTTTTTTCCTCAGCTTTTTCAATTCCCTGCCACTCCAGTGAACAGCCTTCTTAAGGGAACCCAACATAGTTACAATTAACACAATCGCAGATATTCTTTTCTCTGATGGTATTTGAAACTCTGCCTTCTAAAAAAATTATTCTTGATCTATACATGTCCTTGGTAGAGTCTCTTAGAAGTAATAAGCGCATCATTTGAACGGCCACATTTAATCTATTTACCTTTTATTGTTGGTGTCTTCTTCAAATACTAATATTACTGGTTTAGGTGTCTTGGTAAATGATGTAGCAATTTGACATTAATTAATGTAATTTTGTGGGGTTTATTCCTTTGAATAACGTGGTATTTCAGCAGTGCTCACCAGTGGTCCTATGAAGAATTCCACTGAGCTGATGATGTGCCGTTTTACCCTAGATATGCACAATCTCTTGGCCTTAGCTGCACAATCCATTTTAGTTTTTGCACCATTTCCAGAAATTAGGCACAGTCTTAACTACCTAGTTTGTCACAGGGCTCTGATTCACATTAACCAAGAAAGAAGCCATGGTGCCCAACCCTTAGCAAAACTTTTCAATTTTCATTGTAGATTTAAGAGAAACGATTGTTCTCTTGGACAATACGTCCTCCAGTTCTCAGTCGGATTATTAGCAGAGAGGTTTGGGGTTGTTTTTTTTGCTGGCACGAGCACCTACTTCATTCTATGTTACATGGTTAGAGACTTCTGGCAAAGGACGAGGTAGGCCTCCGCTCACTGGTTTGTAGAATCATACAGAATCATTAAATGGTTTGGGTTGGAAGGGACTTTAAGGTCATCTGGTTCCAACCCCCTGCCGTGGGCATACATCGGCTGTGAGAGCTTCCACTGCCTGTGGCTTTGTCAGTCCACTGATTTTGGAGGAACACCGCCTGCAGAAGACTCACTGCTGATTTCTGCGGAGGACCTGACCACACGTCTCTCTGCCGGGAATATTTTGAATTCTCTCATATCTCTCCAGGTATGAAACTAGCCACTCTTTTCAGCTTTGTCTAGTGACTCCCGTGCTCAATTAATAGTAATTACTCTAGCATTATTACTTTGACAACAGTTCCGTGCTGTTTTCAAATTGTTTTGTACAAGTTCTTAGTCATGGACAGGTGGCCTAAAAGGGAAGCACTTCAATATATATTTAGGTAGATTTGTAAAATCCTCAAGTTCTTGTTTCTTTTCAAACTTTCTGACAAAAAAATATTTATATCATTGTCCTGGTTTGAGGTAAAACAGGACCAATTTTGTTCAGTAACTTTGCTTCTTAGCTGGGCCTCTTCTAACTGCTGAAATTAACAGCATATTATGCAGACAATGTTCGCTCTCTCAGAGTGATAAGACCAATGTTATGGCTGATGTCCAGACGTGGTATGCGGAGAGGCTCCTGCTTATACTTATCGCTGTAACAGCCAAGGCCAACCAACTTTTTTATTTGCCACGCTGGAGGGTTGGAAGCGGAAAAGCGCAGTGGGGTCCCACCTGCAGGGAGGAGTGGACAGGCCAGGTGACCCAAAACTGACCAACAGGGTATTCCAGCCCATCCACATCATGCTCAGTATAAAAGCCCTCTGAGGGATCAAAGGCTCAGCAGGAAAAAAGGAAGCTGGGAAGAAAGGAAGCTGGGAAGCTGGGAGCACTGGCTATGGCTCTCTCTTTCTTCCTTCAATGGCCGACATCTGAGGACGACTGTTTGTCTGCCTTTGGTCCCGATCCTGCCTGCAGATCCGGAATCCGGTTCCCGTCCGCCACTGAGTCCAGCCTGGGACTGCCCCAGTGCCAGCCGGTGTCGTGACTGTCATCCTGGGAGCTTGATACGGTTTTGTATATATTTCATTATTTTCTTTTTATTTTATTATTAATATTTCATTAAAGTAGTTTAGTTCCTTCTAAACTCATAAGTCTCTTTTTCCTCCTCTGCCTCTCTCTTCGAAGAGGGGTAGAGGGGAGCATCTGTCGGTCCCATCTGGGGTCCCCCACATCCCCAGTGGGATTTGGCCTAAACCACGACAATCATAAGTTTAATTTTTATTTGGAGTAGAACGTTTCAAATTTCTGTAATACAGTTTCGCAATTAAAGTCCTCGTCCCCGAGTTAACTAAAACCTGTTGAAATATCAAGGCTTCAAAGCCACCTATCGTTAGAAATAACTCCCTGTCTTCCTTTTCGCTAGCACCTAATGCTAAATTG
This sequence comes from Ibidorhyncha struthersii, assembly GCA_013398815.1. Classification (NCBI taxonomy): domain Eukaryota; kingdom Metazoa; phylum Chordata; class Aves; order Charadriiformes; family Charadriidae; genus Ibidorhyncha; species Ibidorhyncha struthersii. The sequence continues at coordinate 634,500 of VZSZ01011436.1, read as the reverse complement.
CTTTCCTTTCATTACCTTTTCAGCTGTTGTGGGGTTTTTAACTGCTTCATTCTCCAAGGTCTTTGCCTAATTTGCTGCAGTTCTGACTCAATTATCACTCAGAGCCAAGAAGTCTGCTTCTCAGAGTGCTGAATTTTGGCTGGAGGATCTGCAGGCTGGGTCCCTGCCCAGCCACCACATCCCGCTGCTGCCGGAGTCGTGGATGGATCAGAGGAATAGCTCGAGACAAACTCCTGTACTGGTGGGCAGTAGGTTTGCAAAAGATGGATGCCCAAGATTAAATGTTATCGTTACTACCAAAGGGCGTTGAAGTGCAGTGTTAATCCGGAGTGTCTCCAGAGATCCCTTTGTTTTTTGAACTGAGGATCAGGCGATGGATCACGCATAACGGAAAAACACTGCACATTTTTAATACTCAGAAGTACTGTCAGATGGCAAATTATGTCCATGATTATATATAATACACATGAAAGCAATCAGGGACTAACCATGGTGTGGAAACTGAGTAGAGGTGAGAGACATATGGAAGAAGAACAGGGAAAAATCATAAGTAGGAAATTTGTGTCCCTCTATTTCCAGGAGGTTTTTTGAGTTAAAATTACAGACGTAGCTTTTTCTGAAGATTGATTTGGATGACAGTTCCAACATAAAAAGCATTTCACCAGTTCAGACTTCCTATTGAAAGCCCAATTTCACACTCATTTACACTGAAATCTATTCAACTTAAGCTGATACTCTTGGAGTTCTTTACATTACTCTTGTTCTTTGCAATCAAGTCCACTATTCCAGTTTTGCCAAAGTAAAAAATTGCAGCAGCCACAGTATAGCCAAACACAGGGAAAAAAACCCCAAACAAACTACATGTAAAAAATAAAGTGCTTTGAATTCCAAAGGTGGTGGTAGGGGAATAAAAATGATTTGTATTAAAGGTTAAATATACCCTAAACTCTAATGTTACAAGCTTTATAGGAAGGATGTCTCTATATCCTTGTGCAATGCATCATCAATCTGCAACCAAATACCACTGACGCTGTACATATTTTATCTCTACAGAACAAAATTTGGACACCATTTACCTCTGAGGCAGTTCTTCTGGAAATTATAAATGTACTTATTTCTCGGGATCAAAAGACAGCACATCAAAATGAATGATGAAGCCTGCAAAATGAATTTGCAGCTGTTTTATGTAAACTGGGAGAAGGTGTAAAATTTCTTGTTCTAATTCACTCTACCCAGAGTTTTGACGATAGCCACCTGAAAATGTTACATTTGCAATATTACTTACCCAGCTGTAAGCAATCGCCTAGTTCTTACCTAGCTGTATAAATGATCGCAAACAATCGTTCTTCCTGATGTGAGGGAGCACCATGATACTGTAAGCTTAATGTAACCCCATGCAAAACCGTGGAGCTAATTCTGGCTGGACTGGTGAGACACAGCAGTTTAAAAATAGCATTACTGAAGCCAGAGCTCATCTTTAGTTGCAAATACGCAGCGCTCACTTTTTGTCTTATACTAAAGGTATTTTATTCCTCCTTCTGGTGATCCGGAACACCAGCGCTGGCTAGAAATGATACTGATAAAGAGTTATCCCAAGCTTGCCCCCCTCTTTTATGACTCTCAGGACTTTGCTAAAGAAGACATCGACGATGAAGACAGGTCCTTACTAGATGTCAGAGAAGACTATGCGTAGAAATCAGTGGTACAAAATGACTGAAAATATTTTTAAAGCTGAGTAGAAACAGATAAGCAATATTAACTGTAATCAATTACAACCTGAATCCAGCAAGACTGGAAAGTCAGGATATAACTATAATATGTCTTGAACCTTCTTGTAATCAATACACCTTGTACAGTCCAAGTGTGTTTTAGCACTAAACCTACTTTAATTGTGGTTATTTCATTTTTAAAAGATGTGGCTTAATTTCCTCCATTCTGTTATCTGCATTATTCTTTCATGGTACCACTAACACAGTATTGTGGGAATGCTGTCATTGTCAATATATTCTGCTTGAAAGGGAAGACCTAGACAATGGTCTCATATGGCTAATTTGTAATACTTCTATCATTGCACTATTGTCTACATATGATGACTGTCAGTTCATTAGAATTTAAATCCGCTTATAAATATTTGATATTCAATTCTTTGTTAAAGAAACTTTAAGCCTTGTCTAGTCTAGTGATGTGTTTATTGTCTAAATTAAGCCTTAATATTTCACTTGCTCTAATGTTTTATACTGCAATAAAATTTTACAAGGGTTTCGTAAGAATAGGCTAAGCTTGCTCTGTTGTCATGAAAACATTTTTTTCTTGTGCACTTTCCACTCTCATTCCAGCCCCTCCCACTGATTCTGAGATTTAATGGCTCGTGTGTTCTCTTAGACATAGTCATCTACTATACTATGCTGCTGTGACTATTTCATTATTCTGTTTCTTGACTTCATGCCCATGTCATCAATTCAGCTATTGGTTATTCAGTTTGTTAATGAGGGAAAAGTGCAATGACCATTCAGTCAAATTACAGAATATAGAAAAGGTCAAGGTACTATAGTACATTATTCTAATTCATGGAATATTGTACATAAGATGATATATTTTCCATTCCCTGATACTTCATTTCATAACAAAATTATTACAAGACCATAATATGGCATAAAATTAATCCACGCTAAGAACAAAGCCTGCAATTAAAATGCTAAATGGCACAACTTGAATCCTTTCTTTTGACAATTACTGGAGTAAAAGTAAGGATTTAATCTTGTACCACATGAAATCATAATTTCGTAGTTATCATTTGCCACAGCATACCAAATATATTTTAAGTCTACAGCGAGATACAGGTGCCAAAGTGCTGCCTAACCTCTCCCCCTCAGAAGTAACTCGGTGCAAATTAAAATCCTGCTTAGTTTCATCTAGTCCTAGAAACATGTGAAATCCCAAACAGCAAAGTTTTTGATCAAGGAAAGGACAGCGATAAAGAATACAGCCAGAATTTTGTAGCCTCACAGTTTCAAAAATCGCCCATGATAGTCAAGATCACGATGACAGTTCTTGTGCAGCAACTAAGCAAATATTCACTGTAAAAACTGCTTTAAAACTGAAACTCTCTTTCTGGAGCAGGAACTAAAATCCCATTTCCGCTGTCATAGACGGCAGTCCCAGAACAGGCGAATTCTGGCCATTTTCCTGGTTTTCTTTAATTAATCTTTCACTTTACGTTGTGCAAAATGGAAAAGCCTTGAAAAATTTTGTTTTAGAAATACCTTTCGTCCTACCTCAACTGTGGTGTGATTGTTGGAGTACTTCCAGAAGGTGCCAGATACAGCCTTCTTTGCAGACGAAAAATTAACCCCATCTCTTACCTCTCAATAATGACTATTTTAACGACTACAGTTTCAGATAAAGTAAAAGGGAGGGCTAGATTTTAAATGAAATACTGTTCTCTTTCTTTAGTCCTCATTCCCCCTTTCCTGGGTAGTTTCTTTTTGTCAGAAAACGCTTAGGTATGTAATTCAAGAGTCTTCACCTCAATGAAGGCAAGAACATCAATCCAGAAGAGACGTGGAGTTTAAAATACATTTTCTAATTTCCTAATGGATAGCATAAGTTACCTGTATTTTACTTGTAATTGCGAAGCTTGTGAGACATTTTGTGACTCCCTAGCTTTATCTTTAATTTAGCTCGGTATTCCTTTAAAGTTGTAACTGAGTGTGAAACTTCTTATTGGCATTTTTCTCCATAGATTTGCTCTTTAAATTAATCCTGCATGTCTACCTACTTATTCCTCCCATTATCCAGACCTGTTATTATTTTTATTCATAAAAATATGTAGTCTCTCATGATGGTCATATGAATTCACCTACTTCTAAAACCTGTAATTTCACTTCTATTCTCCTTCACTAAACAAAGTTACTGATATTGTGATGAACTGAGTTATTGGAGTGTGTCTCTTTCACTTCTTTCTTGCCTTTAATTGCACTCCATTCATTAATATGACAAATTGCGAAGTTTCCAATTTTGTTATTCTTTTCTTCAGTATTCTGGAAAATCAGTTTAGTCTTAATCAATGAAAATTAGAGCCTAGTAGCAGATAAAAAGCAAGAAGTTGAAAGTGAAATGACAGGTTGGGTCAGGCCCCAATCTGCACCTAACCTGCGCTCACAACAACTCTGAATTATGAATCAGGCAGCTTTAAATCAGTGAAGTCCTTGTTTCACATTCAGTGCCCATTGCCACAAATAGAACAGGATTGCTGAAGTGACCCATTAGACCCTCTAAAATTCCATTTTACCTGCAAACAGCAATCACTTTGGGGCTTTTAGCAGCTTTTCACCCGTTTCAACAGTTGTCTTTTGTCAGTCATTTGGGAAAGTGAGTACGTTTGTGTAAAAATAATATGTGATTCTCATTTAATTCAGATTATTGGAATAAAATTTGGGAACACACTGTTTAATTTATATTTAAAGTTATGCCTTGAGAGGGAAAGAAGAGCATCTACTTCAACCTATTGTAGAGGATTAAAAGTTTTGTCTGGCACATATGCTACTTGAACAATAACTGCACCTGAAAAGCATCACCTTTTACGGCCAAATCCGTTACTACAGGCTTGGAAATCGGAAGGACATAATTCAGATAAACTTTGGTAGTTGTCAAAGCACACATACTTTCATTGACACTTTTGGCTGTATTTTTTTCAGTAGGGGATATAATCATGTTGAACTATCAAAGGAGAAAAAAGTTATGAACGTCTTTACACAGAAAACACATATAAATATAAGAAAATACCATTATTTCAATACTGGTAAGCATCTGACTGAGGACTTCCAATATTTCTAGCAGCCTTTCACTTCTGCCTTCTCTGACCTCGCAGTATCGTCTCAACAAGTCTCATGGTGTTTTGCTGAGTTTTACACCACCCACTTTTTGTCCTTTTTTTAAAAAAAAAGAAATTAATTATGGATCCTAACATGACCACCTAAACATTTTGGAATACAAATATGATATATATGCGTAAATTAAAATGTTATCCAAATATGTCAAGCAAAGGGCTGAGGAGGTGTAGAAGACACAATCTCCAATAAACCAGCGACATTTTAGAGCTGAAAATGCTGCTCCTCTTCCCTTTGCTGCTGTGGAAGAAAAGGTTGAGGATTCTCTGGAGATTCTGTGATAGCTCAAGACATGTCAATGACTCATCTGTAAATAACTATTCCCCTGAAGCTAGCAAGGAAAACTCCACAGAATGTGCTTGATAATATAAATCTCATCATGAAGCGATATACATCTTGTAATTGCCACTTTAAGGGTGAAGGCCACATTTCCTGGCAGGTGTGAATTGGCATATCTCTGCTGAAATCACAGAACTGCTGTGTTACATCAGTTTGAGAGTCTGGACCTATTTCCTGAGCTATTTTTTTCATGCCCCTAAAATCAATTCCTGGAGGGCTAAGGCAGTGAAGAAAGGAAATAACTCTCTACCATTGGGATATTTGTTACCACATAAGCTCTTGTCCAGCCTAAGACATTTGGGTTTTACTCTACCATAAATGATAAAATGTAATAAATTTATAAAATGTGGAAAATATGGAAAATAATAAAAAAAGAGAAAGATACAAAAGAATACATGACTTCTTGAAATTACAGTTTAGTTACTTTTCTTCTCCAGTTTGGACTATCTCAAATAATCTGGAGGTGAGTATGTTAAGATAAAATAAAATTTATAAAGCCAATGTTTCCTTATCACTTTTAGCTTTCACAGTAGGATTAGAACTAGACCCGTAGGATTCCACACCAAGGAACACTTAAATGCCAAAGACTGCTGAATGACCAGAGTTTTCTGAATAAGTGGAATTATTTTTTGGTGGTATCTTGTGAATACATTTTCATAGGTTGCCTTTTTATATTTATTAGCACAAATGACCTCATATTTTCCGTCATCTCTGAAAAGTCACAGCACCCAGTTTCATTTTCCAAGTTTCCTGCCAAATTCCTTATTCCCTCTTTTATCCAGATACCCTTTCTCTTTGTTGGTGGTGGTCTGAACCAGAATGCCAGTGTACTACAGCTCACATGCTCTTAATAGCAGTCAGTTCATCCAGTCAGAATTACACCAGTCCAGGAAAAGACTCTAGTCTCACTGTCCTTTACGTGAGGCATGTTATCATAGAATCATGGAATAGTTTTGGTTGGAAGGGACCTTAAAAATCATCTAGTCCCAACCCGCCTGCCATGAGCAGGGACACCTCCCACCAGACCAGGTTGCTCCAAGCCTCATCCAACCTGGCCTTGAATGTTTCCGAGGATGTGGCAGCCACAGCTTCTCTGGGCAATTTGTTCCAGTGTCTCACCACCCTCAGAGTGAAAAAAAATCTTCCCAATATCTATTCCAAATCTCCCGTCTTCCAGTTTGAAGCCATTCCCCCCTCATCCTGTCACTACATGCTCTTGTAAAAAGTCTTTCTTCAGCTTTCCTGTAGGTGCCCTTTAGGTACTGGAAGGCTGCTATAAGGTCTCCCCGGACCTTCTCTTCTCCAGGCTGAACACCCCCAACTCTCTCAGCTTGTGCTCACAGCAGAGGTGCTCCAGCCCCCTGATCGTCTTTGTGGCCCTCCTCCGGACCCGCTCCAACAGGTCTGTGTCCTTCTTGTGCTGAGGACTCCAGAGCTGGACGCAGTACTCCAGGTGCGGAATGTCCAGTTGGAAGATTTAAACAAGTTTATGGGGTTTATTTCGGAAATGACCTGTTTTCAAGCAAAGAAAACAAATTTTTTTGGTGAGAACTATTTATGTTAAGAACACATTACTTGGTGACTTGGGCAGAGCAAAGGACTGGAAATCTGTGGGCATAAAGTACTCATGAGATTTTCAGCCTCACAGAGGGTGTATTTGCCCAGATCCTTACAAACTTTTTGAGGAAGACGATAACTCCATACTTAGCCAGAAACCTGAAGTAGGTCCAGCTGCTTTAAGGAGTATATCTACCTGGCACGATGCAGAAATCCTGCTCTTGGTGGGGTAAGGTAATTTGCTTCTGTACTGGGTGCAAAAAACAAGGTGTTGGCAGTGGGAGGGCTGCAGGGGTGGCCTCTGTGAGATGAGGCCAGGGGTTGCCCCATGATGGTCACAGCTGGTTCTGGACAGCTCCAACAGACCCACTGCAGGACACAGGTGAGACCATCAGCCAAGCCGGTGGTGCCTTTGTGAAAACATATTTAAGAAAGGGCAGCAAGTGCCAGACAGGTGGAGGAGAAGGAAAAAAAATAGTGAGAAAAAGCAGAAGGAACACCAAGGTCTGAGAAGGAGGAGGAGAAGGAGGCACTCGGAGCACTGAAATAGATATCCATGCTGGAGCCATGGAGGACACCAGGCTGGAGCAAAGGGGTGTTTCCTTAAGGAACTGCAGCCCATGGGGAGCCCACGCTGGAGCAGGGAAAAAACGTGGGGAGGAAGGATCCACAGAGAGAAACCATAGCCGCCTCCACCCTCCATCCCCTCTGCACCACTTGGGGCAGGGAGGTAGAGGAGTCAGGAGTAAAGGTGTGAAGTTGGGCATGAGAAATTGGAGAGGAAAGGTGTTGTTTTAATGTGTGTTTTTGTTTTTCACTACCCAAATCTATCTTAATTGGCAATAAATTAAACTAATTTTCCCCAAAATGAGTCTGTTTTGCGTGTGACAGTAATTTATAAGCAGCCTTTGTCTTTGTCTTGACCGATGAGTTTTCTCATCTCATTTCCCCCCCATCCCACCAACGGGGAAGGAGCAAGTGAGCAGCTGGATGGGCGTTTGACTCTTAGCCAAGGTGAACCCACCGCAGGCTCTTAGAAACAGTCTAATCATGCGTGTGCAATACTTTGTCTGACCTGAATTATGATATATTCACCTGTGTTGAGTTCTAGGCTCCTATATAAATTTTCCTTCCAGTATCTGTTGCAGGGTTTTTCGGGCTGTGCCTGCAAGGCTTACTTCTAGTTTCCTCAGACGTATCTTTGGGTTGCATGGACTTATTCTTTGTAAAATCCTTTGAGATCTACGTATGAAAACCAGTATATCTGAGCTGAGTTATTAAAGTTTTTGCTGTATGAGCATAGATCATAATAGAAGACATCAGAAACTGACATGATGTTTGGGAATTTAATGGGGTATATTTTCTTCTTGATAGGCACATATATTTCCCATTAATGCTAATGGGAGTTATATGTACGCATCAAGAGAACATACCACTTTGCATGTAAATTTCACATTTTATTTTACAGAGGATATGTAACCCTATTATCACCAGGATGTTAGTGCTGGCACGAAAATTTGTCCCAGCTCAGTTGGTTATAATCAAACATTAAAATGATCTAGCTGAGCCTAATTGTATTTTACCTTCCCACCACTTTTGTAATGAAAGTACTTTAATCCAAGGCATTTTCTGTGTCATGTGGATGAATAAATAGCCTTTTTCTTGAAGCTAAGTTGTTTTTAAACTCAAGCTAATAAAACTACTTATTTCCATTTCCATCAGAGTTACAACTATGGTTAAAAGGCTTACACAATTTAGATTTGAAACATTCTTCAGGAAGAGAGACTGGTAAAAGATTATATCCTTGACTTTTGATGGTATCTTCTAAAGCTTATAGAAAAAGCTTTTATGAATCCTGTATTTCATCTAGGATGCGCATGGGTTTTTTACCACACAGTGGTTTTCAAGAACAAGGTATGCAAGTCTATGGCTGTAAATTTTAAATAGCACAAAGTCTCGTGTAAAGTCTTGTGATGCAACTTAGAGTAACATTGACTGTGGCTCACAGGTTACATTAGAATTAGTGATGTCCTATATTTCTTCTCCCTTCAGGATTTTCTTATTATTAGTACGAATTTTTTTTTTTTTTAATTTTTTTTTTTTTAGTAACCTGCCCAGTCATACCAGAAGCAGCTCCCTCTTCCACACACTCAAAAGGTGACATCCATGTTCAGGAGAATTCAAATTCAGGACTCTTGGCTGACTCAGGTACCATATATATTTTCACTGAAAATAAACAAAACTTATGGATGTACTTGGAAATGGAAATATCTTTTTGCTGAAATTCTGAAAGCAAATCCTGAAAAGGAAAAATATTTTTTCAAAATTTCCTATAGATAAAACTGGAAAATATGATCTGAATATAGCTGAAGTGCTTTGCCTTGCTGAAAGCATATGAGTCTAAGAAACCTGGCTTGATATCTAGTGTCAGGAGTCTCAGTATGTCAGATTCATGGCAAGGAGCTAGCTGGTGATTTCTAGCAGGAGCCAGGATTGCCACTGATGTCAGGCTCTGTTATCAGAACAGAAGGCCCCTGAGAGATGTTTAAATAAATAAATAAATAAATAATCAACAGGATTTTGCAATAACACTTTGGTTCATGAATAAATTACATCCAACAGCAGTCCAAATAGAAATCATGCTGGGGTAAAAAAGGGTTAAAAATTATGAACTATGTCAACTGCTGGCAAGACTCAGTAATGGGTCCAGTCTTGTTCAACATAGTCATTAAATACCTGGATGAGGGGAGAGAGCATACCCTCAGCAAGTTTTCTGATGACACAAAACTGAGAAGAGTGGCTGACACACCACAAGGTTGTGCTACCATACAGCGAGACCTGGACAGGCCAGAGTGTGGGGCGGAAAGAACCTGGTGAAGTTCAACAAGGGTAAGTGTAGGGTCCTGTACCTAGGGAGGAATAACCCCATGCTCTGGTACAGGTTGGGGGCTGTCCTGCTGCGAGGGACCTGGCAGTCCTGGTGGACAAGTTGCTCATGAGCCAGCAAGGTGCCTTTGTGGCCAAGAAGGTCGATAGTATCCTGGGGTGCATGAAGAGCGTGGCCAGCAGGTTGAGGGAGGTCATCCTCCCCCTCTACTCTGCCCTGGTGAGGCCGCATCTGGAGTGTTGTGTCCAGTTCTGGGCTCCCCAGGTCAAGAAAGACCAGGAAATGCTGGAGAGAGTCCAGTGGAGGACTACAAAGATGATCAAGGGACTGGAGCACCTCTCTGCTGAGGAAAGGCCAAGAGCCCTGGGTCTGTTCAGCCTGGAGAAGAGAAGACTGAGAGAGGATCTCATCAATGCTTATCTGTATCTACAGGGCAAGTGGCAAGAGGATGGGGCCAGACCCTTTTCAGTGGTGCCCAGGAATAGGACAAGGGGCAATGGGCACAAACTGGAACATGGGAAATTCCATCTCAACATGAAGAAAATCTTTACTTTAAGCGTGTCAGAGAACAGGAAGAGGCTGCCCAGAGAGTTTGTGGAATCTCCTTCTCTAGACATCTTCAAAACCTGCCTGGACGCGTTCCTGTCCAACCTGCCCTGGGTGAACCTTCTCTGGCCGGGGGGTTGGATTAGATGATCTCCGAAGGTCCCTTCCAACCCCTGCTAGTCTGTGATTCTGTTTCCTTTCCTAATCAAGCCAGAGGCATTGTAAAGCTAAGATGGGAGACTACAGCAATTTGGACAACATCTGGAGAAGATCCAAGATCGTTGCTAATGTATGAAGTAAGAATTGATGTTTCGACTTTCATTTATAGGTGGAAAAATCACTAGAACCAAATCAGCAACCTGAAGCCAAAAGGAGATTTACCATTGATGGCCTAAGAGCAGGGTAGGTTTTTACAGGTATAGGTGACAGCCTAAGAGCAGGGTAGGTTTTTATAATTTTACAGAGGTAGATACTTCCTTGTGATTTTGATTTCCAGTTATTTCATCTGCTATCAGACTTTTTTTTCTCTTGCAACTCGCTTGTTCTGTTTTTCTTCCTTCTGCCTTCTACTGGTTTAACTTCCAAGTGCTGGGTCAGATCCTCAGAAATCAATGTTGTTGGGGTTATTCCAGCAGAGTTGCCACTTTCGTTATACGATCTGAGTAAAATTACAGTTCTGTTTGAGTCAGGCCTTTACTGTCCTTTGAAAGTGTTTGTGCATTTCAGAGTCTTGATAGACAGAGTACTGCTACACAGTTTTCTACTAATATTAATACAATTAAAAAAAAAAATAATAATGATAATCAGTATAACAATTTTAGCAAGATTTTCTTACTGTTTAACTTAGATACTTTTTTATACCTCTGTTTCTTCATTCTGAATTTTGCAAGCAGCATATGTAAAATTTACCAGACAATTATTAGTCCTTAGAAGCTACAATGAAACTTTGGTTCAAGAACCACCATTACTGTTCCCCCAAAAGTGTTTGATCTAAAAAACAACCTGCATATCCCTTATGCTGAAGTATAAGCATAATAAAACTGACTGGCAGGAAAAACCACAACTGGTCAAATTCTAAGCCCCCTTTCCTCAAAAAGGCATAACCCCATAGTAAGGAATAACAGCCTTTCTGCAGAAACGTTAAACCGTAAAATTTTGTAGTGGGTACTCAATAAATAATAATTCCATTATCTTTTAAAATAAAAATGCGAAATTCTGTATTAAATTCCTCATGCTTTCAAAGACATTCCTATAGGCCTTTGTGCAAAGGTCAGTCGCATGAAAAAAACTCATTACAAGCATAGGCAAAACTCATGTTTCATGCAGCTAAGCTTATGCACATGTTTCGGAATAATCTTGACTTTAGTTTCTGTAAAGCACCATGGCTTTCTTCCCTAGCAAATCCTTTAGAAGCTTCACTCAAATTGCTGATCTCAGTATAGAAAAAAAAAAAAGCACTGAACTGATTTCCAAGGGATTCCTGTGTCCTGGAACTTCTGTCTTCTCTCAGAAGCCTACTGTACACCAAATTTCATGAAATTTGCCACGTGGCATTTGGATAGAGACTAGGCTGTCTATCGTAGGCCAGTGAGTCCTGGTGGGAGTCAGCCAGAACCAGTGGTAGGAAGGCATTCTCAATGAACTGGATGCACAGAGGTTTTAAGCTACAGGCAATCCAGCTGACCACCGGAAAATGGTGTCAAAAAGATCCTCATGGAAAGACACACAGAACGTTCCACAGGGCTCAGCAAACATTAGGATTTCAGAGGAAAAAGATAAATATAAGAAAGTAGTGGTAGAGGAAAAAATACATTTATTTCTTATTTTTTTCTGTGAGAACCGTCAAACGTTTTGCTACATAAAAACGTCCTTTCAGTTTTAACAGGAGACAAAATTGGTCCAACATACTGTCAACTTTAGAACAATTCTCACTTCATAAGTATGTTTTAAAGTAAGTCAGGAAAATTTTGGTCATTCCACTAACTCCCTGATTTACCCCATGGCTATCAGCGCTGTTCACATGGGTGAGACAAAGCTACAACAGATCACCTACCCTAATCAGAGCAGAAATTGGCCCAGAACATGCTGTGAAATCAGAGCAGCTGCAGTGTCAAACAGTTAAGAGAATACTTCAAAAAGCAAAAGTTACATGCAAACCAAGATGGTAAAAACATTTTCTTCCTGTTGTTCCACTCTTAAAAGTGGGTTAGACTACTTGCGTGTATGAGATTACACCTAAATTGAAAACCCCAAGAATTGTGCCACATTCCTGAATTTGGACATAGCTCCTGTGATGTGTTTCAACTGTCCTGATTTCCGTGGAAAGGAAATTAAGATGCTTGGGCCAGACCTACGGTATAGGCAGCTGGACTCAGGAATGCTGTTGGAGCATCATTTTTGACACAGTTTGGACAACCAGACTTACACTGATTTGGAATTTTTCACATTTGAAATCGTGGTCAACAAACTCTTTATCTCAACCCGTTTTTTTTGGCACCATCAGGAGTGACAATGAAGGATTTATGAAAGTGGCTGAGCTCTACTTCATGCTGACAAGATGACCAGTGAGTTGCCACGGATCAACAGTCTCTGAAACAGGGCAAAGAAAGGCAGAATGGCGAAAAGGATCTATCCACATAATCAAAGAGATCTTAAGTAATATTTAGGGGAATACGTAAACATCTGGCATGGCTAAAAATATTGCCGCTGAATTGTCTACCTGGTTCTGGAATGGAACCGAACCTGAACTTTCATGAAGATGTGAAGTTAGCTCTGTAAACCTACTTCTCCTCATAACTTTATCATCTTCTTGCTCTAGCCAATAGCCATGGTTTTCAGCCATTGTCTAGACCTACAGCTGGGGTGAGAACTTGTAGGCAGGAGTTGACGAATGCAAACATCTGTGCGCGTCATTTTCTAGCTCTGATTCCTTTAAACCAACATGATGGAATCCGCCCATTTCTTTACTTGTTAATATTAACACTTTCCAGAACCTGTAAAACGAACAGGTTGGTCTAAAAGGGCTGAGTAGAAACAAAATCCTGAGTCTTTTTTTTAAAATGAAGCCCTGAATATTTTTCTGTATGCCCCCTTGGATTTGTTGTGTTAGCTTTTTAATCAGACCCCTCGATTCCATAGTGTTTTAATAAAGAATTTCAGTCAAAAGGGCTTTTGTGTGGACAGTTTCGAGGCCAGGTAGCTGTTACCCCAGGAAATAGGGCAATTGCATCCATATTAATGCTAATTAATATTAGCTGAGATCAAGCCCTTTGTTTTGAAATATTTGTGCTTCCTATATTGGAGACTGTTTCTTCGACCTACAGGAGAACTCGCTGGGATTTGTGGTCTTTTCATTGCTTTTTTTCTTGCAATTTGTGGACAGTGCTTAGGCCTAGTTCTTCTGTCAGATAAGCATCACTAGAGAAAACATTTGAAAATGGCAAGTCACGGGAGAAGAACCTCTCTTAAAGGTCTCCCTGGTTTAGATTGAGAGTGTATCTCCGTATTCCAGTCCTTCTCCTTTTAAGCTGTTTGAGATTCATCCAAAATCCCTTTTTCCTTTTCTTTTTAATAATAACACCTAAAATAATCCCAGCACATTTACTGTGACACTAATATACCTCAGGGCCACCTTCTTACTGCACAATTTACCTACAGCATTCATTAATGGCTGAGAAAAACACACCCTGTCATGGCTTACTGCAACCCAACTGACTTAAATTGCATCCAGAAAGCTGACAGGCCAGTGCATTATTAACTGAGCCACTGAGACCCTTTAAACTGTATTGTATGTAAGTTTATAGCGCGGGGAGCACAGAATTTTAAGCTTGCACATTTTAATGTATTTAATTTGCCGCACTCGGCAGTTTGCTTTGTGAACTGTTAATCTTTTCAACCGATACAGCAAAATGTCACTGTATTCATTTGCGGAGTATAATAGGCTTATATCCTGAAACAATAAAGTTATAATAGCCTGCCCACTGCTGAGAGAAGTTATACAAATTCAGCATGTACAAGGTGTTGTGTGTCCTACTTACCCTCTAGGAGTTTAAAACTCATCTTCTCATATCAGTGCCTTGAAAATCAGTAGTGCACATTACTTTGGTGAGATAAAGCCAAGTAAATGTCATGGATCAAGCTCTGCTGAATTCTCTGTCTCTCTCTGGAATTGCTTTCAGTACTTTCGATACTAATTTGTTCTTGCCATCTCCACCCATGACAAATGCAAGCTGAAGTCACAGACGTCCAGATTTGTTCTGCAGCCTCGGTACACGAACCGGTCTGGAACTGATGAGCGATTCCTCCACTTATGGCGGTGGCAGGAACCAGCAGCTGGGGAATCACAGATGTTAGGGAAAAAAACCTGCTGCTCAGCTGTCCAGCCTCCAGGAAAGAAGTCCTACGTACTCCCTCAAACTTCACTGATGTTTCTGAGATTTGCCCTCTATTCTTTCTCTGACCATTTCTGCAACAATTGTCATCTCTCATTTTCTACAAGTGTGATGAAAGGGACTATGTGATCCCGGTGGTATCACAGGGTTTCTATAGTAGTGAGTCATCGCCTGCAACAGAGAATCGTGGGTGTGAGGATGAAGATGATAACAGTAATAAAGGGAATACTGATGCTACCAGTGCTAGTATGTGGAGACCTGACTATTATTCGTACGAGTTTTCTGTATTTTTCAGGTGAAATTTATTGTGGAAGGACAGGATTGGTTATTTCTATCATAGGATTTCCATTCTGAGGAGTGGAAATGTGACATCTTCTCACACTGACTTTCTGTCAGGTTGCTGAATGACACTGCAGTTGTACTTGGGCAACTTTAGGTTCAGCTTGCCTTTTTTAAAAAAGGTTATCTTTCTGCCTGAGGGGAAGGTTCGTGGGGGTTCTTTGTCCACAACAGTAATGACGTGGGGGTTAGTTGAGCTTGGACACTTAGATACCATTAAATATTCTTTAGAAAAAGATCTGAACTCAAACAAACCAAAATGCAATGGAACAAACCACTTGTCAAATGAGTCTATGTTGTCTGGATCAGTTCTACTCATAGTGATTAATTAAAATGTAGCCTGAAGCAGAAGAAGGTCATGCATCTCAGTCCACAACAAAACAAAATCTCTAGGGAAGAATCAATGAAATGATCCCTGGCTGATTCTATTAACAATATGTAAAGAAAAAGAAGATTCTCTAAACCAAATCTAATACATTCTCAAAAAAAAAAAAAAAAAGACATGCTGATGATAGAACACAACTTTCTGGATATCTTGGGTTTCAGCGGTTCTAAAGAGGGGGGAGGACCTTAAAGGGGAAGACGACAGTTACAGGAAGGAGGTAAGAGAGCTACACTGATTTTTCCTACACAATAACTGTCCAGAGCCTGTACAAACTTCTTTCTTGTATCAAAGCAATCCCTTTAAAAGTATAACAAGTCTGCACTTTCCAGTGAAGCCCTGTTACTAGTGTCTGCATTGTCCGAAAGCATTAACAAAACCAGCCAACACCTTAATGAAAACTACTTCTTTTGGCAAAGGCAAACTTTGCTTTTAAAACTATACCCTGGCTGCAAGGTGAGTTCAACACAGAGAAGCAAATAAAAAATTAAAACTGGAGTTGTTACATGAGGTTGTGATGAGTCTGTCTCTTCCTTCTTAATGAAGAAAAAAGGTGTAATACGGCAACAGTTCAAGAATTTTCCACTAGTAACAGCAGTTATACTGAAGGGCTTTAGACCATTACTCCAGGTTACATCCTGGGCTTTTTTGTTTTCTTTCTTAATAGGTAAAAACCTCACAGGTTCTATCTGCAGCTGGGAATAATGTACAATAATAAGAGAAAGCATGGATTTGCTTGTTTTAACTGGGCTGATTATATAGTCTTTTTAGTTTCTTTATTTGCCTATGGAGTTTGGAGATTTCTACGGCAGAGTTTGACTAATCTGAAGCATTCAATTATGTATCTGGTCACTGCTAGTGAATTAAATATTGTCTGGCACTGGATTGTACATGCTACTTTTTGGCCTAGTGGACCATAGGCACACTGGGTAACTAGACTTTCTAAGCTACAAATTTTGATTCATAGGAACATGATTATATCTTTAAGGTCTTGGACAGTGTAATCTTGGAAACATTAATTATTAGGAACTCATTGCTACATCTTGTATTTTTATGTCTGCTGTAACCTCTTGATTTATTCCTTTGATATTATTTCAGATTCAGCAATCAATGCTGGTTTTGAGGTCCTGATCATCTGAATGAATTTAGCAAACTACAAGACATAAAATTATTGTAAGTAAAATCTTTTCATATTTTTGCTGTGGTTGGGGTCAGGGAGAGTTCTTAAATAAAATATTTAAGAAACCTCTGAATATAACCCAATAAGAATGTGGGGAAATTACATTATTTCTTAGACTATTTTAACATCAAAGGTAGCACTAGAGAGACTGATAGTCATTAAAAGCTGAATTACTGAAAGTGTCTGGATAGTGCACTTAAACACATTTCAGTCAAGTGAAATAATTTAAAATCTGAAGTGTGATCCAGAATCACATATGTCAATTACCATGTTGTCTGTGGTATTAAAAATGTATGCAGCTGGAGGCTTAATTATATGAGATGTCTCAGAGTTAGAAACACTTCATCCGTTCCCCCTTTTTTTTTAAGCGTGGTCTTTTTAGTTATTGAACACAAATAATCCACAAAACGAAGGGAACTGTTCTGTCATTTGATGTTACTGAAAGCCAGGATAATGCTGGAGATTTGCAAAAATTAACTTTAAAATATTGTTGTGCTGATGGAATTTGATTACCTGCTGATGATGTTGATTGACTGAATGTAATGAAGTTTTCAAGTGGAACAAAGAATTTTTCATGAAGAATTAGTCAAAAGATATGGTGTCTACTGCACTCGTACACCTGCATCACTACCAAAGCAGTAATTTTTCCATCAAAACCACCAGCACAAAGTCTTGCAACATCTTCTTTTTCCTTAAAACTGATGCATTAATTTTCTTTTCCTATCCTATCTCACAGAAAAAAACATTAAGCCTAATGCTACTGAAGTTAATTTGCTGTCCACTGCTCTGTTGTCTCAGTTGCCCAGCTCCATATTAGCTTTAATAAGGGTAGGACAGATCATTCCAAACTATTATTCACAATAACCAGACACTGTGTCTTTCCTTAAGTCATGACATAAGCTGAGGTACGAAGAGATACTTTAGCTCCTTGCCTATAAGGGGAGGAATAGGAAAACTGTTTCCTGGGTTTTTGGAGTCCAAGATGCACCAGGTGATTCTGGCAGAATACAACTCAACCCCAAAGCTTAGCTGTTTTGGGAGTAAATACCCGAGTACGAGGAAAGAAAATTTCTCTTCTAATGGTCTTGATGAATACCCATGTAAGAGCTTCTTCTTTTTTTTTTTTTTTGTAATGGGCAATTACTTATGTATGGATCTTGGCTTTTAGTTATTTGCTGTAAGATTCTCTAAATGAGACATCAGGGAGTCAGATGAAGCTCCAGGATGTGTGATTTGTACAGCAAATTAGAAGAGATTTTCTTACTGGAGAGTCAGCATTTCTGGTGGCAAGCTGCCTGCTCAAAGTTTTATCTGCTGGAATCTGTTGGGAGGAAAGGTAAAGCTTCATGGAGAGGCACCAAGTGATGTCTTTTTGGTGGTGAAGATGGTAGAGTGGAAACAGCAGAGAGATGCAGATTTGCTGGGATCACAAGGACAATAATAGAATTAAGGGAGCTGAACGGTGGTGTACTCCTACCAAGAACACTGAAATTGTTATGGCTGGATTTGATTGTTCAGCTTGCCTCAGGGGCTGAGAGATGGACTGCCTGAACTCTATAATACTATGAACTGTCAGCGCCAATTTTATAGTAATTTTTACGTATATTAGTTAACAATATTTCAGTATTCAATACCTGAATTTCACTTTTCGGGGTTCCGTTATGATCAGCCACACAATTGATCCCATGATCTGTTTTAATCAGCTGTTCGCTCAAATACAGTATGATTAGATAGATTAGATAGAAGTACAGTAAAATAAGAATGCTTTATTTCAGAAATTAAAGGCAAAGTGTTGTGAAGCTGCAGCCTTTATTTCAGCTGAAGTTCAATATTGCTCTTTCTGTTCTTTTTTTTCCCCAGTGTTTTGTTAACAAAGATTCTTTCCTAAGAAAATAATCACAATGAATAATACTTTAAGTAGTACCCATCCTGTTAATAGACATAACCAGGAACATTGCTTTCCAGCTGGTTTTGAAAGTAGATTTTTTTAAAAGGTTTCAATTGAAGTTCAAAGAGGGCCAGGAGTTCTTGATTTCCTTTAAGTTAAAACCAGCATTCGGACTAACCAGTCATCCTGGGCACTCATATTCCTGAGTCCCGTGTTGTGACTTACAGGATGTCATAGCTTCAGAGGCTGCTGGAAACCCATACGTGGTCAGAGGATTGAATGTCACCCAGAAGTGAGACCTGTCTTTTCTGATCTGACTTGGAGCTTGACATATTTTAGCTTGCATCAACAGTCTCGCAACTGATTAAAACTACGATTAAGACAATTTAACAAGGTCTCAAACAGTTTACTCATTTGCTTTAGCTCCGGGATCTTTAAGCAAAGGTTGGAAGGTCTGTCTTTAGTGGAAACTACAGGGCACAGTATTTCCAGTGGAAACTGTAGTTCATACATCAACGTGAATTGTGAATATGATTGTTAAAACACTTGCAATAGCTTACATGGGCCATGTTATTACCATTGTGGTTGCTCTTGCTTTTATTCTTCTTCTAGAAAAGGATATGTTGTCAAAGCTGAACAATCAGACATGTTTCCAGCTCATTTTACAACAAAGCTGCGTGGAGAATTTGATCTTATGGTCCTCCTTTCAACTGTTAAGAAAACAGTCTATTCAGGCCCAAGAAAACATTTCATTCCAGACCTTAAGTGCTTCTCCATCCTACACAAAGACTGAACTTAATCAGCGCCTCTCCTGGGTCATAAATCTGTGCAAGGAGAGTTCATATGGAGAACGTGTACTGATTTTTACCTTATTACTGCAAGTCTGTGTATGTTGTATTATTTATGTTTATCTCGGATAAAGGGTAGCGGAGATAGGTGATGGTTATTTTATTTAAAATTGATATTCTAGGTGGACCAAGAGGCAAACTACTGTGTTAGGTACTTTACAAATAGAAAGCCAATGACAGCTCCTGTCCCAAAGAATTTAACATTTGCCTGTGATTTGTGACAATTTAGAGAACTGCCTGTAAAGCAACAAAATGAAAGACCAATTAATAATGACAGCACTTTTCCGGCAGAATGCAAAAGCAATTCAACAAAATCCTTCAACAACTTTGACCATAAATACAGATTTTTGAGCTCCAGATTGTCAGAACATGTATGTCTACAAAATGTTAGTCTCCGGCCACATTATTTCACTGTCCACTGAATTGCATGGTCCACAGCCCTTGGCAAAGCACCTCTCTGCGACTGATCCAAACTTATTTTGGAACAGACAATGGCTCTGACACTGTGCAGCTGAAGACAATTGCTGAATCCACAGAGGGCTCTCTGAAAATACGTTCATCTTTCTCTTTCTTAGAACCAGCAGTCACTGTTATGATGACGGGTGACCTAAGAAATCTGAATTTCTGCCAGCACATTCTTGAGTCCCATTATAGCACCATATAGGTATTTTTCACCTGATGTAGGATCTCTGGTATGACCTTCTCTGAAATTTACTGACTTTATTGTAAGTGGTATCTTTCTAATACTGGCAACACCTTCATACATTTTAATGAACTGCCCTGAAAATAATAGACTTTTGTCATCTGTTTCAAAATATCTCAGCTCCGAAAGGAATATTTTGCATCAGCATCAATTCTTAGGCTCATATTCCCAACCTCTCTTCCTCCACATCCTGGAGGAAAAAGACAGCTTGTTCTCATTTTAATGTGGCAAGGGACATTGTTTTGTTGTTGGTCTGTTTATCCTCAACTTGTAATTCATTTGTATATTAAATGAACTCATTTTATTTTTAGTTATTTATTTTGTGCTGCAGCTATAATCTAGATCACTATGCTCCTGTCTATGGCTCCGTTCCAAGTAAGTCTGTTGAGCCAATGTAGCCACATGATAGTCTGATGAAGTGCTGGCACTTACTTAGCAGTAGTTTTCCAGATGTCAGTGGGTTATTTCAAAGAATACAAGCCTTAAAAAAACCTACAACAACAACAAAAACATTGGCCCCAACAGCTATTCCTAGGCACTGATTGCTACCTCAACATTTGTACGTATGAAAATGAGACATCTGGTACTCTAAACAGTGGGAAGGAGCTGTGTGACAATGCTTGATTAGAGCAATGCCTTGTTGAATGCTGTCTTTTATTTCCTCTTTTGAAAAGTATGGTACGTAAGTAATAGCATTACGTACTCAAGTATGATAGGAATTAAAAACTAAGTTATGTGATTCTTTTCTTTTTCTTTTTACCCAACTTCTACTCAGGCAGGAAGGCCTTGTACAATGCATCTTCCCATCCTACTGATCCTCTTTGAAATGAGTAGCACGATTGTTTAAAAAACCCACATATAACGAACCACAGCAACTACCCAAAGAAACCTTGAAAGATGGGAATTATTATTCTTTTTCAACACAAGATCATTGAATGGATCAACTAATTTCCTTAAACACTGTTAATGTAGCAACAGAATTACATATTTTACTATATTAAGAGAATACATTTAGGAAAATCTTATGGATTGTATACGTACAATGATCCTAATTTAGCAAAGCTCTTACCATTAACTTAGAGTTAGCCATGTGGTAAAGTACTCTCAATAACTTCAAATAAACTACCCATATTCATAAAGTTAGGCATTTATTTAGATGGCCTACTGAACTGAGAAATTAATCATTTGTGGGTTTCAAGATCACACTTTAAAACTTATTGAATTTAGTGGAGAATAAGCTGTTACCACAAAGAACATTGAAACATCCTCTAGAATACTGCAGTAGGAATACATTTTCTATTAAATTGCCTAGGACTTTTCCGCAGATGAAAAGTTGAGTTCATATAATCCCATCTGGGAAAAAATAATCCAATAAAGGAGCAAGCCCTCAGCTAGGGGATGCAAAAGTCAATAGCAATGACATTTTGTGAAACTTTACACATGCTGAAGACACACTTCTTTATGGGATTTTAATACAACACTCAATATTACCAGCATTAGACAAAGTGTCTGAGACAGCATTATCAGCACTAGAAAATGTCTCATATGCACATATATTGACATAACTGCATCTTTGTGGGTTTTTTCTTTTCCTCTCTTCTGTTTTGAAAATATTTCTCCATGCTTTCACTGACTTTATCTGAAATATATAAGGAACATTATGTTTTTTTAAAAAAAAAAAACAAAACAAGAAAAGCATTTGAAACTTTTGCCCAGCATATTGTCCTGTGTGTAAGTCTCACTGCCACAAGAAATGCAGTGTCTCATTTTTTAGTTAATATAATAATTTTTCATCAAGACGCACGCAGGCAGCCTCAGTTACACACCAGCTGAACGCAGCTGTGCTAAGAGGATCACAACAGTTGCTTTAGTCTTTGGGGTGGTGAGCTGAACCTCACTCATTCATGGGAGGAGGTTGGACAGGTAGAAACGGAAAAGTCTCCTAAGCTGAAGCTAACTGGAGTTGTGGTGCAGAAGACAAGCTCCAAGACCCAGCCAGAAATCCCCCTCCACTGCAGCCCTATTCTAAGGGTGTTTTTGCAGTGCAGAGACCCAAACTTTCAGTTCCAGGCATCTAAAATAAATTAAAGATTTTAGTTCAAATTCTCTGCTGGCATAAACTAATGCAGCACCACCAGAGTCAGTAAAGCTTTGCCTATTTACACCAGGGGAGAAATTAGTCCTCTCTCTATAGAGAACTTGTAGCTCAGCTATCATGGAAGACTGATTTCCTGTCAATAATAAATGTCCTCGGTATCCTACACAAGTCTTCAGTTTATCGCCTCTGGACATTTTTTAATAGCTGCAAGTCTCAAGATGGAAGCAGATTTTTATGCTTTATTTTGAAGGGTGAGGATTGTTCAGAAAAGATACTTCCTGAGCTGCCCAGGGAAAAGACTATTATAACACCAGCGTGGTTCAACCTATCAGCCTAACTTGCGTAAGAAAAGAAACTTATTTCTTTGTAACTTGTCTTTCATTTTCACATCCATTTGTTCAAAGACATCTGAAAGTCCCTGAGCACTGACCTGAATAAAATGAAGAAGGAGGCTAATAGAGTGTTCACCTACAGTATTGTTTCCTCTCTTGTTATTAGATGGATATGACCCTGTCTTTGATCTTCCTGCAGATGGTACAGCCAAGGGTGCCTGGAATAAAGAGTGCCACACTCCTCCTCGGAGGAAAGAAAGAAAGAGGAGTAGAGCGGGAATATGCACAAGCAAGAAAATGGCCACTGTGGTAATTACAAGTGACAAAGATAAATGAGTAAGAATGTGTGAACATGTTCCTCAGTGGGTCCTTAAATAGGTAGAAAATGTAAAAATGCGGCATGGGAGTCGATGAAGGCAAGGTGAAATGATACTGAAATAAAACCAGGACTTTCTCTTTGATTCAGTAACCTTGTAAGGGAAATGATTAAAGAAATGCAGTATTTTTAGTTTGTTTCTATCTCTTGGTGATTCTTTATGTTCCAGCACGCAGTTTATTCTTCAAGGGTATATCACCTTATTTCTGACCGCTTGTCAAACACTGAACCTATGTCTATTGTCAAATAACAGTGAAACAGTTGCTGTTTAAAGAGAGATATAAGCAAGAAATAAGGTAACTGCTTTGCCGTGTAAGGGAAAGCTTTAACAGAAAGAACAGCCTACTTACTTGATTAAGCGGACTAAATAGGTTACTTTCTTTCATGTTTTTATCCCAGTGTTTTTTTTGTTCATTGTTCAGGTAGTCAACGTTTGGAGTATGCAGTCAAGAATTTGAATGAAGGAAGAACTATTGTCCCTTTGACGCTAGAGAAGAAACTTCAGAGTTGCTATGGATCTCTTCCCCCCCCCAAAGTTTTTTTAAAATAAAATTACTGGACAATCCTTTCTGGATCACAAAACATGCATTGCTGGCTTGAGTGATGGATGAGTGCATACCATGTTGGTACTACAGACTCAATGCATCTATCTCCAAGCATAGATTTTATAAATCTGGGCGGGGGGGGGGAAGTTATGTTTGTAAATTTTGTAAAAGTGAGTCAAAAAGTAATACAGAAAGGGAGGGTTGAAATGCTCTTTTTGACATCCTGTTGTGGCTTCCAGTATTACCGTGTATAAGCACTGAAGAAGTGCATCACCACTTCACGCTGAGGGCCACAGGACACTTTATCCCAGTGCTCACAGTCCTGCTGCCACTGTGCTGGTGCGGGGTACAAAGCGCTCTCTTGGTTATTTCTGTACCCACATGCTGGTGATGCCAGGCTGTGACTGACACTGGAAGAGGAAGAGAGAATGGTAAACGCTTCATGCTCTGTCTTCTGATTTTGTCTAAAATACATTACTAGACTCAGAATCTAATACTGGATCCAGGTATTGTCCACAGCTCTGCTACTGACTCTGTGACATTGGTTGAGTCACTTAATCTCCCTGTACTTGTTTCAAGTGTCATTTAACCTCTCTGTTTCAAGAATAAAAGATTAACATTTTGTTCTGGCTTCAGCTGGGAAAGAGTTAATTTTCTTCCAAGTTACTGTTGTGAAAGGAAAGTTAAAAATGCATGTTGCTTTAGTTGTTGCTAGGCAATGTTTATACTTTTCGAGGACTCTTTTCAGCTTTGCATAGAAGCTGAGAAGAAGCATAGACAGAACAATGGAATGGCCAAGGGAATATTCCGTACCATAGATGTCATGCTCAGTACATAAACGGGGGTTGGCTGGGGCGGGGGGATTCATGATCACTGCTCAGGAAGGTACCAATTCACCGCGTGGTGAGAGTGACTTGTGTCATTGTTATTGTTGTTGTTGTTGTTATTATTATTATTATTACTACTGTTACTACTACTACTTCTACTATTACTACTACTGCTATTACTATTCTCATTTTCATTTTCATTTTTAATTCATTTTCATTTTCATTTTCATTTTCATTTTCATTTTCATTTTCTGTTATTATTCTACTAAACTGTCTTTATCTCAACCCATGAGTGTTTTTCCTTTCCCTTTCCCTTCCATTTCTCTCTCTTGTCCCTGCCCTTCTGGGGAAGGGGGAGAGCTGCGGGAGCCCCTGCGTGGTCCTGGTTGCTGGCTGAGGTTAAACCATGACATATTTCTATCACCCCCAGCAGCTTTGTGATGTTCAAAGTTTGCAAAATATTTTGAGGTCTTCAGGTAAAAATGACTCGCTACAAAATTCAAGAAAGCATTTCCATACATCTTCCACTGCACATATTCAGAATGGCATTTGCTGTTGCCTTCATTTGTAATTTATGCTATTTCCTTATTGTTTTTAATGTAAATATATCAAAAATCATATGGACCCAAATAAGACCTCTTGTGCTGAATGTGATTAAAAACTGAAATATGAGCCCATTCACTCACACCATCTGTTTTGTTAACCCTCCAGAAGGGAACAACAGTTCTACACAGTGATTAAAGTGTATGGCAGATAATTTTATCCTGCACACTTTCTGATTGATTAAAAAGGGGGGAAATATATAATGAAGTAGTTAGGAATTGTATTTGCTTCTAAAAATAAACTGCCAGGAATATTAGAATTATTTTGGAATGGCACAGCAGAAGTTTTTGAAGCCTGAAAGGTCTTGATTATCCCCCAGCATGTTGATTCTTGCACTTGGAGAACATAAAGGTATATATTATAAACGTGCGCCTCTCATAAGAGAATCTTAAAAGCCTGTCTTCCATATGGCAGGGACTAAGGGGGAAATGTCAATGCTTTTTCTTGAAGCGACAAATAATTATGGCACTAAATGAAACAAAGGTAACTTAGCAACAGGGTATTCATTTTCTCATCTAGCATTTTCTAAAGAATTCCTACTGAGGCCAACCCATGAGCCTTGTGCTATTTATCTGCTTACTTGCATTTGAAGCATTCCACTTCTTTTTAGCAGGGCTGTCTGTGAAAAGCCAACGAAATATGAACAGTGATTACAAACCTGAAGTGCAAAGGAAAGACCTTGAAATAGTGTTAACTCCAGTATTTCAGTACTCTTTATAGATATATCTTCTCTAAAGCTGGATGAATTATTTGTAGAGAGTAAGCTTTTTCACTAAATCTGGTCCTCTACATGCTTATGAAGTGTCAGCGAACAGACTGCTTTTTGAAATTAATGTGCACATTATTTTAAAGTGTTTGATAAAGGCCTTATCCAAAGTCCACAGAATCGATGGAAACACTCCTACTGACTTCTCTTGACAGAGGCCAAATACAGTGTGCAAACATATTTTATTTGATGGATTGTTCACTGGCTGTTTACTGCAAGTATTGTTTAGGAGTATAATTAATGCCATTCAATGTGGTTTTATAGCAAATAAGTCTTGTCAAACAAACCTTTTACAAATTTCCTTCAAAAAGGTAACTATACAGCCGAATTATTACTGAGGCATTTAGCACGTATGAATGGGGCCTTAATGTACGAATGTATAATTTTAATGTATTTAACAACTAAAACTCTGACAAAAAGATTAATGCTGTGAGATATCAGCAAGAAACATGTAGCTAAATAAAAAAGTAATTAACATGCTGATCAAAAAAAATGACCCATAAATGGGAAACTGTTATTAAAAGGGTTTTGCTTAGGGAGTTTCTGCAAGATTTTGATATTGAATCCAAAGTTATTCAATACCATTCTCAATAGCTTCTTGGTGGAAAGGGACCTGGGAGTCCTGGTGGACAACAGGGTGACCATGAGCCAGCAATGTGCCCCAGTGGCCAAGAAGGCCAATGGCATCCTGGGGTGCATCAAAAGGAGTGTGGCCAGCAGGTCGAGGGAGGTCATCCTCCCCCTCTGCTCTGCCCTGGGGAGGCCGCATCTGGAATACTGCGTCCAGTTCTGGGCTCCCCGGTTCAAGAAGGACAGGGAACTGCTGGAGAGGGTCCAGCAAAGGGCTACAAAGATGATGAGGGGATTGGAACATCTTCCTTACGAGGAAAGGCTGAGGGACTTGGGGCTTTTTAGTGTGGAGAAAAGAAGACTGAGGGGGGATCTGATCAATGTTTATAATCCTTAAAGGGAGGGTGCCAGGAGGATGATAACAGTCTTTTTTCAGTGGTGCCCCATGATAGGACAGGAGGCAACAGGCACAAAATTGAGCATAGGAAGTTCCACCTAAACATGAGGAGGGACTTCTTTCCTGTGCGGATGGCAGAGCACTGGCACGGGCTGCCCAGGGAGGTGGGGGAGTCTCCCGCTCTGGAGCCATTCCAAACCCACCTGGACGCCGTCCTGTGCAACCTGCTGTAGGGGACCCTGCTCTGGCAGGGGGGTTGGACTAGATGATCTCCAGAGGTCCCTTCCAACCTGACCATTCTGTAAGTTATATATAGATAGGTGGAATTGGTAAAATTTATAGAGGACATAAAGACTGGCAATATGCTTAAGAGATAAATCATAGAATCGTCTGGGTTGGAAGGGACCTTTAAGATCTTCGAGTCCAACCATCAAACCTAACACTGTCAAACCCACCACTGAACCATGTCCCTCAGCACCATGTCTACCCCTCTTTTAAATACCTTCAGGGATGATGACTCCACCACTTCCCTGGGCAGCCTGTTCCAATGCTTGACAACCTTTTCTGAGAGGAGGATTTAGGAGGATTGCTGTCTTATAAACTAAGCAGGCAGTTTAAATAGACAACCAAAATAACACAGCCAAATTTTTGCCTATAGAATAAAACCAGTAAGAGCAGATCTACAGAATGGGAAATAACTTTACTGAAAACAACAATTATAAGGTCATACATGTTGTTACTGAAAGCTTGACCAAATCAAACCAAGCCAAGCTTTTTCCAAAGGGTCTGTGTGGTCCATGGGCACGTAGGACTGGGTAAGCAGGGCCAGCAGGAGCTTGCCTGTGTCTTCAGCGCTGATGAAACCAGTGCTGCTTTGCTCCACACGGACTTGGGGTGCACGAGGGAAACTGAAGGAGGTACAGAGCAGAGCTGCAAACATTGTCTGAGTGCTGCACAAAAAGGACTTGGCCTGCAAGACTTCAGAAGCAGCATCTATTTGTCTAAAGCATCTGTTTGTCAGAAGTAAGACTGGAAGGTGACCTGAGTTAAGTGTGTTAGCTGTCCCACTGGATGTCAGTTGGCTTACTTTCACAAGTGGAATAGTGGCAGGAAACTGAAGCAAGATAAAGTCAAACAAATATTTTTTTACAATATTTTATTTTCAACAATGCAAATGATTAACTACTGGAACAAAACCACCAATGAAAGTAACGAGGACACCAACATAAGTACTGGCCAGTCACAACTGTTGTCCCTGGCATGCAAAAGGGAAGAAAAAAAGCAAAAGATGTGGTTTAAGTAGGCAACAGCTTCATTAACTCAGCTGGGATCTAAAAGCAATGAATCACACAATGCAGCTCATGAGTCTTTTTTCAGTTGTTTCTGCTTGTTGAAGCCCCCGTCTGTGTTGGATCCCCAAGGCAAAGCTGGGGCTGGACGGCACTTCTGCCAGTAGGAGGAGGAATCTGGAAGAAAGAGTGCTGTCTTCTCTCGGCTCTGAACAGCAGGTCTCCCTGAATCTTGTTTCCTAGGACACAGAAATAATTCCATGAAGTAGAAGATCACCTTCGTGGGAGGTACTAGTCATCAGTTTGGCCGACTGGCCCCTGCCAAAGAGGTAACATTACCATTTTCAGCAGAAACTGAAGCCTTCTCACTCTCTGGCTCCGAGCTCATTACTGGGCTATATAAGTGAGATATAATGACTTGTCATATACCAGAGATCAGATTAGATGATCTAACGGTTCCTTCTGGCCTTACGTTTTATGAGTCCTTCACAATCCACTTTGTGTGCTGCCTCATTGGGCCCGGGAACCACATGCCAGTGCTCCCGTTCCCTGGTTTTTATGACTATGACCTTTATAAACAGGAGTTTTTGAATAATTTAATGGAAAAGGGGGAAAGTGTGAAAGCAGTCTAAAGTGAGGTAAATGAGCAAGAGATAAGAAAGCCTCCAAAATGTTAGGACATTTTAAACCTATTTACAGAGCATAATTGTCTGCACATAGGGACACCGGGTTTTAAACATCTGTTTTCTTTCCTGAAGGAAAGGAGTCGGTGGAATGGTGTCGTGTCGTTCATAATGCAGCATCTTTTAGGACAAGTTCAATATTTTTACCCTCGCTTTGCTACTCCCATTTCCTTAAATTCTAGGCTCACATATATGATTTCAGATGACTCTATGAATTCTTAAATTATGTTTAATAGTTAATAGCTTTGACTAAACAGTGCCTTTTGGGCTTTATCTGCCATAAGAAGTGATAGTGTATTTTCAGAATACATCCTGGAGTTCCTCATTCATTCTGGAAATAATTTGCTACAGCTCTTTAAATGGTGTGACATTTTTCCCCAGGTACAATAAACTGACTCTGCTGGCTGATGCGTGGCTGAGTAGAGTTTCTGTTCTTTTTGCTGCTGCCAGTGAGTTTACCCCGAATGGGAACGTGACTGCAGAAATCCCTGTACAGGTCTATACAGCAACCGAGTTGTTATGTATTGTTGTGTTTTGTGCTTCACACGGCTGCAGAAATGCCAGCCATCAACTAGCCTTTAACTTTACTGTTTTTACGCTGGGTTTTTTGAATTATTTTTTTTTTTCTCCAAGGAATGTTAACAATTGGAAAAGTTCAGTTTCGTGAAAGATATCTTCATTCTACTTTCCAGAGTTATCAGACCATTGTCTCATTTTTTTCTGTTCAGGCCAGAACAGTTTGAACCAACACTATGTCTGAATGGCTACACTATCTGTTCGGTCTTTAATTTTTTGCTGAAAGTGAAGCTGAGATGACTTATTTCCACGGAGAAGCCTTGTGGATCTTAATGACTCTTAAAATCAGTTTCTTTCCCAGAGGACTATACTAATTACATTGTGGTACATTCCACATTTCGGTCAATTATAGCCACACTTTTTTCTTTTGTGAATGCAGCAACTTTAAGACTGTGAACGAAAATAAAATGGTAGCTTCTACAAAGAATTGCATCATAGTGTAAATGTCTCTATGGTAATAAGTCGAAAAGGATGTAAACACAAATCTTCAGAAAAAAACCCAACAGCTTAACTCTCTTTGATTTCAGTGTCACTCAGATGCCTTAATATTTTTGAAAGTCTGTGTAATCCTTACTTTGATTTTCCCCATTAAGCAGAATAACAGATCAAGAATAATTTCTCCTTGTCTGAATAACGGAATACATGAAAAATTAATCCCTGATAGTTATGCATCGACTTTCTGATCTATAGACAACAAGGCTGATCAAATCTTTCCAATATATTTTGTTAGTTTTGGTTGTAATGTAATAATAATATAACGCAACATTTACTTAGATAATAAAGTGGACTTACAAGGCTGTAATTGTTTCCTTTTTTATATCTGCAGTGGAAAGCTATGAAATATATAAATATAGTTCAGCACCTTAAATGAAAGTGTGTATTTCCTTGTAGCTATACTACGCAAGGGGTTAGGCACACTTTTAATGTAGTTTGGCTTCACAGTATTCCAACTATCTTTCTAAAAAATATTTCTAAGAAGCATGAACATATTTTCATGTCATGTGGGCTTTATGTTGACTTAAGAAAGATTCAGTCCCAACCCCAGGTTTTTGACTCTTACTACACCCTGTTTAGCAAGATAGAGTACAACCATTGTGGCATCCAAAGAGAAACTTCCGTGTCAGCAGTGTTCGCAAATTCTTAACTTTCAATGAAGGTAAAACAGGTTAGGTGCTGAATTGGTATTTGTGCCTCTGCTGTTCTTCCAAATCTTCTGTCTGGTAATTATTTAATTTCTAAATACATGCCAAGATTACAAAGAGAATGAAATGGGGGGCTGGTGAATCAATTGTGTATATATAAAAACCCCTTTAACTAGATTTTCAAAAAATAATGTGATTAACATTCAATGTGTAAAACTTGACCAAAATGGCAGATTTTCTTATTCAATGTGATAGAGATAATTGGCTCTGTCTGGGTTATTCCATTATGTACCAGAGAATACCTTTTATCAAAAAATAATAATCACCAAGAAATTGGGTTGAACCTTCACCTTCTCCTCTGTTACACAGAAAATAGAGAGGCTAGATAAGGAGCTTATAAAATGAAGACTGAAAATGAATAAGGGGTAAAAGAAGTAAAAAAAAAAAAAAAAAAGAAAAAAGAGAAAGAATCAGTTCCACATGATATTATCCTTGCTGTAGGTGCCAACTGACCAATTAACAACTTTCTGACTTTGTTTTACATCATTTTGGTAACAAATTCATTAAGGACCAGATTCTGTTTACTTTCTCAGACCACAAAGGTGGCGGGTTTAGTTTCAAAATTAGCTGCTATTCATTTTTTTAGAAAAGATGGTAGGGTGTGGCCTGAGGTCTGCTTTTGAAAAGTAGAGGATACCTATAAGAAAATCAACAAGTTAAGGAACAGACCTGCCATTTTAACAGTGTTCTCTAACACACGTATTAAGCATCCTGTCAAACCCCATTCTGCTCATCTTTCCATCTGGTGACAAAATGGTATTTTTGCCTCTTTCGCTTCCACTTTAGCATTACAGTAAACTGCACTATGGCCCCAGACACTAGGATGTCAAACTACAGTATATTAAGCTGGACTGTAAATGAAGATGAATGCATGTCTCAGCAGAAGGGTCAGGCATCGGAGACAAATTAGAGACTGTTTTTCCTTTTCTTGGCAGCAGATTCTGCCCTCTGTTTTCACAAAGGACCTTATAGATGGAATTTGGTAACGTAAAACTAGAGAAATACGGTAAATCAAGCCCATGGATTACCATCTCACTTTTCCTCACAAAGAGGGTCACTTGTACAGGGTAACTTTAATGAACTCAGTAAGGAAGGCACATTTTGGTCTTTAATATGCATGAATACTCACTGTAGACGTAGGAATCTGTGTGTGACATGGACAGGCTGTGGTACGGAGGAGATCAGATTAATAGACAAATGGAACTCCTGTGAGTTTAAAACTCAATATGTTCGGATAAATTACAATGGCAAAATAAAGTGTACCCTCCTGGGGGGAAAAAAGTTGAATATAGATTTTCTTGATTAGTGAAGCATCACATTTCCCTCAAAAATTTTCCAAAACTTCAGAGTAGTTTTTAACAATTATCCTCTTGTTTCCCAGTACGACAGAGAATGCAGAAGACAGTAATTATATATTTAGCTTTCTTTCTGCTTGAAAAACCTGGGTTTTGTCACTAATGTACCATTCTTACAGAGAACTTCATCTAAGCACATGTTTTGAACTGCTTTTGTAATAGGAAAAAAAATCTTCCTTAATGTTTGAAAAAAGAAAAAGGATACAGGAGGGAATTTTGCCTCGCTTTTGTTAGGATGAGAGGTGTTTTACATTTGGCTAAAGTCACAAAATTTTACTTTACTTGAGTTAAAGAGTGATTGAAGAACAGACATCTTTGTAAACTATCCCTGAGGTTCCCTTGTCTTATGCTGTTTCATCCCCTGGAAGCCTTTGAGAGTGTTTCCGATTGTGATTTGAAGTTGTGCCATCTATTTTACATAACAAATTTTGGGTTTGTCTCACTCAGTACTGGTGATGGTGTTTAGGTTTTAGAATCAATTCAGAGCAAATATTGAGGGGAACTTGAGAGATATGACATAAATGCCTGACAGCAAATATTTAAAAATGTATGCCTAGTTTTAATCATCTATATGTATTCTTTTCCCTCAGCCTGTTCTGCTTTGCAGATGAATTTATATGACTTAGAGAGTTTCTAAACCGGTGTTTCAAAATAGTATTGTTTAATATTTTAAAAGCTGTGTCAATGCTTTTACTGTCTCACTTAAAAGTAAGTCTGTGGAAAAACTAAACTGTTAGTTTGGTAATCATTACTAATAAAAGTGAAATGCTATCTGTCAGTATATTAAATAAAATAATCACACAACTTGACAGGAATGCAGAATTATTTTCTATCTATCTTTCTATGTTTTGTTCATTTCAGTAGGTATTCTAGCCTTCTGATTTAGTGTAGCCATTTAATAATTTTCCTTTAACTGGTTACATACATGAAATATGTACGGCACTGATGATGAAGAATTTATCAGATCTCAGCATTATAATCATTTATAGACTGAATCTGTATGTGTGAAGTGGCAAGATAAATTGTTGTAACCAAGGGAACAAACTCTTTCTTGGTGTACCCAGAGAGCACCAGAAAATTAATAGAGTTCAATATTCATGTCACAAGAAATGTATTCGTGCTGATCAGTATAACTTCCATTTGCTGCCCTGTATCTCTGCATTTGCCTTTAGTCTTTTGGGTGAAGTTGTAAGGACCAGCGTTTGGAGTATTTTGTACATGGAAAGAAAACAAATTTATTCATGGCTGTATTAGAAATACATTGCTTTATGATGTTCTAGTTTGAATAAATAAATGTTTGTGCATCAAAATTATATAATACTTTGTATTTCATTGACTGTTGCCAGATATGAAAACATCAATATTTGGCATTTGGCCTTTATTAAAGGGATCTTGATTGGACAAAATGGTTATGTTTTAATGTACATGGTCTTGGATATCTAAACATGGATGAGGTTGAAATAATTAGTATAGTTTGAAGAGCATTTTGTGTCTCACAACCCAGATTTCTGCATTTTTTATGCTGCTAAGCACTGAATTGATTTATACAAATAATAGTGATGATTATTTAAAGAACTGGCTAGTGAGTTATTTATAGTACCAAGATGTGGGAGGTTGTTTTCCTTTTTTTTTTTAATGTTGAACAATTGAGAAGGCAACAAAATACGGTTTTAATTCAGAGGTTAGATGAGCTGGACATGTCTTTTGTTTTGCTTGGTACGTACAATGCAATGTATCTATCTGGTGGTGGCTTGGCAAGCTATTGGGTAGACAAGAAAGTTCCTTAGCTGAAGTCTGTAATAGACGTATAAATCTCTGTACACAGACAGGCCACCAAGGAGAGGCAGAGACCTGCACCCTAGTCACATGGCTCATAAATACATACAGTACAGGTGGAAATCATGACCTGTTCTGAGTAGCTAGAAGAAAGTTTTAAAGTTCTAGCACAGCTTGGGAAGTTATCAAGGACAACACAGCCATGGTTACAACTGACAACAACCTCAAACTGTGTGAGGACTACCTGGGAATAAAATGCAGATATGAGAAAACAGCCCAGTATATGTAGAATGAGACTGAAACAGAGATTGGGAAAGACAGAGGAAGATTTCAAAGTAGCTGTTTTTTATTTAAGACAAAACAAAACCAAAAAAAAGGGTCATATAGTAGTAGAGAATTGATTAGATCATTTTGGTTTTCATTTTAGGTCTAAAGCTGGAAGATGTCTCATTGGTTATGACCAGAAGAAGAGATTTAAGACAGGGACTGGATAAAATCTCACCAAGTACCGGAACAGAGAGCATGCGTGCTTTCTGTTTCAGTGCTGATGTTCCAGTTCACCACACAGTTTAGACAGTGTAATTTAGAGTGATGGGGTCCTAGAAAGGGGTCTAAAAATTTTCCTCCCCCCCCACCCCCGCCTTTTCTTTCCTTTCCTCCCGATCCCTCCATGAGATTGCCCTTTTTGCTTGGTTATACACTTTTGACATAAGAGATGTCTTCTGGGCAATTCCATTTTCTACTTGTGGTGAAGTGATGGACAAGGTACACTTGGAAGAACTGGGCGCCACAGAAGAGAAATATGCAGTTAAATGTAATAATACTGCAAAATAGATGCATAATTATAATTTTTCACAGAGTAAGGGACGGACCAGGACAGGGAACGCAGGCAGTTAGTGAACGTCCTCTTCAGTTTGTATCACTCCACTACAGTGGGAGTCTGGATCGGCACCGCACACCTGTGATCACCTAAGTAGCCACTGGATGTCACTGATGATCCACACAGACTCATCTTAACCCTTTGAGCAATTCCTTGTAATGCATGGAAGAGTCAGCAAAAAGGGCACTCCCACGACCTTGGGGATTTGAATTGTCTACCATCAACATCTTCAACAACAGATAAACAAGAAAATCTCAAAAGAAATAAGGATATGATCAACAGCAAGGCATAGAATGAGTTAAGATGCTTCAAAGTACTATTTGAATGTGAGATGATGGCTACTTATGACTCCCTTAAAAACATATCAAGCCTTCCTGTATGCTCTGATACGTAACCACCTAGGTGGAAGGACATCCGTATAATATTGGTCTGTTGTCCTTTTACAGTCTGTGCAAGCTGTCTGGACTTTTGGTGATTCTTATTTCAATGTTTCAACACTTCCAGGATCTTTCTGGAAGGACTGAAGAAATTCCTCCCCTTATCTGGGGATTCTAAATTATCTTAGTTGTTTGATGAGAAATAAATAATTGTCCAGCATGTTCCTGCTATCTGAAAGGTAAAATTCCCCATGCCAGTCCACAGGTGAGAAGTAGATAGCTGCCTACTGTAGCAAGAAGAGTAATGGAATGAGAACAACATCAAACACAAAGCATCTATATTCACCAATAAGAGTAGTTTTTTCTTATAATTGGCAAATTCATAATAGTGATCAACAAGTTCTTTCGATCCTTTGCTATATTAAGAGGAGAGCAGTGAGAAGTGTGCTTGTTTATTGTAGAAATGAGGCTAAAAAGAAGTTTTTTCCATCTGTTAGTGCCATTGCATTCTATCTGGATTTAAATGGTTTTCAGCTTCTTTTTCTTCATGACAGAAGATTTTTTACTTCTTCCAGCAATAGCCATCTCCTTGAAAAACCATGCATCAATTAATTAGGTTTTTTTCTTTAACATTTCAACTTAATACTTTGCTTGTTGCCTGATGCCAATGTCTCCTTTTGTTCGTGGATGGTATAGAGATAGTGATCAGAGCTTTTAAAGACTCCTTTACAGATAGAATAAGACACATCACAATGAGCTCTTTTCACTGATACGGTTTTAGATAGCTCATTAGCTATATGCTGTGAAGCCAATTGAGTCTTTAAAGAAAACCATAGTATACTCTTCAGTTAAAAGAGTACTTAGCTGCTCTGTTGCAACTGAAAAATGATGTAAAATGTTACAAGCTGATAGTAATTTGTCTGTATAAGCAACTCAGAAACTAACAGATAATGGTCTAAGAAACAGAATGTTCGTTGGGAGGCAAATAAAAATTACATCGGTTTAAATCTTAGCTTTTTCACACTGTATTTCTCAATCAGCTTCATCATCATATCTCTGACTTTAGACAACAGCTATGGAAAAAGATAAGGCAGCCTCTGGCCTGTGCTCCAAGGTGAAGGGTAACACCAAGCCCACCGGGCATGCTTCAGTCCACGTTGGAGTGAAGGACTCCAATTTATCTGGCCTTCATGGAGATAAATTATTCCTCAAAGTGTACGATTCGACAATATTAACATTAATTAACTGACAAACTGAATTCCTCCTACTGATTATAAAATTAGCTTGCCTTTAAAAAAAAAAAAAGTCTTCAGGACTCCTTCTAGCAGGTGCTCTCCTTGCTGTGTATTCTGCCAGATAACTACATGCAGTCTAATGAGAAGTGAAACCTCCATCTATCTTGAGATGAACAATTGAATTGTTTGTTCATGAGTGAAATAGTGTAGAGTCACCTGTTTTGAGAGGACTTTAATTATTGTCAGGTCTTGTATCTAAACACCACTTTCCCATCTAGTGCTGTAAAACCTGATGTAGGTTGAGCGGGACCCGAAAATGATGGGAGATATCCTTACCTCCCCAAGTCTTCTGTGTTTGAGTTAGATGCTTCAGCTGGCTCATTCATTTTTCTTCAGAGAAGAGAAAATGGCTCTCCCAGAGGAGATTCAGAAATTCTTAAAGCTGTGTCGCTCTACGAAGTACTGCAGCACAGTAAGGGTGTTAAAAGAGTTAGTGGTCTTGTCCTGGTGTCCACACTGTGTTTCACATTGGACTTTGTTTCAGTGGGGTTTTGCTTCACACCTGCTCTAGTTTTCGGTCCCACTAACCGAATCTGCATTAGCAACTGAAGCACACAAGGTATATATTCTCGGGTACATCCCATAGCTTGACTTGCTCTAAACAGGAATTGAATTTATGTGCTCAGAGGCAGCTCCATGATGCAAAACAAAGCACAGAAAGTGAAGGGTTTTCAGACTACAAACTTAAAGATATGCTCTTAAACAGAACTAAAATGTTAATGTGGACCCACTGTAAGGGTACTATAAACTGCTAAAGAGATTGTACAGTTAGTGTACCTGATGTATATGCCTTCATAATCTATTTTCATTTATTAAGGGTAAATATTGCTATATACTTTTAGAATACAGTTCAAAAGACATATTCTCTCTTGTTTACTTCTTTTTTTTTAAAAAAAAATCAGTAGCTAGATCCACAGATAAAGGAGTTAGAATCTCATTTACTTCCTGCCACTGACTTATTTAATGATGGCAGGTAAGAAATTTAGAAGAGCAGAAAGTGGAAATGAGAATTTTATTTTGTCTTCCGGGAAACACTCCAAGAAGGCAAATCCTTTTCCCCTGTACCCTGCTTTGTAGGCTTTGATGTTGCCAGATACAGCCAAACCCATGACATTATATTGAAAAGCAAATAGGATTTTGAAAAACTGTGAAAGAGATTCCTATACATGCTTGAAGAAAACAAAAACAATAACAAACCAACCTCAGCTTCTGAAAGGGAACAGAAATTCTTCATCATTTTTTCCCAGAGCAAATATTTATAGATTAACTGCCAATGTGTGTGTGTCAAGAGATTACTATACATATGTGAAAAAGAATATGAATAGAGAAAATGAAACTAGAGAAATAGAATGCGCACTTACAAACTGTGGTGACAGATTTATTAAACTGAGACCAGTGAAAGAAAAATGAGTCAGAGTACATTTAAAAACATCTGTGCAATTGGTGGTTCTTTTCAGAGGCTGTTTAGTACAGAATAGACAATATACAAAACCAAAAAATGTAGATGCAGCAGCAAGTATAACTTGGGACTTTCCTGCTCAGGGAGGCTTTTATGCAGACAGTGGTGCTTGCTCTGCGCTCGTACACACCCACCCTACCAGGGACTACTTATGTGTTCTTCCAAACTGAATCAAACTGTGGGGGTGGTGAGCCCCCGTCCCCGGTTGCCCCGAGAAGCTGTGGCTGCCCCATCCCTGGAGGTGTTCCAGGCCAGGCTGGACGGGGCTTGGAGCAACCTGGGCTGGGGGGAGGTGTCCCTGCCCAGGGCAGGGGGGTGGAACTGGGTGATCTTTAAGGTCCCTTCCAACCCAAACCGCTCTATGATTCTGTGAAAATCATTTGTAAGCATCTCCTCCACACCAGGTTAGCCTGTGCAGTGATTTTCTGTAGAGATGAGGTCTGAGTCTTCTCAGGCAGTGGAAGAGCGTGAATTAATCACTCCCTCAGTTCACACGCCAGCCACTGAGCTATCCCATAGCAGGGAAGGGTGGTGAAAGCTCCACTGCCACCACCTTATAAGAAGAAAGGATCACTTGTTCTAGACTTCGGTACTAAGCTCCAGGAGAAGATGCAAGGCTGTGTAGAGAGTGCTTGTAATAAAGGAAGCAAGCCCCAGAGGTGAGCTGGGTTTAAGACATACCCTTGCGGCTGAGTTTCCTTCTTTGCAGCTTAGATCTCTCTATGTGCCCATGCTGGTTGTTGTGGATGTAATTTTGAGGGGTCTAGTTCCTGCCATGCAAAGTCTGGGGAACCCAGCTCTCTAAACCAGCGCAGTGAGCTCTATCACTAGTGGTCAACCATCTTACCTGCTGTGTAGGCTTACTCTGTTACATAAAATGTAGAAACTAAGGGCTAAACAGTAGTTTATTTGGAAAAGAAAACGTGTTTTTCTGTCAGCTCAGCTTTTGCCTGTATTCATATTTGATGCCTGCTGTTCAAAATGCAGCCTTTTATAGAGTACTTAATTTTGCATGTAATGAACTCCACTAGACTTAACAGTGGGGTTTGAAGCCAATATATCAGGAGGCAAAAGCTCAGAATTTGCAAAAGTTATCTGCCGTGATTTTAGTAGTAAAATTTCTACTGCCTTCGCCTATTGCAGAATTAGGAGAACACTGCGTCCCTTTGAAAGTCTCACCCTGAGGGTAAGACAAGGGTCTGCAGCCTTTAATACCGCTGGATTGTCCACTGTTAGAAATTTTGGTCAGCAGAGGAGTGAGCTCACAATTGTTTTGTCAGATTAGTCAAAGGATGTGAAAGGCAGCGTATGCCATTTTTATGCTTTTCCATCAGCTCTGTACTTGCTATGGGAAGTCTTGTGATCCAGCAAAAAGCCTGCCACTATGCACCCAAATGTTTTGAGCAAATACGAGATGACAAAGTGAGTTTATACTCAGCTGACAGTGCGTGAGGAGTGTTTTCTGTCATGTGTCTGCAGCATTTTTGATCTAGTACCAGCTACCTTAAAGATGAGTTGGCTACATCATTCAGTCGCAGCCTGAGTCTCTCAGGCTTTGCCAACACGATGTTCTGTAGGTGGATGCAGGCTTTCTCTGGGTGGGTCGGATGGGATCCAGCTGTAATCATGCAGTCTTACAGCTCCTGCTGGCCTGGGGTTGGTCCTGAACTATTCGATCCTGTTCAGAAGCGAAGTTGTGTTGTTTTAGGCTTAGGCCCATGCTAAGACCCTGCATGTTGTCTCACTAAATCATAATATCAGAGTGAGTTTAATATTCACTTGTAGGGGAAAAAAAAAAAAAGAGCAAACTTGCATGTTGTGGGAGGTCATTCTGCCCCTCTGCTCTGCTCTCGTGAGACCCCAACTCCAACGCTGCATCCAGTTCTGGGGCCCTCAGCACAGGAAAGACACGGACCTGTTGGAGTGGTTCCAGAGGAGGCCACAAAGATGATCAGAGGGCTGGAGCACCTCTGCTGTGGGGACAGGCTGAGAGAGTTGGGGTGGTTCAGCCTGGAGAAGAGAAGGCTCCGGAGAGATCTTCCAGTCCCTAAAGGGGCTACAGGAAAGACAGGAAGGGACTTTTTACAAGGGCATGTGGTGATAGCACAAAGGGCAATGGCTTCAAACTAGAAGATAGTGGGTTTAGATTAGATATCGGGAAGAAATTTTTCCCTGTGAGGGTGGTGAGCCCCTGGCGCAGGTTGCCCCGAGAAGCTGTGGCTGCCCCATCCCTGGAGGTGTTCAAGGCCAGGTTGGACGGGGCTTGGAGCAACCTGGGCTGGGGGGAGGTGTCCCTGCCCAGGGCAGGGGGGTTGGAACTAGATGATCTTCAAGGTCCTTTCTAACTCTAACCATTCCATGATTCTATGATTCTATGTTACTGAAAAATACAGCCCAGATACACCCTTAGAGAAACCCTGTAGCACACTTAGAAACATCTTTTGTGGATCGCTTCTTTCAGAGAAGGGTAAAACCCCAGAGCACCCAACTACATTGTGCTGCCCTGTGTAAGTTTTGCGCATTGTCATCTACTTACACTAGTGATAAAACATACACGTGTGCCAAAACCCACCCAGGTGATTAAAAACTAATTTATCTTTCTATTTGCAAGTGACATTTTGCACTTTCACACAAAGGAAAACAGGACTGAGTCCTCTCTGAAGCAGTAACTCTTTGTGCTTGCAAATCAGGGCTAAAATGAGTGCCAAAGTCAATGTAAATATACATAGCCCTAGTGTGTTAACCTCTGAATGCAACAAAGGTGGCTTTCCTCAGGTTATAATCAGGACCCCAGGTATCTCTGTTACAAACTACTGTTTTCCCTGCTTATTCTGACTATATTTACAGCTCCCCTGCATGTAACCCCGACAAAGCCCAACTCCTTTGGACAGTGGTTCCCTTCTGCACAATCCAAAAGTAAGTGCAGTAAAGACGAGATGCTAAGAGTGAAATAATGAAAAGAATAGTAATATCAGGATTTCTCCTTCAAATGTCATTTAGTAGTTTGCTTAATCTGGAATTTTTAAAGGTGTTTGAGGTGTTGGAGTGTCCTGGGCTTACTGGAAGTCAGCTGCCTTTGGGAGTCTTTGAAAGTCCTCACTTTACCAAAAGTGTCACTTTCTCTATATATTTGTATCTCAGCACGGTCAAACTGTGCATGTAACTAGCCAATGTGGCTTCATATAGCACTTTAAGCTTCTCCTTCCCCTGTATTATTAATTACATTCAGTTATTGTCCCATTTTCTCATAATTTAGAACAGTGTTTTCCAATAAATGATTCTAGTAAAGACATAGCTTCCTCTCTCAAAATATACTCTTGCCGGGAAAAGACATACTGATTTTCTGAGCAAAGCATGTCTCTACTGTTAGACTTCTTGCAGCAGGTATTGCCCGTTGCGAACAGAAATAAAGCCTACTGCTAGCTGGTGTTTGCCTCTAAGCCTCACCCTTGTCTTGGTTGCTGACCGATACACCCATGCCTCTGGACCTGTGTGCGGTCCCCTTGACTTTTGCGTGAAGCTCTGCTGTTCAGAGAATTGGCATGTAAACCCCATTGACTGTCTAAGTGGGGTCTGCTGAGTGCTCTGTCATCCCCTGAGAGAGCGAGCGAGTGCAGCTCCGCTAGGCTGCGATTCCTAATTTCTCCATATAATTAAGCTCATTAGGCTGAAGTTAAACTCTGTGAATATCCTCCATATCTCTTCATGTAATTATCGCTTAACGTAACTACCCTGATCATAATGAAGGTTTCTGAAATTCTGAAAGGAACAGTGAAGAATGAATCATATCTCTGTTTATCAGTCATAAGGTATCTTCTTGTACAAAACAAGTTTGTTGCTCTTAGGGAAAGCACCACCTTGGAGGTGAAGTCATTCACTGTCATCCAGTTGGTCTCTCTCTGCACTCTCCTATCTCACCCCAAGTTATCTTTTTATCTTTAACAGCTCGAAAAGCGCCAGTATCTCAGCTCAGGATGTTTTGATGTCACTCTTTGTAAGGATTCTGCACCCTTCTGTGTGTGGTGCACAGGTGCAAGGAGGCCTTGATGAGGGCATGCAGGTGAAAGAACAGCAGCTTTACAAAGTATATTTAAATTGTAAACTGCTCCTCTACTCCACTCAGCTGAGACCCCACCTGCAGTACTGCATCCAGCTCTGCAGCTCCCAACATAGGAAAGACATGGACCTTTTGGAGCAGGTCCAGAGGAGGCCACGAAGACGATCCGAGAGCTGGAGCACCCCTGTTGTGAGGACAGGCTGAGAGAGTTGGGGTTGTTCAGCCTGGAGAAGAGAAGGCTCTGGGGAGACCTTGTGTAACCCCTTCCAGTCCCTAAAGGGGCTACAGGAGAGTTGGGGAGGGACTCTTGATCAGGGTGTGTAGTGATAGGACAAGGGGTGATGGCTTTAAATTAAAAGAGGTTTAAGCTAGATAGAACGAAGACATTTTTTACATTGAGGATAATGAGATACTGGAAGAAGTTGCCCAGAGAGGTGGTCGATGCCCCATCCCTGGAAACATTCCAGGTCAGGCTGGACGGGGCTCTGAGCAACCTGATCTAGTTGAAGATGTCCCTGCTCTTGGCAGGGGGGTTAGACCAGATGACCTTTAAAGGTCCCTTCCAACCCAAACTATTCTATGAGTCTATTCTACAACTCTAAATTGTAAGTTGCAACTGTCTTTAACTGCACAGAGAGGCATTCAAAAGCCCAGGCAGCGCAGGATGTTCTGCGGTAGTTACAGACACTTGCCATTTGATCAAAGTTAATGAAACTCTTCAGAGAGACCCTCCGAAGTCTCCCAGGGTGGAGGGATGTGACTACAGGAGCCATTAAGTATGGGACCTTTGTCCTCCAAGATCTGAGGTCCTCCTTTTCCTGAACAAAAAGTTTGTGGTGATTTAGGTAATGGTTTTGACAACATTTCTTTAAAAAATCAAGAATTTTTGAATTTTTGAATTTTAGCATTTCAAAAACAAACTGTTCTGAGGGCAAATCTGTATGATATTAATGAAGAAAACGGAGGTGAAATACTGGCAATAACACAAATTGATTTTGTTCTGTGTTCATTTTTTTTGGCAGGAAAGCAAAAATATTTTAATTTTTCTGAAAAATTTCATTTTTGTTTTACTGAAATAGTATGCATACATTACCAGGAAACTGAAAATTAGTTATTCTCAGAATTATAATCTTAGTCCTTACATTTAACTTGAGCCGATTACCATGACCAAGATCATTTTCACCACATGAGTAATTTACTTACTATACCTTTGTCATTAATGAGCACAGATGGACCATAAACTGATGCGTAATACGTCCCCATCCATCACAACTTTGAACTGAGACTGCTTCAGACCAGACAGGCTAAAGTGGCACACGTGAGCAGTCTATTGCACGAGGAAGAACTGGTAGACCTACATCTGATCTTAATTTTTGTGCTTTCTGTAATCGTGATTAGTTGTGAGCTCAACCTGCAACTTGGTGGTAGAACCAATTTGGAATTTTTACAGTTTCGCAGTTCTAAAAGATGCTGACCCTTTTGTGCTGTGCGGTGGCAAGGAAGACTTCAAGCATCTCCATACCTCTAATAAGAGGAGGACCTCGAGGAGTACCTCCTCGGTACAAGGAGTACCTTGGAAATACAATGGGAAAGTTCCCCAATGTTTGTCTGCCTTTTTCAAGAAAGATTTTTTTTTTTTTTCTTGTCAGTTACGATTTCAGGTGATCTTTTCTATAGACAGTCAATGCCTGCATGCCTCCCTAACTACATAAATAATTCCTACAATTGTAAAAGATTGTTTGACTGGGAAACTACATAGCTTTTAAGCATTCTACGGGATTAAC
This sequence comes from Ibidorhyncha struthersii, assembly GCA_013398815.1. Classification (NCBI taxonomy): domain Eukaryota; kingdom Metazoa; phylum Chordata; class Aves; order Charadriiformes; family Charadriidae; genus Ibidorhyncha; species Ibidorhyncha struthersii. The sequence goes on along the minus strand of VZSZ01011436.1, from coordinate 591,304 downwards.
CTGCATACAATGCTCTAAATCTTTTACTAATTTTTATATATGTTTCTTTTTTTATCTGATAACTTTTACACCTAACATTTGTACATTTTTATACCTCCTACTCTCCTTTTTAGGCTTCTTCTAACAATAATCCTAGAAATTTCTCATTTCTTGAGGATTTTTTTTTCTTGAAAACTCTTGCTCCCTGCATATTTGTAACTTTTAATTTCACATTTTGGTCACTGCTACACTTGGTTTACACCAGGATAAGGTAGCTTGGCTTCTCTTGTTTCTCTTAGGTTTACAAAATACTCTGGGTAAAATATTCTGCAAGGAAATCTTAGCCACATGTATGATTTAAAAATAAACAAGCTCAATTCAGAACCCAGGGAAAGTGCAGGAAAGGTGACGAGTTGACAGCCCTTCAGACTCCAGCCCTGTCTTTATTTGCAGGATAACAACAGTGATGGAAACTTCCCCCCTCTAATTCCTTGAAAATTGTGTCTTATCCTAGTCTCAGGGTAACCTCCCCTACATTCATTAAATCTTTGGCATCTCAACTAGGGTTTGCAACACCGCTGTTGTTACTGGTGGCGTTATTTAATATGGAAACTCCTGCACCAGCAACTTGACTGAGACCACCAACTTGTTGGCATAGTACCCCCATATTTTTATTAATTTGTGTGCATCATGTTTCCCTCAAGAGTTAAAAGTGAAATGTGCAGATCTTGTAGTGCCGTTAACTCCATGAATACGGTGCTGTAAATAACAGGCTGGTAATAAAATTATTATGGCAAAAGATCACAGGCTGGGTAAAACACTAAGGTAGGAAATATTATCACGGAACAGCATTTCACTGCTGAAACAAAAACTCGCTGCATTTGTCACGCTCAGTAAAGGAGTTGATATCCAAAGTTATCTTAAATTTTCAGACTTCAGGAATATACCCACACCTTCCATAATCACAACAGAACAATAATATAATAAATCAGTTTTATGAGTCCTGTCTCTATTAAATCATGTGAATAGTAATTAAATTGTGCAATGAAGGAACCACTGAATTCAATTTCAGCAAAAATCATCTTCCTGTCCTCTTTCAGGAAAAAGATTAGGTTTAGAGGTGAGAAGTAAATGGAGTGAGATAAAAAGGAAGGGTGTTCCTCACACTGCTTTTCCACTATGTCTTTCACTGTCTGGCATAGAAGAATATTTACTGTGCCAGAAGCGGGCTACGTCTGGCTAACTGAAAATTAGTGTTTGTAATCTAGAACCTGAAAAAAATGGAAATTTAAGCTTTGGTAATTAGCTGTAGGGTGGTAACAGCCATGACAGGTGATTATTGTAGATGTCCATGTGGGTCAACACTGGCTGAGGTTGCTCACGTTTGAAAGGAGTTACTCTCATTCCACTCAGCCTCTCTCTATCCTTATTAAACACATTTCTTCCACCTCAGCTCGCTGCCTGCTAGAGAGGTGTGCAAGTCACATGAAAGCACTGCCGAGTAGACGCTAATTGGTGCCCCAACTGGCAACCTCAGCAGACAGGCCAAGGAAGGAGACTGAAATACTTTCCAGGTCAGCTCAAAGGCACTTTGGGGCAAACGTGGAAAGCTCGAAGGGCTGCTGCCGGTGTTTACATCTTTTCCAGCACAGTCAGGCCAATGCTTTTAATGAGCACCAATTATTCCCTTCTGAATAATTGTTTTAATGAAGAGCACCAAGTTTCTTCCCCATTTGAGCTGTGGATGTCACCGAGACTAAATTCTTTTGCACAGGTGTATGCATATACATGTATCCACTGCTGTATCTTGTGTTGAGTATCACGTCAAAAGTGGGCCTTTATAGAAATAGTAAAGAAACTTAACTCTAAAACGCATTTGTCAGCAAACCTGAGCCTGTGTGGGCATTGATCCTGTTACCTGTGAAAATTTGCAAAGATGAAATCTTGATTCTTCGGAGGTGGCGTTTCAGTTCCAAGTACAGTTAGTTTTTTACAAACAGGTATTTCAAATGACTGTTGCCTAAGGGCTTTTGTTTCATTCGATGGATATATGTTCTTTATTATTTTATTGCCACTTCTTCACCAATACCTACATGATTATCTCATTTCAGTGCAGGGACACTGAGCAGAATTCTGACCTGTTGTTCAGCAGAAAGCAGGGATTTCCTTTAGTCTGAAGACAACAAACGATAGTTCTCTTGACCTCATGCCAGAGGTCTATATGTCAGTTTGCATTTGCTTCTGAAATGAGGTTTACTCATTTTTCAGTCTGGCTTCTGACATTCCTAGTGGTCTGTATAAACAACAGAGAATAACTGTTTACATTAGGAATGATTTTCCTACCTTATCCTCCGATCCAGTTACATTNGACTGTAATTAAAAAAAAAGAAAAAAAAAAAAAAAAAAAAAAACTCTCAAGGGTTATTTGTAGCTCTATCACAAAAGCCATTTATTCTGGGTTTTTTTTTTTTTTTTTGTGGTTTTGTTTTTTTTTTTGCTCCCTCGTTATGTTTTGGTTTTTTTAAATATTAGAATTGTTTGACACCAAATGATCCTTCCTGAACTGATGTATTGGATCTGGCTGAGATGGGGTTAATTTTCCCCACAGCAGCCCTCATAGTGCTGTGCTGTGTACTGGTAGCTAGACAGGTGTTGGTAACGCACCAGGCACCAGCGTTGTGGCTGCTGTGAGCAGAGCTCCACAGCATCAAGGCTGTCTCCCCAGCATTCCCCCCTCACCAGCAGGATGGGGGTGAGCAAGATCTTGGGAGGAGACACAGCCAGGAGAGCTGATCCAAACTGACCAAAGGGATATTCCATACCATATGACATCTGCTCAGCAATAAAGGTTAGGAGAACAGAGGAGGGAGGGGGGGTATTCATTATTATGACATTTGTCTTCTGGAGCAACCACTATGCGTACTGAAGCTTTGCTTCCCAGGGAGGGGCTGGACATCACCTGCTGATCAGAAGCAGAGACTAAATCTTCTGTTTTCCTTTGCTTCCACATGTGGCCTTTGCTTTTGTTTTATTAAGCTGCCTTCATCTTGACCCATGAGTTTTTTCCATCTTATTTTCTCCCCTCTGCTGTCCAGCTGAGGAGGGGAGTGACAGAGTGGCTTGGTGGGCACCTGGCATCCAGACAGCTCAGCACAGTCCCACCATGCCTCAGCATGGTCTTCCCATGGGCTGCAGGTGGATCTCTGCTCCACCGTGGAGCTCCATGGGCTGCAGGGGGACAGCCTACTTCACCATGGTTTTCACCATGGCCTGCAGAGGAATCCTTGCTCCAGCACCTGGAGGACATCCTCCCCCTCCTTCTTCACTGACCTTGGCATCTGCAGAGTTGTTGCTCTCCCATATTCTCAGTCATCTCTCAGGCTGCAGTTGCCCGGTTTGGGTTTTCCCCCAACTTCTTAACTATGTTATCCCCGAGGCGCTACCACCGTCACTGATGGGCTCGGCCTTGGCCAGTGGCAGGTCCATCTTGGAGCCGTCTGGCATTGGCTCTGCTGTACATGGGGGGAAGCATCTAGCAGCTTCTCACAGAAGCCCCCCAGTAGCCCCACCATGACCAAAACCTTGTCACACAAACCCAATACAATCAGCTGGCCCATTTTCAGTAAGGTGCTTCTTTTCTGTTTAACTGGTACGTCCAGAAACACATCCTCGCTCTCAGGACCAAGGGTATATCTTGGTGCACCGCAGGTCTTGCTGGGCAGTGGCCAGGGTGTGTACCGTTCCCCTCCACTTCTTCACAGTTTAGATATATTGCCTGAAAAGAAGTTTCAGCACACTCCAGTCTCTGAGAAGAACAATGTATGTCTTTAGCTTTGCTGCACCTCTGCATAGGGCACTCAATTGACTTTATTCTAATGAAGTATATAAGAAGTACTTACATACTAAAAGTTATGCATGTGCTGAAAGGCTTTGTCAAGTCCAATTCCAAATCCTACATTTTTGGGCGTTTAAGGTCTCATTCAAAATCAAAACAGGAATGTCCAAAGAGCTTTTTAAACCTATCATACTTTTACTGGTGCTTGGGCTCCCGAATTTCTTAGATATTTTCACCAGCATACCAAAATTGAATTGAACAGCTGTTATAGATTTCCCCCAAAATCTGTAGTACCAAACATAGGCTCTAAGGCTGTATCTCACTGCAGTGGGAGTACCAAAGGGCAGGCACCCATATATGGGTCTCAGCTCATTCTTTCTGAAGCGTGCGGATGGGAAGCTGCCTAGTTTGAGTTAAAAATGCTAAAGTAGCTGAGTGTTCATATATTAAAAGACCAGTGAAAAGCACAGTTCGGATGTATTTCTGCAGATTGTTCAATATTGGCATTTATGAGGGAGAGGTGCAGATATTTGAGACCAGCCACAGAACATTCCTGCTTCTAAGACAGTGGCTCCAAATTCAAGGGCTGCTACCTCAGCTAGCATGCATGAGAAGATAAGACCAATCTGGTCTGCTGCAGAGGTAAAGGTCCCAACTGGAAGTGGGTCATGAGCTCAGGATATGAAATGAGAGGAAGACTGCATTAGTAAGGGAACTGGAAACCTCACGGTCTAACAGAAAAGAAAGCCCAATTTTATTTTGATAGCTACATATACTTTTGGATATCACTGTGTTTTCTTACCACACTGTAGAATAGGGTCTGAAGTGAAGACTTCTCTTAGTAGCTGCCTCTTTTTTTTTTTTTTTCCACAGGGCTGCAGTGCAGATAGTGCACTGATGAAATTGCATCATTATTTAAGTGGAAAACACTGCAAATTTGTGATCTAAGAGTTAAAGCCACCCTCTTAGATCAGTAGATATTTTCTCTAACAGAGTGTTGAACTTACTTTGGCTTTCAGCACAAGACAGCATTGTATGATTGTATGATTGTGGAGGATTCATTCTACTTTAGAGAGTCTGGACAGTTCCACTTCTTCCTGTTCAAAGCCACTGAACCAAACCCACTTTATTAGGACAGTCTTTTGCTGAGACAGGCAATTTCTTGTTTGCCACTTGAACCCTCTGTATGGACGTTCTTAAAGAAACTGTGCTTCTCAGAAATGCTGCTATGCATCATGCATTCCAAAAGTACTTTGACCACCTTCAAAATATAACAGCACAGAAGAAGTAAGACAAGAAGTTAATGATAATGTGTCCTCTAAAGTGAAGAGTAGAGATAGTCATTGGTAGCTTCCAAGTACTCTGTAGTGATATAATTTTTCAAGGCTTTATATCAGTGTGTAGCACGAAAGTACAACTGTTGTGAAGTAGACTGTGTCATTACCACATAAAGGTTATATAAATAAAACGATTATATACAAGTACAGAATGGATGAAAATTGTATCTCTTCAGTATAGCTTCCTCTGCTATTGATAAAATTGCAAGCCCTTTGGGTACAATTTAATCCTGAAATGGCTCTCTTGGAAAAGAAAAAAAGAAAGAGGAATTTTTAATGTTTGGAATCACTGCTAATCTATTTCTGTTGGAAATCTTTTTGATGCCTTTTTGTTTTACAAATAACAAATGCACTGTAACTTGTAAGATGTGTTAGCAGAAAGAGGCAATTTGAGGTTTAAGATTTTAGTTTACTGGTTTGAGTTTCCAGTTCTACTTAACGATATTTTTTTTCCAAAAGAAGAGAAAAAAGGCTTATATTTGCTACAATAAGGGTGGTAGAGCTATGCAAATATTCTTTCTTCAGTATGCTTGTCATCAGTGCAGTAATAAGGGTCTATTTTCATTCCAATAGGAGCAATGAATGAGAATGAATCTTCCTTTCTTCCCACTGCTTCAGTAATACAGGGTAAAGCTCTTTCTCTATTTCCTCTGGTTCCAGATTTCCAGCTTTTCACTTAAAATGTATGACCAAGGGAGAAAGAGAATAGAACGGATTGTTAACCATGGTAATTATGGGACTCATTCATTCCTGATTACTTCAGTTCTGTCTCTCATTTATCCCAAGTGTTGGGTATAGTTTTCCTCATCACTTGTCTTTCAGGAATTGATGTAAAGGATGTCTCAGTCTCTGCTTTGTTGTGTGGGCTACCCTGCTGCTCCTTTCTGGTTTAGCACTTACTTTGAACATGCCAATTTCCACCTCCAGTTTAGGGTGGGTGAGTGACAAAACAGAGTGCTTTATTTACTCCACACCTTTGTTATTCTCCTGCTTGAAACCTTCTAATTCCTCATCCATTGAGAAGAAACAATACATTTGACAAGTCACATAATGCAAATAAGACATAGTGAATGATGAATGGCAAATAGAGGTAGCACTTTATTGTCATTTACCTTAAGACCTCTTTTCACCACTCTGGCATTACAAAAGGATCTCAAAGTCAGAGAACGCACCTATTTGGCGGTTCCTTTCAGCTGACAGATGGGTGGAAGGGAACTCATTAAAAATAAGTGTAAACAATAGTAAAAAAACAAATCACCTCAAAAGAAAAATCATTCAAAGCATTTACAAGTATGTATGAATAAAGTCAGAGTGACTTGAGCTTACTTTTGGAAAACAGACTAAACAATTGCATTACATGTCCCGTGTCACTAGTAATTTCTCCCATACTTACAAAACCATCTAATTTAAGACAAAGTCTGAAGGCAAAAAAGACCAGACTTATTGTGAAATGAATGAAGCTGCACAACTTTTAGACATGGCACTTTTATAATTATGATGGACACTGATAACTGTGAAGTGCTTTGATGGGAGCTGTACACATAGAAAAAAAGGCAATCTGTTACATCCTTTATACTGACTCGGAGGTCAGAGACCATGATGTGCCAAGTTTTTGGTTAGTCAGAAACAGTGAAGGTGCAGGTCTACAGGAATTATTGAGGATTTGGTATAGATCTAGGCTTTGGTAACTGAGTTGGGTGCTTCTTTAATCTGGGATCAATGAAAACGTAGGCAACGCATCTGGCAGTTTAGCTGCTTCATGTGTTCTGGGTCATCCACCCCCCAACGTTTCTCTTCAAAGTCCTCAGCTCCCCTTCCCAACTGCTTTGCTGTTCCAAGCTATTTTATAGAAAAGCCAGCAAATCTGTAAAAAAGATCCTTTCCTTCTGAGTCAAGGGCCACTTCTATGCTAACTTGTTCAAAATGCATGTGAGCATTTGCTTTATTCATCAACTTTTTGCATAAGTTGGTAGTCACAAAATATTATAAAGGACTTCTTCAAGATCAGTGTAGAATAATAGAATCACAGAATAGTTAGATTTGGAAGGGACCTTGAAGATCACCTAGTTCCAACCACCCAGCCACGGGCAGGGACAATTCCTACCAGACCAGGTTGCTCCAAGCCCCATCCAACATGGCCTTGAACACTTCCAGGGATGAGACATCCACAGTTCTTCCTAATATCTAATCTAAATCTCCCCTCTTTCAGTTTGAAACTGTTACCCCATGTCCTATCACTATACTCTCTGATTAAGTGTCCTTCCCCATCTTTCCTGTAGGCCCCCTTCAGATACTTGAAGGGGCTACAAGGTCTCCCCAGAGCCTTTTCTTCTCCAGGCTGAACAATCCCAACTGTTTCAACCTGTCTTCATAGGACAGTTGCTCCAGCCTTCTGAGCATCTTCGTGGCCTCCTCTGGACCTGCTCCAACAGGCCCATGTCCTTCTTATGTTGGGGGCTCCAGAGCTGGATGCAGTACTGCAGGCTGGGTCTCATGAGAGCAGAGTAGAGGGGCAGAATCCCCTCCCTCATCCTGCTGGCTACATTTCTTTTGATGCAGCACAGGACTGACGTGCGGAATGAGACTCCACAACCAAGAAGGTTATGAAGTAGGTATGTTTTATTCAGCGCTGGGCAGCACGGGGGGTCTTCCCACCACAATTGTGCGCTCCCAGTGCAGCGTTTTTCTCAAATATATATAGTACTTGATCACATAATCGTAAGATTTCACAATACACCTATACATATACATGACCTGTCCCTGCTTTGTATTAAAATTAGCTCTCTGCCCTTTCGTGTCTGCGCAGTGTCTTCTGGTGGTGGTCGTCAGAGGTGTCAGTGATGAAGTAAGGGAGCTCTTGGTCACCAATTTGAAATTATCACTGACTTTTGTTCCTCTCGGTTCTTTGTTCCACATCTTGCTCAAGGTTTCACAGAAGATTTGCAACAGAGATGAGCAGCTACTTTAAGGCCTCACACAACATTTGCAACAGAGATAAAAAACTATCTAATCGTAATCCCCTTATCAGGATACGGTTGGCTTTCTGGGCTGTGAGCACACATTGCTGACTCCTGTTGAGCTTCTTGGGGACCAATGTCCCCAAGTCCTTCTCCTCAAGATGCTCTCAATCCATTCTCTGCTCAGCCTGTATTTGTGCTTGGGATTGCCGTGACCCAGGTGCTGGACCTTGCATTTGGCCTGGTTGAACTTCATGAGGTTTGCAGAGGCCCACCTCTCAAGCCTGTCCAGGTCCCTCTGGATGGCATCCCTTCATTCCAGTGTGTCGGCCACGCCGCACAGGTTGGTGTCATCAACAAACTTGCTGAGGGTGCACTCAATCCCACTGTCTATGGTGCCAACATAGATGTTAAATAGCACCAGTCCCAATAAAGAATCACAGAATCACAGAATGGTCAGGGTTGGAAGGGACCTCTGGAGATCATCTAGTCCAACCCCCTTGCCAGAGCAGGGTCCCCTACAGCAGTTGCACAGGACGGCGTCCAGGCGGGTTTGGAATGGCTCCAGAGCGGGAGACTCCCCCACCTCCCTGGGCAGCCCGTGCCAGTGCTCTGCCATCCGCACAGGAAAGAAGTCCCTCCTCATGTTTAGGTGGAACTTCCTATGCTCAATTTTGTGCCTGTTGCCTCCTGTCCTATCATGGGGCACCACTGAAAAAAGACTGTTATCATCCTCCTGGCACCCTCCCTTTAAGGATTATAAACATTGATCAGATCCCCCCTCAGTCTTCTTTTCTCCACACTAAAAAGCCCNGAGGGGGAGGATGACCTCCCTTGCCCTGCTGGCCACGCTCTTCTTGATGCCCCCCAGGATGCCATTGGCCTTCTTGGCCACCAGGGCACACTGCTGGCTCATGGTCATCCTCTTGTCCTCCAGGACTCCCAGGTCCCTTTCCACAGAGCTGCTCTCCAGGAGGTCAGCCCCCAACCTGTACTGATGCATGGGGTTATTCCTCCCCAGATGCAGTACCCTACACTTGCCCTTGTTGAATTTCATTAGGTTCCTCTCTGCCCAGCTCCTGAGGAATGCCACTCGTTACTGGTCACCATTTGGACACGGAGCCGTCGAGCAAATCTTTGCGTGTGGCCATCCAGCGAATTCCTTATCCACTGAGTGGTCCATCCATCAAATTCATGTCTCTCCAACCTAGAGACAAGGATGTCGTGTGGGACAGTGTTAGTTTCATCAATGTCAATGTACATTTCCATTGAGTGGAAAAAGAATGAGATCCCTACCTTTGTCCTGTCAGAGCAGAGCTAACCAACTTTTATCTCTGCCCAACAGAGGAGAAGGAGGAAGAAAGAGTGGAGGTGAGTGCAGGAAGAGCACAGTGCTAGGCTGTGGACTGGGGGTAGGAAAGGAGTAAATCATCTCTACTGTCCCATCACCCAATCAGCACAACTGTCTGGCCACCCGACTGACACATGCAGAAATGCCCGGCTTCTTTGCGGTTTCCATCAGGAAGAAACGGGGAGTGTGCGAGAGAGACATTTCTTGGGAGCTGGAACTGGAAACAGAAAACAAGAGATACTCTTTTCTTCTGGCTTTAATATAACAGAAATGACAAGTCTAATATTGCCTAACCCAGAGTAACAAGTTTGAATTTGCTTATGTTTTGAAATGTAAACACTCAAAACACTTCATCTAATCAGTCATATTGCATCCCAGTGACCATGTTAGCAGTTAGCTCAGAGGTGGTAAGAAGGGAGATATATTACTGCATAAAGCACAGTTACAACTGCAAAGGTCGAATTACACTTTCAAAGTGGAACCTATCCATTAATAACTCAGATCAAGTTTTTCTCCTAAAGCTAAATCAATGAATTCTATTAAACGATTATTTCTTTGTGTGTGTGTGGTTCATACTTTTTATTCCAAACAGGATATTATTTGAAATTTCTATTATAAAGCACCTGTCATCAACAGTTCTGGAAAAGACAATGAGCCCCTAGCAAGCCACAGGGAGCAGTTATTCATGCGAACTGAACCACCGTCTCCACCGGACGCAGAGTTCGGTCTAGCCCTGAACCACCATAGGACAGAGAAAAGTCCCTGGTCTCACTTGAAGAATCCACTATAGGACTGTGCCACCAATGCACTTGATGAGAAAACTAACACTTTGTTGCAATGACCCAACGGTTTTTAACGGCTCCTGTAGTAAGAGTGGTGATCCTTGAATAGTGGTATTTCCTCTCACACGCCTTAGATCTAAGTGGAATAATATCTGGCATGAGAATGTAACAGCATTATGAGATGTTTCTGATGTTTTATCTTTCAGTTCACTCTTTGTGTTTTCTGGATGAAGTTGTGAAGGAAAATGGTAATAAGAGTTCTGGTTGAGCAGTTTAATTACTTTTTAGAGGAGTCCCCTGTAGTGATAACACTCCAGTTTCTTCTGCCTTTGACACGAGAGTCGTCTGGGGACTGAAAGAGGCCAGGGGAGGGAGAAAAGAGGAAATGAATCTTCCCAAGTAATCCTAAACAGAGCAAAGAACTGCAATGTGTCTGCTTTCTCTCCCAGATTGTGTCACAGAAAACTCGCCTTTGTTTCGGGACTGAAACATGCCGATTCAAATTGGTACTTATCGTCTCTCTTGGCAAGTTAAACATCATCAGTGGTAATGTTTTTAATTGGAACTGATTCATACGGCGCCAGCAGAGTTCCTGTGGAAGTCAGTTTTGCACAAGGGAGCGAGAGGGATGAGCTCAATGAAACAGGGAACAAACCAATTACAGAGGTCAAGCTGAACAATAAACCCATTTTAAATTAAATTCTTCTGAGTTAAAACATTTGGCGCTCAGACCCTGTCAGTACAACATGTTCTGCTGCTTATATTCGCCGGCTGCTGGCCAGTGCCAGGGACACTGCTGTGGGCTTCTCTTCTGACCCGGTATCGCAGCTCTTGTGTTCTTAAAGATCGACGGCTAACAGAGCTGTATTGTCCTAATATCGCAAGTCAGACATGACTAAATTAGTTCCTCGCTACTTTTAGAAAGTTCTCTTTACTTTGTTTTGTAGTGCTGTGAAGCAAAAACATCAAAACTACTGCTTAAAAAAAAAATCAAACGAGACCTGCAGCTGAGGCAAGGACAAATTATTTCAATAGGCAAGGGATTGTTTGAGTCTACTTCTGTTTTGAAATCTCAGTCCTTTTGCTTTAGATCTTGACATGCAGCCACACTATTTTCCAAAGCATTTGAACAGCCGTACAATTACGCGCACAGCCTGCATGTGTGCACACATCAGCCCCCCAGTGGTGATTTTCAGTTGGATATATTATTCTTTGTACTTGTATTTGTGAGTGTGAATTAAAACAAATTCTTATTTTCTGCTTTGTTTTCAAAAGCTTGCCTACAGCTTTCCTTGGCTTTTGTCTTCTCCTTTTATCATTTGAGCAATGGGACATGAAATGAAGAAAAGAAAGATCAAGAAAATGATAGAAGGTTTGGAAAGTAAGATCTGTGAGGGGAGAAAAAGGTTAATAAGATAAGTGGGATGTTCAGTCTAAAGAAAAGAAGACTTAGGAAAAGCATGATAGCTCTCTACAGATATGTAAAGGGACAAGGGAAATTATTCTCATTAGTCACCCAAGACAGAGTAATATGCTTGAGCTGTTGCAAGGAAAATGTAGGTTAAATATTATGAAAAACTTTGAAACTATAAAAACAGATAGACAATGAAACAAACTGCCAAAGGGTGTTAGGGAGTCACTGTCTCCAGAGGTATTCAAGGTGAAATAGCTACTCATCTATTGGAGCTGGTTTTGCACCAAACAAATTAAACGAAATAACACGACACAGGAGGGATGAAATAGATAGATGACCCAGCAAAGGTCCTTTCAGACTCAAATGATTCTGGGGACGAAAGACAATGTTTGAAAGAATGTTAAACACACTAAGACATGAAGAAGATGCATATAAAGTAGCAAAAGAGGAAAATGGAGAGAGACCTTTAAAAAATTTATACTGTTTAATAGTAAAAGAAATGAAAGGTTCAGGTTTTAATACTAAAAAGATAGAAGAAATACCGCATCACCACCATGAAGCCTAAATCTTGCCAACAGGTTTGAATACTTGCAAATATACATATCTGGGTAATCTTTTTGCACTCAGTTGTCTATGAAAGCAAGTGCAAGCATACAGAATGTAATTCAGAGCTTGCAGAACCTTGCATCTCCCTACTTTAATATATGCGTCCAGGCAGAGCCTTGTTGATGGAGGTGTAGAGTGTTACTGGATTATTATAGGAGGTACTATGATTATTGGCCAAAAACAAAATGAAATATTTTTTGGACTTCTTCATTTTGAGCCACAACTTATTCTCCATATAGCAATATTAATTTCAGTAGAGCCACCAGAAACTGAAGATACTGCGCATTATGAGGAAGAATGGTGCAATCTGGTTTCCTATCATGTGTAATAACTACAACTATTTATTAAGCATGAGGATCATTTATGACTTTGTATTTCCCATTCCACTGAGAGAAAAGATTAACATACATTTCGTATACGCTTTGGCTTGATAATGCAATTCCAGAGTCTAAATCCATTATGAACATTGACATCCATCCAATGAGAAATCCCAGATGAGGGATTGCTTGCACCTTATCAGGGAGTGGAGCGGTATGATGAGGGTTTAAATGGAAAGAGGGGAGATTTAGATCAGATATTAGGAAGCAATTCTTGACTGTGAGGGTGGTGAGCCCCGGGGCCTAGGTTGGAACTAGATGATCTTTAGGGCCCCTTCCAACCCAAACCATCCTATGATTTAGGTAAAAGGTATCAATATGTTCATGTCTGGGGACACATGCAACATTTCTGCACCCAACTTTCATGCTGCTCAGGATGAAGACAGAGAGAGGTGACTGACTGCTTTTGTGTGGACTGAAGTGTGCTGGAGCCACTGCAAACCTGGTATGGCAGCTCATGCATCAAGCAAATGAATGTTGCACTGTAGCATCTCAGGTCGGAAGGAGATTATTTTCACCAACATAGGTATTCGCAGAAGAAGTAGCCCAGATTTTCAGGTTTCTTATCTAGTGACTGCACTGCATGCAAAGCTACACAGAACCACAGAATCACAGAATGGTCAGGGCTGGAAGGGACCTTTGGACATCATCTAGTCCAACCCCTCTGCCAAAGCTGGTTCACCCAGAGCAGGTTGGACAGGAATGCATCCAGGCGCATTTTGAATGTCTCCACAGTGGGAGACTCCACAGTATCTCTGGGCAGCCTGTGCCAGTGCTCTGCCACCCTCAAAATGAAGAAGGTTTTCCTTATGTTCAGACGGAATTTCCTCTGTCCAGGCTGGTGTTTTCATGCACATGGATTTTTTGGTTTTGCTTCCTTCTTAAATAATTTTAAAATAATTTCACTGCTGTTTCTGTAGGTTTCTGGAAACTTATTCTCTGGTTTTCAGTCTGTCACTACACGTTTCTGCTCTATGACTTTTCCAGAGAGGACAGTGGGAGGATGTAGGCATTGTGCTGGGCATGAACAGTGACAAGGCACTGATGGACTGTGCACATTCCAGTAGTTATGGCTGTATCCCACAAAAATCGTCTGCCAGTAACCTGGGCTTTATCCAATACTGTGGTGAACCAATTTAGGCGCCATGTCCCACGTAAGTCTCACTAAACAGGTTTATATTTATAGGCATGACTGAGGAACAAGCAAAACGTAGTACAGACACTAGCTAGCTCCTTAAAATCAATACTTGCATAATAACTCAGACTGTGGTATTATATTATTTCAGCTATTTTATTTCTGTTATCAATCTTACCTCCTATCTTAGTCTTTCTTTGACTCATTGCATAGTCTGTCTTGTCTCCTGGTTCTTTCAGTCAAGGATCGTGCTAGTGTAATCATACCAGAAAAACCTTCAAATGCCGACAAACACAGTAAATGGGATATAATGAACATTTACATATTGGGTATATGGATATGATTGAAATATTATTGAAGAAAAATCCAACCAAAGTTAAAATGTTACCTATCATTTCTTTTTAGCCAAATACAGCCATCTAAGCATAAATTCAGAAATTCACACGGTTTCTCTGGATAATTCTTTATGGGAAATCTCTGCTTGGTTAGTCAGATACACTTTCATGCATGTGAGGACAGAACAACGCGCCTATAAACCCTGGTTGCTCAAAGAACCATGACAATCTTACATTATCTTCTGTCTGAACTGTTCTATGTTTCCATTAGTATGGAATCAAATGATATAGAAATTACTTTCTGTTGATGTGACATTATGTAAAGTATCGGTTTCTTTTCTGTTGCTTGATTAGTATTTCCAAGATTTGTAAGTATCTTAAAATTCAAGAAAAAATAAAACTAAAGGCTTTTCAAGGAGTCAGAAGACAAAATTAAACACCTGTTAGAAAATTTAGATTTTTATGTTATCTAAGATTGTGATGCAGAAAGTTAACATGCATTTTTAAGAATCTTGGTTCTGACTCTTGGGCATGAGATATTTTTTTGTTCTTCCTCTTTGGTCCAGACTTTTATTAGGTCATATTTCACAAAATCGAGTTTCAACATTTTAAAACACTGAGACTTTCCTGTAACAAGGTCGTTGATGTAGTACTATTAGCTGATACCCAAAGGAGATCATTCATTAATTTCTGACTGTCAGGTTTCTCTTATTATTAATAAAGTTAATTTATAAATATTTTTTTCTAGACAAACATAATTGAAATATTTAATGTACTTTATACTTTTGAAATTTAATCTTGTAAAAAACAACAACCAATTCCCACTTCCCACTAAAGTAATGAAAATAAGACTTAAGGAGGACCCTGCCAGGAGGCCAGGTTGGCATTCTTTTCAGCCAAACATATTTAAGACCAAATATGTTTTTATATTGATATACGTTCTTTTATATGTTAATCTAGTTCTTAATACTTTTGCTCTGAGGCTTCTGGGTACATCCATTACCACAAGAAGAGTTCACATTGGCAAAACCAAATGATTTGTGACAAGGGTTAACTGAATTCAAAGTAAATCCTTTACTTTCATTTTCTGTTTATGTAAACTGCTGGTCTAGACTCTAAAAAAAACCCAAATGCTTTAAATGTAATCGTGAAGCTAATTTTACAACTGTTTAATATTGCTTTTCAGTTTTATGTAAGCCTATGTATCTGAAAATATACAGAGCAGTCTTCTCAAAGAGTGAAGGGGATGCAAGACCCCAAAGACATGTGTAAAGAACCAAGGACCTCCTAGACCTCAATTTACATAGCCAAATCCTTTCCTCTCAACCTTAAATCCTTAAAACACAATTTATTTAATCCCTGCTACAGTCAAACACACTGAGCGTGTGTAACAATACATCAAAATCATTAGCACAAAACCTTAAATTAGTGTATTGAATTTGTCTAAAACAGCTAAATCCTTTGAGATCTTAGGTGTCACATCTAACCTGTCTGGAGGAAACGCTGTTTTAAAAGTTGGTACCAAAATGATATTGCTGGTTCTTGTGTCCAAGTCCTACAACATAATGTGCTTCCAGCAATAATTTTTCAATATCAAAAAGGGGAGAATAGACAACTCCCAGAGGTGATACTGGAGTATATTGCTTTTCATCTCTAAGGGGTTGGCCACAGTGTAGTTGTAGATGTGGATTATGCTTTTATAGTATATTCAAGCTAATTCTAAACTATCACAATTGCAGGTTGCAAGGTAGCTGCAGATCCAGTGCTGCACAGGCTCTGGTGGGGTTCACTGCATCTCTCCAGAGCTATTAAAATACTGGGTTAATCTTTGGGACACCACAGACACTCTCTTTGGTTTTAACTGGTGGAGGTCAGCTTGTGTATGCATGCTTAAGCTGCAGCGCAAGAAGAGCGAAGGTCACTAGCTCAAATTTAGCCCAAAGGTCTGCTGATTGTTTAATTGCCTGAACAAAAGGAGTAAAATGAAATGGAACGAAATTCTCCAAGTCCAAATCTTGAGGAAGATATGCCCATCTATTAAACCCTATAGTCACATGCATCACTTGGTGGTGGAGGGAGGTAATACACATGTGTTGTAAGCTTACCCCTGAAGCTAATCTATTCGTGCTATGAACTGGGGGCTCCTGAACTCTTATTGTGCCTATGCTCTGAATTTCTCTGGGACAGTAATTTTTTGTCCTGGGGTAAAATTTTCCAAAACACTTTATTTTCATTGCCAGATAATGCATCAGCATGTAAAAGCCTAAATCCTAAAGGCTCAGGCTCCTGAATTGTTTGTTTCATCTTTCAAAATCTGTTTCGAAGCCTAATTTTTTCTGAGATCCTTTGGTAGATGTTCCTCCTGGGCTTTATCAGGTTTGTTCACTTGGAATAATGCATTTTTAAAGTTACCTCTGACATTAACAGCCTGGCCAAAAAAGGATGAGAGAGTAGTTTTGTTGGAATAGTTGCTGTAATTCAGCTTAGTGACAGGGGTACCACGCAATAAGTGTCAACACTCCATAATGATTCAGTAACCATGAATCTGCATTTAAACTGGACTGGTGATCCAGGCAATCTGAAGAAAGATTTTTGGTGGGGTTTTGCATGCTGGGAAGGTTTACAGCTTGTTTCTTTACGCAGACCTATTTTTTCTGAAAGCTGGGGCTGATTCATCATTGTGTTATTCTAATTTTATGCTGGCATAAGCCCATTTTCTGTAATAGAATTTCACTGGTATAAAGCTGGAGTGATACAGTAGTGAAGCAAAGGCTACGCTTTTAAACTGGCACAGTCAAAACCACCAAGCCTGATATATTTTTTCCGTGGTAAATTGTAGCTACTAATTCCAGTCAAGAGGAGCTATGTGTCAATGCACTAAGCGTTATCTAAGCCATACTATTAGGGAAAGACGTTTTTTTCTCCTCTGGTTGAATCTGAGCCGCTATGCGACAATAATGCAAGATTCAATGCGGCAGGAGAATGTGCAAGAGCTACGATTACCATTTCTACTACAGCTACTACTACAGCTGCTTCTTATGGTTCTGAGTTGTGGGAGGGGAAACCTGCTTTGTTTTTAACCCAAGGACAGTTGTGTGTGAACTGAATAAATAGCCATGGGGAAAAAAATAGCATAGACCTCATAACTCTCTCTTGCCTTTTTTTAAATAAATTTCCTTTTGGCACAGTAGATGGTTCCACCTCCCACTGTAACTCTTTTCTTCCTCATGAGTAGCTTAGCTGACAGCTTGGAGAGTGAGGAGACTTGAATATACTGCTTCCAGGAGCATACTCGAACCGACAGGTTAGCGCTGAGGAGATAGGCAACGGTATTACGGTTTCCAAGGAACTGGTGCCAAACTGGGGCACTTCTTGAGATTTAAAATTGTAATAATTCTATTTATAACAGGTAGGAACACACCCCATGAATTTAGGGGGTTCCTGAAGCTGTTGGATCACAACTTTTGACTGAGAGACCTCAAGACCACCCAAGCTCTTATTTCAGAGTCTGGTTCTGCCTAGACACTCTCCGTACGACAGCTGGAGGTGGCTAAGTCTAACGCTAAATAAGCATTTATTGCTTATAGATGTGTCTTTTGTCTGTTTGCAAATTTCTGGAGAAAAAGGAAAAGGACGAGTTTAACAGAGGGCAAATGTGGTCTGACTTGCTTTCAGCAAGTGTGGTGACCAAGGCGTTTTTCATCATTTTCCCATCTCTAAAAATAATTCAACGACAAACACAGAGATACCACTTCACAGGACCCAGAGCTCAGGTTATTGATGCCAAGGTAGGAACAAATAAAATTTTCCTGGTTACTGAAAAGTTTATAAGCCTTTGCATCTCGCATCATGTGGACTAATTAGAAAATGATTTATGCAGGTACTGTTCAGATTGACTGGCATTCCCTCATTTACATGGAAAGGCAAGTAAATTCTGCTTTTAAGAAAACACAGTGTTTTCCTGGTTTCATGTGGCAGCCACTCAACTTGCTTCATCTCTTTGCAAAATAGGAACTTCAGCATTTCATTTTTTATCTTTTATCATTAGACTCCTACAGCTTTAAAATGATTTTCCCCCTAGAAAATGCAAATCTATTCCTTTGTAGTGAAAACCATATTATACATGCAGCATGTAACTTTCAAAACTTTAGTTAGAAGCAGCAAAGCAAGCTGTCAGACATTTCAGTAATTGAATTTCCTTGAGAACTGCCTTGGTTTGTCAGCTCTGACTTTGCTGTCAAAAGAAAAGAAAATAGCCAGGGAATTAATCTAAGATAACACAGGGGGTATTTTGATAATGCCAAGACACAAACATTAGCTGTTTTCTCCGGAGATGTTTTGAGGTAGGGTTCCCCACCCCAATCCAGGCGGGTTCATTTTAGCCTTGAGTCATTATTACCTTGTGCAGAGTTCTGAGAATTAACTAATGACCTATCAAACTGCAGTCCAAAGGATCCTTTCTTCCTGTATTAAGATGCACAATATCATTGCTTAAAAGGCCCAATATACCCTTTGTCAATTACTTCATAAGTGCAATTCATCTTTTACTGCTTCCGCACTTGGATTGCTTGTAAAATGTTTAGTGGTTAATTAGCCTGGAAGGAAGTCCAACTTACGAAAAACCAAGCAGTGGGAAAAAATAGCCATAAAATTAATGGCTTACTCTCTGGTCCTTCTTTTATGGGAGAATGTTAATCGGACTCTGTTGGAACTGTACCTTTGACTAGCACTCCTTTATAATCAGCTTCAGAACTATTCCTTTCTGGGTTTTCCCCTTTGGCCTGTGCTTTCCTCCAAAGGTCTTGAATGTATTAGGAAGAGATTGACAGCTCTCCTAACAGTGGCAGCCAGTCCTCTAGCTAAGGGGAAACACGGAGCTACTCACTTTTAGTCTATCGGAGCCCGCCTGGAGTTACATTTAAGGTACAAAACTGTTATCCAAAAAATGAAACTAATAAAATATATACTGCAGTAGATAAAAGAAAACAGGCAATGTTTGAGCTGTGAGACCTTCATTAGACAGTGGATAAAACTGGAAAAGGGAAGAATAGTATAGGGAGTAAATTACTGTATTTACAGCTGGCTCTTTATACCTGCAGAGAAGATTCCAAAATAATCAGGTCCCAGGGACAACTTAGCCACTGAACACACATTCTGTTTTGGGCCGGTCATAAGGATGCTTGGGGGAAAAAAGAAACGTTAAGCCCTCTCACTGGTGAAATGGATAAAATCTTTTTTATGCAAATTCTCTGCGTATTTTGGCAATTGGTCTGTCTGCAATTCTTGAACTGAAAAAAAAGATAGGAGTTTGGCTTGTTTTTTTTTCTTTTTGCAGGCAATTTGCCCTTCATTTTAGAGCAGATCACAAGCAGAACATCACTTTTTAATACGTTGTAAATACTGTATATCATGGCACTGTTGGTTAATCCTGTGAGTTGGGTCTTACACGAAACTGCGTGTAATTAGACCTAGCATTTTAGTGTTATATCTTCATTTAATCAAAAGCTTAATAAAAAACTCACAGGAAAAATGCCAGTAATTATATTAAGCCCATCTAAACCCACTATTTTTTCTTTGAAAACCTGGAGTGGCAATGTTTCTCCTTTCAGAAAGTAAGTATGATCGTATAACTTTCCACATATAGTTGTCTCATAATCATAATTCTGGGTGGTTTTCCTTGAGTATAGAATAGGAAAAGAATTCATTCTGAGCACTGCTGCGTCTCATGCAGCAATACCCTATAACAGCTCACGGGCTTTTCAGTTTCTCTGTGAAATGATATTGCATGTGGCTGAGAATGCCATCAGCTGTATATTCAGTAAACATCCAGTGCTCTGGGTGTTTGTAAACGTCCTTTGAAACAGAAGTTCCTCTTTAAGGCTTTGCTCATCATTAGGTTACTATGTGAGGAAACCCAGCTCCATCAGTGGTACCCTAGGGCATTACAACTGGTCTCCAGCTGCCATTCCAGAAGGATATGAGACTCTTGTAAGTCCTGCATGAGTCTCCTGTAAGTCCCTCATCATATCAGTCACGCTGATCTTGGGTGAACCAGGGCATCTTAAGTGACGTTATACTAAATATAGGGTTCAGGCAACTGATAAGTGTCGGAGAAACTCAGCCCAGTGTCATGGTCTTTAATAGCACATTTTCCCTGTCAGTACACTATATACTTAAGGCAACATTAACATACCACACAATTTATTGTGCTCATAAACAGCCCAACAGCTCAACCTATAACTGAAGGTCAGTTAGTTCTTGCAGGGTTTCTCCTTGGACCTGCAGAGGTCTCCTGATGTACTGGCACTACCATCATAATATCACCGTAAGCACGTGCTTGTCCTGTTCTTCCCTGTCCTTGGGCTCCACTGTTTCAATGTTTGGTTCTTGCATGACCTTGTTAAACTGAATCAGTGTCCCTTACTTCCCACCCTTCTCACTCATTGCTCTGTGACAAGTCTATATAGGGTGACAAATTCAGCTAAGAACTTGTGACATGACTGCTGTTTATGGCCATCATTTCTCATCTAATGACTCCAACACCATTTTCTTATAGTGGTCGTAGCTCCCTTTGCCTACCTTATCTATGACACGGTACGTCAGGAAGATCCAAGTGATCCTGACATCAGTTTCTAATACTGCCAGAATTCTTGTTTCCATTTTTCCATGTATTAAAATAGTGGCAGGTACAAAATTATGTTCAGCTGATGCTCTTCTGGAATTTAACATCAGTAGAGGCGTATCAGCCACAGTCTGTCCAGCTCTTTCTTGTAGGGACAATACTATTTTTATACTGTTTCTTTCCAAGCTGTTGAACAGAGATGATAGGAATTAGCTGCTCCATGTCTAAACTATACATAACTGTAAATGACTTAAAGCTCACACTGTAAAGTAGGACCCACTGTCATATATTATTCTGTAAATTATAATGTCTAGTAAAAATAGGATATGTAGATCACCTATTTAGTTCTTATCTGTTCCCATAAAAACTGTCTGCAGAAAGTGAGACAAAAAGGTTAGAACAGGGTGCTACCTTGTAGAAAAGTCTAAACTAAACTATACTTTCAAACAGTGCTTTTTACTGTGATATCAGCAGGAACCCTTCCTTGATGTGGCCTATATTTTTGCATATGTGACAAGCCCAAAAAACTTTCCTATGTCACTGTTCATTCAGGGTAACATAACACATAAGTGAATTTTACTTTAGATTTTTTATACAGTCCCTAAAAGACCTTCACATATCTTTTTCTTAACTCATCATGCCAGAATACATAAAGCGTCATCATCCTGGTTTTTTATAGCTGATCTCATACTGAATTTTCCTCATGTAATCATTAGCAGAGGTAGAGAATACAGTGTCACAGACACCTGTACTTAATTACTGTCTGCAGGGTCCCGATTTCAGCAATAGTTCTGGCTGTCACAGTTTATTTATTTTTTCCAGATCCAAGCAGAATTATTAGGTTTATTAGGGTGTTTTTTCTTCTATTTGAGGGAGAAGATGACACAGTATTTTTTTTAAAGTCAATACATCTATTTCAGGACGGACTTGATTTTGCTATGTTTTTTGCTTAACATATTAGATATCGGTGTTTGGAAATGCAGCCTTCCAATTTGGAGATCATATATTTTTAGCTAAAGAAATCCCACTTTGCTGCTCACAGAATATTTGTCAGTCCCTTTTTGAAAAGGACACTAGTGGTTTACACTCAGATTTGTCTATTGCTGACCTATAAATAAAGACATTACTTCTTTTACCTTTTCAAACCACAAATGTTTATATTACATTTACATTGTTGACATCCTACACTCAAATTTGAGAAGAAACCAATGCAAAATGGCTCAGAGCCACCCTGTGTCAAAAACGGTTCTCTTCCCAGTGCCCGTTTCTTTCAGCCATGCAATGAAATGCTGTTTGAATGTCCATGCGTTGTCTTCCACAATTGTGAAGATCCACTCTCTGGTGGAGCTTTCAACTCCCTTTTTTTTTCTCCTGTGGCATCGTCTTAGAGGGTGTTCAAACTTCAGCCAGAGCTTTGACAACAGCTCAGGTAGATAGAATCATAGAATCATTAAGGTTGGAAGGGACCTTTAAGATAATCGAGTCCAACCATTAACCTGACCTGACAAAACCACTTCTAAACCATATCCCCAAGTACAACGTCTGCCCTTTTTTTAAACACCTCCAGGGATGGCGCATCCACCACCTCCCTGGGCAGCCTATTCCAATGCTGGATAACCCTTTCAGTGAAAAAAATTTCCTAATATCCAACCTAAACCTCCCCTGGCTTAACTTGAACCCATTTCCTCTCCTCCTATCACTTGTCACTGGGGAGAAGAGGTCAGTCCCCATCTCTCTACCCCCTCCTTTCAGGTACTTGTAGAGAGCGATAAGGTCTCCCCTCAGCCTCCTCTTCTCCAGGCTAAACAACCCCAGTTCCCTCAGCCATTCCTCATCAGACTTGTTCCCCAGACCCCTCACAGCTCCGTTGCCCTTCTCTGGACATGCTCCAGCACCTCAATGTCTTTTTTGTAGTGAGGGGCCCAGAACTGAACACAGCACTCGAGGTGGGGTCTCACCAGTGCCCAGTACAGGGGGATGATCACTTCCCCAGTCCTGCTCACCACACTATTCCTGATAAAGGCCAGGATGCCGTTGGCCTTCTTGGCCACCTGGGCACAC